>JAZFNS010020000.1:66123017-66134387 GCA_037127165.1 Alloteropsis angusta | reverse complement strand
AAAAAAAAGTTGACGGCAGCAATGTTTCAATACATAGCGGCATTTCATAGTTAGCGTTACAACTTTAAACCTCAAATTTAGATCTTCGAAAGCGATGGATCATGGAAAAGAGAAAAGGTTGGTATACAAACGTGTTGCCACGGCCACAGTTTGTACTGTTTCAAAGTGAATTGGCAATGAAGAGAAGGAGGGAGACAAATTTGGAGAAGGTAATGGTGAAGTTACAGTGAGAGAAGGTAACGGCGAGCACATTAACTGTTACAAGATCAAATTATGGCACTAAAAATACTTTTCCATTAGGTATATATACTTATGTCAAATGAAGAAGGCAAATGAGCCATGCTGGTTCATGCTTTAATGTTTTTTACTCGTATTAAATAAAGCCTCCTCAGTGTGTCTTCAACAATAATAGCTAACATCTAGCTATCTGGTGCCATGTCATCCTAAATATCATGTATACAAAACTTTTTATTTCTTTGTTTTCTCATGGGTCCCACACTCCCTCCCCTCTTCACCCCGTTCGGGAATAGCGCCGAACAAATAGCCAGCTGCTTCATCTCTCAAGTTTCTCTCAACTCCAGCTCAGCCAAAATCCTACATCAGTCGGCTATGTTTCTATCCGCTGAGGGTGGCCTTAACTAGCTTGGCTAGTTTGTGAGTGCTCCAACAAATGCAGCGCTAGGACTAAATTACCATAAAACAGATATCGTCACATAAACACAATTGCACAATCATTTCTTCAAGAAGTACAAATGTAAACATTTAGGTTTATGACCAACTCCTATGAACATAAGCACGCACACCGTCACACTATATGCCTATACGCACCACACAAAACTGTGTTTGTTGGATATGATCATAAAAATCATTAATTTCTAAAAGTAAATTTATAAAAATTGTGCCCACCAAATCTTTATCTCGAATCTTGGTGCTTATATGTCCCACGATATGGAATCTAGGTGGGTATGTAATGACCGTAACCACACTACCGACCATGAGTATGGATAGCTCGGGTAGGTACGTTCCATCACAAAAACCCTAATCACTCAGAAAATAATCTAGATAGCTATGCTGCAAAATGACGGTGACTACACACAATAATTAGGTACCATTCTGCCAATAGTGCGCGGACACTATACACATTCATTACTTTTCCGAATTGATAGAGTTTTAGATGGATATCTATAGCAGCTCCACCTACTAAACCAACTTGTAAAATTTGTGGTTTTGCTTAACTCTCTAAATGAAAGTTTTTGTGTCATCCTACGCCCTCTCCATGTGCTTTCATTTTGTGAATTATTACGTGGTTGATCAAAATAAAAATCTATCTCTATACCAAAGATAAAAACTAATTGGTAGAATGGTAGACAAACCATGCCATTGATTATTTTTTTAGTTGAAAGAAAGATAAAATGCATAAATAGCCCCAATACCAGCCCCCACACAAGGAGGAATTATCTACACGCCGTCAAGGAGCAAATAAGCTAGAGGAACACCTTTCGAAGAGACCGTGCAAAGTTGTATAGGGTTTGCACTAGCCGACGTGGGAATCCTGCAAGAAAGATCCATGTAGGATCATCAAGATTAAGGTAGGATCATGCTGGAGTTCTTGTGATGTACAATCATTTATGATGAAGTTTATATGTATTTCCTATTCTTTAGCGATCAAGTGCCTCTTTTTATGGCCGTGCGCTTTTTTGGTTTTGCCTATTTTCTAATCTATTATTGAGATAAATTGCCCAGGGTGTTCTTGTAGCCAGGGTGGCTAGGGTTCATACCAAATCTACCAAGGGATATGTATGACACATTCTTCATGAACGTGCCCTTAAGTTACTCGCACTAATAGGGAGAATCGTTATAGGATCTAATCCCATGTAAGGTGGGTGTTTTCGGGTTTGACTGGACGTCATGATTTTAAGATGGTTTCCAGTGAGATTCACATCTATCTTGCTTTGCTCTTTTTCTCTATGGATTGCAACAATTGTATGGTCTAGATTGCTCTAGATCATTTATCTTTTGCTTTCTCTTGTTACCTCTGGTGTTTAGTAGATTAGATCTGAAATCACATTTTTTTTCTAAAAGTCAAGTGCTCTATGATAGTTATATTGGACCTTGCATTATGAGTTCAACAGGTTGATAAACATTGGGGAAATAATCTAAGGGAAGAACTACAATGATCAGTGTGTGCTTGCGGTTCACCACATCTTGGCGCACTAACCACCGCCAACAAAGCGACATGTTCGCCCACCATTGACCTTTTCCAAGCGGCAAGCATTTCACTAGCAATCTTGACCTCTTTCTATGATGATGAAACAATGTGATCATAAGTTCTCTAGTGTTTCTTGGGAACCTAATTCCACCTATAGCGCATGAAATGTGCCAAACACGATGAGCAATAGGGCACTGAAAGAAAAGATGGTTCCTACTTTTAAAGGCTTCGTAGAAAGCATAATTGGTATCTTCGCCTTTTAAGCTCCATTCCTTCATACTTTGTTTAGTAAACATGTTGTCATTTCTGGTTTCTAAGGAATCGTAGAAAGCACAATTGGTGTCATCACATTTCAAGCTCCATTTCTTCTCATATTTTCTTTAGTGAATATGCCGTCATTGATAACCATCCAAAGGAATATCTTGTTTTTGTGACACATCCTACAAGTCCATAACGCCTGCAACTCACCACCTTTAAGAAACCTACCAATGAATTTCTTGTATGCCTTATTTTTCTCTTTTGTTCTCCACCTTTGGCCGTCTTTCTTACCATCAATTTTAAATGTAGCTCTCCCAACACCACATCCTTGAACTCAACTATTCCATTCTCGTGGAAGCTGATGCATTTTTGTATTAAATCCACCATTTCCCCTTCCTCCAGCACTTTTTTTGCCGACGCTAGCAACAATGTGTCCTTCACGTTCTTCATGACCCTTGAGCATTTGCAGCCAAAATAACCATCATCCTCCCATCTGCCATGAGTGAAACGAATGATATTATCATCCACTAGGGATTTGTGACAACCAAGATGAAACATATCTCTACTCCCACACATGTCCTTCATAAATTCAGAGCACAAATGTTTCTTTATATCCCGGCTGTTGTTCTCATATTGTATATTTCTTATCTATGATCTCTTTCCACTAGGTTTCATCGTGCTCCCAAAATCTGTAAAGCCACCTACAGAGAAGACATTCATTCAGAACATGAACATTAAAAAATGCTCAGATTCCTATCATCCTCATAGATGTATATTTGTATTCATTCTTTCTAATGACATTTTATCTTCTGGACTGTGCCATGCCATAGTTGTGGGATAGGGGTACCCCCCGTCCCATCACCAGCCTCATATTGTTACTCTAGAACTCGCCGAGGTCTCCTGGATCTCGTCGAGTAGATCAATCCCAACACTGAGCACATGACGTAAGGTATTATACCTCTAGGTAGCCCGAACCTGTATAATCCTTGCGTCTCTGTGTTACCTTGAGCTACCTTGCGATCACTTTTGCCTACAAATCTACCACGAGGGTACCCCTTGTGAACTGTTGGTCCGTAGGTCCGACAATTGGCATGCCATGAAGGGGAGATCGCGGAGCAACAACAACTAGCTCGATGGAAAATTATCCTCACGCGAGAGTTGGCAACCTACCCCAGATTTTGTCCACTTCTGTAAATCAGCCAGTCTGGCAACCAATAGAGTGACAATGTAAATAAGAGTGCTACTAAGTGATGAATTTATTATCGTAACCCTATTATCCAAAGATAAATTGTTGCTTTCGCATGCTGCCAGTTTGAAAAGCATCTTATCAAAAAGGTCTTTTCTTTCTAACCTTGATTTACTTATACCTAGGTATTTAATAGGGAAACATCTAGACTTTCATGTAAACACTTTTTCATATTATCCTTGCTTTGATTTTTTAGTTTCACTAATGTATGTAACTTTACTATTTAGAAAGTTGATCTTTAACTCTGACATCAATTCATAGCAGATCAACAGAAACTTAAGTTGAACAATCATTTCAACATCATCCTTGAGCAAAAGTATTGTATTCTCTAAGCATGCAAATTTGGCAACCCCTTTGTATGACAAATGTTCAACAAATCCTTCCAATATATCTTTCTCCTTACCTCTATTCAACATAGTCGATAATGCATCAACTACCAAATTGAACAAGAGTGGTCAAAGGGGATCCCCTTGACGAAGATTCTTTTGCTCAAAATAATGTCCTGATTTCCCATTCATAATGACACACACAGATCCCCTTGCATTACTTTCTTCATCAGTGGATCCACCTATTGGCGAAGCCCTTCAAAATCAATACTTCTTCAAGGAAATACAAACTTACATTGATGTGTGGGCTATTAAAATCTAATTCCAAAAAGATCCAAACACATTATTCTTGTTAACTCATGTAACACCTAATGAACCTAATGAACAAAATCCAGTTCATCTAGAATGTTCCTCCCACGTAGAAAACCATTATGGGCTTTATCCACTATTTTAGCAACAACACTACTTAACCTGCTAGCCAATACTTTTGAAAAAAGACCTTGCAGCTGACATTCAACAGATAGGCAGGGCGATATTGCTCAATATAAATAGCACCTTCGACTTCAGGGATCAATGCAATGAAAGCAAAGTTAAGTCAATGAATGTTTAGGCTCCCATTATGAAACTTAGCAAACATTTCTTTCAGATCATCGCTGATCACATCCCAAAATTCTCTATAGAAAGTGACAATATCCCATTCGGACCAGGGGCAGTATTAGTATACATATAGCATATAGCTTCCTTGATTTTCTCAATGCTAAAGAAACTACCGAGATGAAACTTTTCTTGTTTATTAAGTTTATGGTAATCGTTCTAGAAGCCACTCTATAATCTCATGCTACATCTTTTTTTTCATGCCTAAACACATCCTTGTAGTACGCAATAGCATGTTATCCAATAACTCCATCGTCTTCTAAGGTGCCATCTTCAGTTCCGAAGAAGGTAATCGCCAACTTGTTTTTTTTGTTTTTATTATCACAAGATTCTTTATCTATGTAGGCAGTGGCAAAGCCCCTCCCAATTAGCATCTCTCTCTGTATCTTTGTTGCTGTTGTACTTCATCCTCTATGGATGTTCATTAAAGCAGTGTCCAGAGTTGTTTTTCTCATACCATTCTTCAACAGACACTTCATGTGAATTAATCTTTCTCTCAAATTTAGCAATCTTATAATATATAGCCTGGTCAGCTCTTTTCCTTTCACCAAAAATATTCCGATTCAAACATTTGAGACACCTCTTCAACATTTTAATCTTTTCCTACAATTTGTCCAACACTTTCAAGTTACCGGTATAATCTGTCCAGTTCTTGGCTACAAAGGTACGCCATTCATCTCTTACAAGCCAGCACTCCTCAAATCTGAATATATAAGGTGGCTTTTGCATATTGACTCTAGCAGCGTCATTGGACTGCAAGACAAGCTTTATGTTAGAGCGATATTCAATTAATAGAATAAAGAAAAAACTCGACCTGCAAGGGGCAAGCTGCCCCCGGCATTTCAAGTAAGAAGAAGGCCTTCTCACGCAGACCAAAAAAAATCACGAACCCGTCCCGCCCTGACACTGGGAAACGTAACCCGTGAGACTCCTGCATGAGCCATACCCGGTCCTCAGGCCGACCTGGACCGTCTCTTGACTAGTGCTTTGGCACACGGGACCGACGAAGAGATTTTTTTATTTTTCCACAAATTGTGCAGCACCCAGGGATTAAACCTTGGGTGGGAGCTCCCCAGCCGGTGACCTTTGCCACTGCACCGTGAACCCTATTGCCAATTAATTAGAATAGACGAGCAATTATTTTGAAACAAACTTGTCTGAATCGGCTAATCGTGTAGTTGAGTATGAGCTCATGAATTAAAAATTGTGTGAAACTCGGGATCTTCAGGAATACTAATATACACTAGTAGGATTATTGATGTACAACACAAACCATATAGAGAAACTCAAGGCACCAAAGAACTACATAGAACTAGGATCAAATTACTTTTATGCAATTAACACACATTACGTATGTTCTAGTTATACTAGCTATTTCGAGTATTACAAATGGCAAACCAGATTCTCAAAGATAACCAGAACTAATTGAGATATTGTTGTCTCCGACCCCAAAAAAAGAAAAAAGATAGCACGATCCCTTAAAAGTTTCTAAAATTACCTGACTACATAAACCTTTTACTTAATTGAGCCATGGGAGCACGGTACTAGGATATGCTAGAAGCAATCTAGCCAAGATAAACACTACAGAAAATTGAAACCTTATTTCCTAACATAAATTGGCTACCAAATAAGAACAGATAATAGTATCTAAGGCACTTACTCTAAGTGCTCATCCATAGGCAAATTAGCGTTCGCAAATCGTGACCCATTAGTTCTTGAAGGAATTAAGTCAATTCCTTTAAGTGAAAAATGGAAAGAAACAGTAATGCCGAGCCAATTACCTAGTGAACTAGAATTGCAAGAATAGTTGATAAAATGAGATATTACTGCAACTATTACAAAACAATAGGCACATGACTCCTTCCTTCCATAAACAGCAAGTACAGACGCAGCATCGTTCATAAATACAGCAACCGAGGACAGCCGCTACTTCCCCTAACGCAGGATTTCGGTCCAAAACCCAGCACCATGCAAGTGGAGTATAACAGATGAACTCACCATACGGATGGGAAGATTAGGAGATGGGTCCAGCGAAGCGAGGATTTTTAGTATCTGGGCTGCTAGGCCTTTGCTGAACGGGCTTACCGGCCCATTTAAAATCGTTCGTGAATCCTTAATTTTAAGGGAAAAAAACATTTTAGATTGTTTGAGAGCGTGGAAATGGTCATTAGGTTATCACTCATCAGGATGAAAAGTCACTACCACCGAGCGCGATCGTCCTGCCGTGCTGCACATGCTTTGGAACCAACGGGGCACAAAAAGATATTTGCACACTGGACACGAGAATCACTTTCATTCGACAATTTTTTAATTCCCGAAACTTGTTTCTTGATCCGCCAAAAGGAGCATCAAACATCTAAACTAGAGCTTGAGCCCTAACCCCAACAGCAAATATGCGCACATAGGCAACGCCGCCTCTGACAATCCGACCCTACAACCACAGGTGCCCCACGCGTCAGGGGCAGTGAACGCAAGCCAAGCGAACGTAGCCAGCGCGCGTCACGAGTGAGAAAGCCCGGAATATAAAACTTCCCGCGAAGAGACGAGCAGAGCAGACCCCGGGTCGCCGCTCGCCGGAGTGGAAGAGGTGGGGAACAGGGATCAGGAACGGCCGATGAGCCCATGAGCTCACACCCTCGTCCTCGTTGATCCGTGGAGCGACAGGCACCGGAGCCGAGAGAGGGAGGTCATGGACCAGCAGCAGGAGCGGGACCGGCGGCGGACGCTGCTGCTGGTGAACCTGGCGTCCATCATGGAGCGCGCCGACGAGGCGCTGCTGCCGGCGGTGTACCGGGAGGTGGGCGCCGCGCTGCACGCCACCCCCGCGGGGCTCGGCGCCCTCACGCTCTGCCGCTCTGTCGTGCAGGCCGCCTGCTACCCGCTCGCCGCCTACGCCGCCGCGCGCCACAACCGCGCCCACGTCATCGCCGTCGGAGCCTTTCTCTGGGCCGCCGCCACCTTCCTCGTCGGCGTCTCCGACACCTTCCTGCAGGTCAGTTTGCTGCTGCCTGCTATACGCGTTGGGGTTTTGTAGTTTCTGCTGGTTGATTTGCTCATATACTCCCGTAGAGATTGGGATCTGGCTCGCTCCGGTTGTAATTGTAACCGCACAATTAATATCTTGGGGGAAATCACTNTGGTTGAAACACATTTTTTTGTTAGTATGGACTTCAAATCTTGATTTGGCAAAGCTTAATTGGCAGTNTTGGCACTGAGAAAGTGATGAACATGTCAGGTTGCGATCTCACGAGGCCTGAACGGCATCGGCCTAGCTCTGGTGGTGCCCTCGATCCAGTCCCTGGTCGCTGACTCCACCGACGACGGCACGCGCGGTTCGGCGTTCGGGTGGCTGCAGCTCGCCAGCAGCCTGGGTCTCATCTCCGGCGGCTTCGTCGGCCTGCTGCTGGCGCAGACCACGGTCCTCGGGATGGCCGGCTGGCGCGTCGCCTTCCACCTCGTGGCCGCCATCAGCGTCGCCGTGGGGATCCTCAACTGGTTCTTCGCCGTCGACCCGCACTTCCCGACAGGCGACGACGGTACCGCCGCCGCCGCCTGCCGCCAGCGCGACGGCAAGCAGCCGGCCACCACGCGTGAGGTCGTGGCGGAGATGATCGAGGAGGCCAAGTTCGTGGTGCGGATCCCCACGTTCCAGATCTTCGTGGCGCAGGGGGTCAGCGGCACGTTCCCGTGGTCGGCGCTCTCGTTCGCGTCCATGTGGCTGGAGCTCAAGGGCTTCAGCCACGGCGACACCGCCGTGCTCATGACCATCTTCTGGGTCGCCAGCTCCCTCGGCGGCCTGCTCGGGGGCAAGATGGGCGACTTCCTCGCCGTGCGGTACCCCGACGCCGGCAGGATCGTCCTGTCCCAGATCAGTCCCCTCTCGGCGGTGCCCATGGGCGCCGTGCTTCTGCTGGGCCTCCCCGACGACCCGTCCAAGGGCGTCTCCTACGCCGTCGTCCTGTTCGTCATGGGCGTCCTCATGTCCTGGAACGGCCCCGCCACGAACTTGTAAGCCATGCTCCGCTTTCACAACCTCCCCAGCTCAGTATTTCGATCTGAATTTGCTCTAACAGTGAGAAATCTCTATCTGCTAACATTGCCGATTGTTGCTTGCTTCTTGCAGCCCTATATTTGCGGAGATCGTCCCAGAGAAGTCAAGAACAAGCATCTACGCCCTGGACCGATCCTTCGAGTCGGTGCTATCATCCTTTGCGCCTCCAATCGTTGGCCTCTTGGCTCAGCGTGTGTATGGGTACAAGCCGAACGACACGGGGGAGAGCGTTCAGCAAGACCGGGAGAACGCCGCGTCCCTAGCCAAGGCGCTGTACACGTCCATAGCGATACCGTTCCTACTCTGCACGGCCATATACTCGTTCCTGTACTGCAGCTACCCGCGGGACAGGGAGCGTGCGCGGATGCAGTCCCTGGTGGAGTCGGAGCTGCAGCAGATGGAGCACGAGAGCTCCTGCCTGGAGGAAGGCGATGGCCGGCCCAAGGTCTTCGGATCGGCGAACGATGGCGAAAGAGCTGTGATTGGTGTCACCTATGACCGTAAGGAGGCTCCTGAGGGTGAGAAGGACACTGTGAGCCTGTTGGCGAACAGGGAATCGTGATAGGATTTGGAGAGTTTCAGACTGAGAATTTGTTGGATGGAGGATTATTGTAATGTTCGCCGGAACAAGTTTCTTCTTTTTGTGGTGGTAGGTATTGTTAAGAGTTCAACAATTGGATTGATGTCTTGGAGCAGGAAAAATATACACATACAGAAATTCAGTTTGATTCTGCGGCAAGTGGTAGTGAAGTCAGCAGCTTCTGTTCCTTGCACTGGAAACTGGAAAGTGATATGTGTACTTTGTCAATTGCAGATTCTGGGGCTGCTAAAGAACTTGTTTAAGGGGGTGTTTAGATTGGGGGAATCACTGTTTTCCCCGGAATTCCCTAATCTAAACACCCCCTAAACAGTCCATTTTCAATTAAAAGAACTGACACTGAAAGTCACAAACTCTTGTGCTCGTCAATCTCTTTGGAGATTAAGTCAAACAATGAAGCATGATCATGTGGTGCCGTTGCCTCGTACGGTCGTACCAAGAGTAATTGCGCCTTCCTTCCCATCACAATTTTTTTGTGGCTAAGGAATCTTTCTTGCATGGTGGNTGCAAAACCTCTTCACGGATGAGCGTAACTTTTCGAGACGAATCTAATGAGCCTAATTAATTCATAATTTGCTATAGTAATGCTACAGTAATCATTCTCTAATCGTGCAGTCAAAGGCCTCATTAGATTTGTTTCGCGTATTTACCAGGGGTTGTGGAGATGGTTTTGTAAACTGACTTTATTTAATACTACTAATTATTGGTCAAAGTTGCAAAAAAATTAACATCAATTTATCTGAACACGGGACAATTTCATTCTCAGTTCTTAATGTAATTTCGCTCCGTTTTTTAAGATAAAGGACAGAGCGAGTCAGCGACTAGGAGGCAGCGTTGCCATCCTGAAGTTAAGTCACTGACTAGTGGGCCTCTCTAGAAATGACCAAACCAGGCAACGAAGAAGCAGCGGGGTGTTTAATTCCGGTAAAAAAAATTGGTGAAATTTTTGCAAAGAGAATTTTACGACTCTGATAATGCAACCTTTATTTTATCTACTGGTTTGCATATTCAAACATTAAATGTAGAAGAAAAATAAATTAAAGACAATATCCATCTGGTGCAGGAGAAATATGATCAAAGTTCTGATGAAAATAAAGGGAGAAGAGGAATAAAATAAACTATTCAACAAATAACCATATCCTCTCAATTTGCATTCTCGAAAACACTTATGTGGGTCTCCTATACAGCAGTGTGCTGGACATGATTTAGGGTTAACTAATTCAACAGATGCTAAGAGCATCACCAACAGTACCCAATAAATGTTTCCAATACTTCCCCTCAAAAAAAATGTTTCCAATACTTAGTTTTAGAAATAAATGTAAAAAACAGCTCTAACAGTGCATAATCTCGCTTCAAATTTTTTGGCAGCTTCCAATACTTCCTATTATGAGCCACATTTCCACATCCGCTCCGCACTCCCAATCCCATGAAAAAAAATGGCGTAAAAGAAAACCTCGTGAGTAACTGTTCATCGAGGGAAAAATCAGGTATTAGGCCCACTAAGAGCTTGTTCGTTTATTCTAATCCACATGGATTTGAAGGGGATTGAGAGAATTTGAGGGGGATTTTGACTTGTTGGAGATTTATACCCCTCCAATCCCCCTCAAATCCATGAGGAATTGAAAAAAAAACGAACAAAGCCTGATGGATGATTTGCAATAATTAGATCTATTGGGAGCCAAGTTTATAAGAAGTGTTGGATGAAGGGATCTTTTTTCTCCTAATAAATTTGTGCAAGGTCCCNAAAACTAGTTTTTTGGGACTAATTTTTTTAGTCACTCTTGGAGATGCTCTAATAATAATAAGAGTNTAAGAGTAAAGTCTATTTACCCTCCACTAACCTTCTTATGCCATCTGAGAAACCTCACTCAACTCGAAAACAAGACATTATACATCATATCTTTAAAACCGGACAAATTACCCCCTATAACAGTTTAAAGTGGTTTTGATGGTAGTTTTGACTTTTTCCTTAAATAAATCTAATAAACACAACTAAGTTTTTAACTCACAAAAATATCTCCAATCCTC
>JAZFNS010020000.1:66070250-66080740 GCA_037127165.1 Alloteropsis angusta | reverse complement strand
TATTTAATCCATGTTTTGCAATAATAATGCTACAGTAACCGTCTGCTAATTATTAGTTAAATATCATATAATTACCTCTCATTAGATTCGTCTCGTGATTTCCAGACTGATCTGTAATTTGTTTTATAAATAATCTACGTTTACTACTTCTAAATGGTGCATTTCTTTTGATGTGACATTTCCATAACCGTGCTTTCTCCCACTTTCTCCCAATGTAAACACCCCCTAAATGGATTTCAAGATTTCAACTAGTGCAACAGTCAAGTGCTTGTATACCCTAGAATGGTGGTTTCCAATCGCATCTGGCACGGTCTTCAGATGTCACGTTAGCATCGAAACATACCGACTAGAAATCAACAAGGAAATTTTGATTTCTTTCAAGTTGCATCCAACCCCTAATTACAGTGTATAAAGAGTTATACATGTACGTAACGTATCACGTGCAAATCAACCTCTCTATGAAAACTTATATAAACCATGACAAAAAAGACGTCTAAATTCACCAAAAAATTACACATGTATATGATATGATGATACACAACCTTGAAAAATATCTTGTCCAAACTCGACTTCGTTTATGAGATATAAAATAACAAATTTCACGCCAGAAAGCTGCCCAAATGATTTGTTAGAAATTTATTATTTTATATCACACAAACGAAGTTGAGTTTGGACAAGAAATTTTACAATATTATGTACTATTATATCATCTACATGTGTGATTTTTTTGGTTAATTTTGATTACTTTTTTGCCATGGTTTGCACAGGTTTTCATGAAAAGTGTGGTTTCCACCAGAAATGTTCCTATACATGTACCCTTAGATGTTTAGTTCGAAATATACGCAATTACTTCAAAATATATCCAAACGAATAACACAATTTTTTGCCGTCCAGCTCACAAAGTGTGTATTGCATTCTCAATTGTTACGCCCGAGTGCCTGCATCAGCCATCAAATATGTCAATGCTCAAACATAGGCAATTTCCCCGCAAGGGCGTCGGGGCTGCGGCAGGGCACTATTAGGGTTCGAATTCAAGTACAACATTTTTGTCTAACAGTGAATGCAACCCAATGGTCATGTATGCAAGTCATACATATGTTGATCCTCCTCTTAGAAACCCTACCTCATCCTTGTGACCCGTACTTACTCGGTAGCAGTACCCCTTGCAAAAAACCCATCTTCATCTCCTCGCGGTGCCCCGCCACCGCGCGCTCATGCCTTGTCCTCCCCATTCGCCATCATCAGGACTCCTCTATTCGTCCTGATTTCGCCCTCAGTCATCTACTTTTTCTGTCTTCGAGGCTCCTTCAATCCTTGTGCTTCGCCCTCGGCCCTTTTCTTCACCGGGCATGAGATGCCCTAGCCATTACGATGTCATCCGCANCCTCAGTGCCCTCTTTGCATTGCCGCCTCACAGGTCCCTGCCGGGATTGGGTGCCATGGGGCTCCAGTCTGCCCAGTTGTTACTTAAGTCATGGTGGCCATTTTTCATTCCACTGAAGAGCATACAATTGAAACAGGACATAGAAACCAAACTTCATGGCACCCATTCCCAACTAGTGCAGTAACCGCCTCCCATCCCATTACGAAGCGTAGCGAAGTGTAATTTAGGCTGTTGGTGGCCCACTTAGAGCATATNTCTCGAAACCCTACTTGTATTCTCACAAAAGCTTAAATGAAGCACTTCCAGCGGAGTGAAATGCAATGGCTCTGAGCTCCCCTGCAGCTAGTGCAAATGATCTCGTTCTGCTTCTGTAACAAAAAATGTGATACACGGCAACCATACGCTCAATGTCAAATCCTCTCCTCCCTATTCACATTCCCCCTTTTGCTAACAATTTTTTTTAGAGTTCCAGGGCAACCGCCCCCGTCTTACTTAAAAGACAAGATCATTCAGTTTACAGCATAGTTCTGAACCCACATGCCGCCACCATGTAGGACAAGGTTTGGGACGCACGCACTCTCATTTCTCCACCCTAATAGCAGCTACTCTCATTTACATTTCTATTTCCAGCACATCTAAACAAGCACTAATTCCATCTCTCTCATCTACTACAGCCAACTGCTCATGTTCAAAGGCGCCTGGAGTGGATGCGCCCAATCTTCAGAATCAATCATCTTCTCTTGCATTACCTCAGTCGTATTGGTCTTGCCACCAATTGCTTCAAATTCTTTATGTAATGCTCCAGCTCCTCTTGTTTGGTCTTGGGGCACAAAATTCTCCAATTTTGAGCCATGACTGCTATCTGTAAGAGAAGTATCTCCATACTTCTCCAACTGACATTCTGAAAGGAAAAACCGTTTCTTAATTTCCACAACCCCCAAAGTGCAGCCGAAGTAATAATATTCACAGCAGCATATCTTTTATTACTAAGCCAAAAGGTACCAATCGACTCAAAAGTAGGAAGAATATTATGACTAGTAACATCCCTGATTATCGACCATAGTTCCCTAGCAACCACGCAATCAAAAAAGAGGTGCAAACAAGTCTCATTTTCATTACAGAACAGACATCTAGCACCTTCTACTTTTCTTCTGATGCTAAGATTATCTCTTGTCAGCACCTTGTTCTTAAACAGTAACCATAGAAAAAGGTGCACTCTTGGGGGAATCTTTAAGGCCCAAATTGCCGTAATATGAACAGGAAGTACACCTCTAAAATTAATGACTTTGTAGAGTGACTGGGAGGAGTATACCCCCTTAGGATGGAACTGACAAACCAGTTCATCTTCCTCATTACTAAAGCTAATAGTGGCTGCTATCTGTATAATCTCCAACCCCAGAGAGAAGCTACACTCATGTTTTGTTCATTTATAATAGTGTAAATCTCCCGGTATTGTACAGCTAAGCTAGAGGTTCCTACCCAGATATCTTCCCAGAATTTCACTTTCTTCCCATCACCAATTTTCCATCTGAAACCCATTCTAGCTACTCTTGCTGCCCACATCATGCCTTTAAAGAACTGAGAAGCTCCATTATCTCTAGTGCAGAAAATATTTGTACTTTCTGTATCATATTTATGATCAATCACTTCTCTCCACAGTTTTCCTCTCCCATCTTGATATCTCTTAATCCAGGATCCTAACAAGCAAATAATCAAATCTCTGATATTAGGGATACCTAAACCTCCAAATTCCTTTAGCATACTAACACTCTCCCAGTTGGCTAAGTGGTATTTACTATTCCCTTCATGATCATTCCAGAGACAATTCCCTAAATGTGTATTGATGAGCTTAATAGCCCACTTGGGAAACTTTATAAAGGACAGTAAGTACACTGGTATACTGACAAGACAAGTTTTGATAAGCATAACCCTTGCCGCCTGAGAAAGTAACTTTCCCTTCCAACTAGCTATCTTCCTTAGGATCTTATCTACAAGAGGTTGTATATCCTCTCTTCTCAAGCAATCATAATGGAGGGGAATTCCTAAGTACTTTAAAGGAAACTTACCTATAGGGCAACCAAACAAATGAGACACTCTATGAACCTCCTCTTCTGGCATATTCAAAGTGATAAGCTCACTCTTATGAAAATTAATCCGCATCCCAGATAGCTTTTCAAACCACACTAAACAGCATTTCAGATTCCTCAAATGTTCAATACTCGGGTCTGAAAAAATATAATTGTATCATCTGCAAATTGCAGAGACACTATACCACCTATCCTCAAATCAGTGAGTAAACCTTTGACCAAACCCTCTTCAGTTGCTTTAATCAACATTCTAGTAAAGACATCCCCCACAATGTTGAATAACAGAGGGGAGATGGGGTCCCCTTGTCTGAGACCCTTCCCTATTTTGAAATAACTACCCTCTTCTCCATTAAAGTTAATACCCACTGAACCACCCATGACTAGTTTCTCTATCCATTTAATCCAAACCTCACTAAAACCTCTTGATTTTAGCACATCAAATAAAAATTTCCAAGATACCCTGTCATAAGCTTTTTCATAATCCAGTTTGAGCACTACTCCTGGGTTGTTACTCTTATTCACACTATGAACTAATTCATGGGCAACAACTACACTTTCCAAGATGTATCTCCCTCTAATAAAGGTGCTCTGATTAGGAGCAACCATCCTTTCACAAACCTTACCTAGTCTACTGGACAAGACTTTGGAAAATATTTTGAAACTACAATTAATTAGACTAATTGGCCTGAAATTCTTCATTTCTTTTGCATCCTCTACCTTTGGAATCAAAGTAAGCATTGCAAAATTGAGTCTACAAATATCTAACCTACCACTGAAAAAATCATTAAACATGCTAACTAAGTCAAATTTAACTATGTTCCAGAACTTTTGGTAGAATAAGAAGGATAGTCCATCTGGACCAGGAGCCCCTTTAGCATAGGAACTAAAAACAACATTCTTGATTTCCTCTTCAGAAAAAGGACAAATGAGACTCTCATTTTCCACTTGATAGACTAAATCATCTATTTTCCAGAAATTCTGTCCTAGGCTAATGTCCTCACCATCCTCCTTAGCAAACAAATTCTTGTAAAAATCTATAGCTATCCTCATCATCCTAGCATGATCCTCTACTAAACCTGATGGGCCCATCAGGCTATCAATTCTTTTTTTCCTACTTCTACAATTTGCAATTACTTGGAAATAAGCAGTATTCCTATCCCCTTCTAAAATATTCCTATCTCTAGACCTTTCTCTAATCTTAATTTCTTCTAAGGCCCAAATCCTCTCTATTTGATCAGTAATAGCTTTTAGTCTCTCTAGACCAACAGCTGGGAGTTTATTTTGTTCAGCTTCCATGCCTGTGGAACTCCTCTGCTAAAGCTACCTTTTTCTTGTTCATAATAGCTATCTCATTGGCAGCCCAGCCCCTAGCTAGCTTCATAAAGGTCCTAGCTCTCATCTGCCATCTATCTATATTCCTAGGTTCTGAGGAGTGCATACTCCAAGCTTTTTCAAATAGTGCTCTGAAATTGTCCTTTTCTAGCCACCATTTCTCAAATCTAAACTTCTTTTTGCCAAAGGAAACATTGTCTCCAGAATCTAATAGAATAGGATTGTGGTCACTTGGTGGCCTATCTAAGATTTTAGTTCTAACCAGCGGGAAAGCAGCTTCCCAATCAGTTGAGACAAATACTCTATCGATCTTGGCCATAATCAGGTTATCTTGGTTATTAGTCCAAGTAAACATCCTATTTGGGGCATTAATTTCTAACAGACTCCACTTACTAATCCAATCATTGAACAAATCAGCCCACTTATGATTAATTAACCCATTATTTTTATCAGACTGGAATCTAACTAAATTAAAATATCCACCTAAGATAATAGGCCCTTACCAACTAGCTAAAACATTATGAAGTTCATTAATAAAATCTTGCTTACCTTCCTCATAAGAAGAGCCATAGATCACTACCAATTTCCAACTAAAGCCAGTTTTCTTATCAGATAACATAATACTAATTGAGAATCTTAAAATAGAGACCACAGTAGAACAGAACAAGTCACTGTTTACCCCAACTAAGATGCCTCCAGCTGAGCCAATAGCTGGTAGAACATGCCAACTAAAAGGAACATTATTAGCAAGAGTTTTAAGGAAACTAGGAGAAAAATCCTTTTTCTAGGTTTCAATAATCCCCACAAAATCTAGGTGATTCTCTCTAATTTTTTCTACTAGGGCTGTTTCCCTTCCTAGTTTTCCAAGACCTCTAATATTCCAAAACATTCCTCTCATTTAGACTTCTTTTTATTTCTACCCCTAACCTCTACTCTATCCCTTTCTACTACTTGAGTAACTATCTGGTTCTGATCAGTTTTATTCACACAATCTTGAGCTTCCTCAGGGACAAATCCTTGATCCCCAATTGACTCAGGTTTCACTTCATCCTTATCTAGACACGGACTGTGTGAACAAGAGGTATTAAAAGTTTGAGCTCTATTTAGCACTTCAGCTTCCATTTTACTAATAATCTGACTACTAACAGGATGTCCATCCTTGTCTACTATATTAAAAACTGAAGCAAAGTTATTAATATCAGACTGTGAGATACAGTGATTATTGAGTTTAGAATTACCTTTGTTTTCTCCTTCACTCCACTTTCTCTTGATATCTTGAGCCTTCTCCAATACTGTCCTCCCATCATTGGTGCTTCTCTTACTCTTTCTCTCCACTTTTACTGGCCCCCATTGCTTCCTTGTATTCACTTTACTAACTCCCCTCTTTTCCTTACCATTGTTCCCATCCACCATGAAGTCTTTCTCTTCTTCTATCTCCCCAGGCTGTGTAACTGTAGCCACAGCTGTACTGCTGTCCATAGATGACACCACAGGATATATCCATTCCTCAGGTAATGTTATCATCTCCTCATCTATATTATCTCCTGTTTGGGTCAACTCTACCTCCTCATCTTCTGACATTTTTAACTCCATGGCTTTCAGTAAATTTACCCCTCCAGGATAGTCACCTGAGAGCTAATCCATCCCTCTTCCATTGTTTCCTCTTCCATCAGTAGTGACTTCTTAACAGGATTTTTAGAAGTATTCTGACTCCCTGTCTTAGATTTCTGGTTACTATCATTACCCTTATATATCCTCCTCCCCTGGAGGTTTTTGTGCATCAGAGGATTTCTCTTCTCTCTTCTTTACTTCTTCTAGCTCATCCCCTAGCAAATCATCATCTTTGTCAGGATTGTCATCTTCAGGCTTGTCCAGAGCCTCTTGTTCTTGTTCAAAACCTTCCACAATGTAAGACACTACATATAACTGGTCATCCATTTCTAACACTCTTTTGGTTGGTATCTTAGTTGGGTCTTTGCAGTTAATCTTCACCCTGATGGTGCTAAAGCAGCTGGAGAACAAAGAATGTCAGTCCACCTCCACAGGTCTCCCCAGACTAGTAGCTATCTCCCTGATTGTGGTCCAGTCGCACCATTTAGGTGGAACCCCTTTAATCTGCACCCAAGCTTCTACTAACTGACCTATAGGTTCTATATCCCCATCCCAAACTCTCAAAGAAGCAATAACAGTATCTTTCTTCAGGTAGAAATAAGTAGCATTTCCAATTACTTTGCTCCTGACCTTGATATGAGGTGGAAATTTAACCAAAAATATGTATTCTTCTATCTTGGACAACTGCCAGTACCATTCCTGATCAATCTGTTGCTTCAAAGTCTTCACAATTTCATCTTCAGTCAGCTCTCCCTCCTCAACAGTGAACACCCCATAGTTTTCAAAGCCAGCCCAATGCCTAAATCTACCATCTCTCTTAGCAACATCAATATGGTAGAAACCTAGACCTTCATTGGCACTTCCATAGTATTGTGCAGCCTGCTGTGTCTTCATCAGTTCAGGGCAATTCTCTACCACATGAACAAAAGAATGGCATATGAAGCAAACCTTGGGCTTGTTGCAAGTTGAACTGTAATGCCCTGTTTCAGCACAGCTGTAGCAGATAACATGCAACAACTTTTCTCCATTTTTCTCCTCCTTCAAAGATTTGTTGCTGGAATCTGAATCTTCCCCATCCTTCTTATCCACATGCTCCTTTCCCTCTTGACTCTGCTTCTTCTCAGCTCCTAGTTTAGCACTTTGCTGACCTTGTTGTTGACCTTGGTTCTGATTCTGGAATTGATTCTGCATTGGAGGTCGCCCACGCGCCCCCTGAAACTGTCCTCTAGGCCTTGGGCCTTGCTGATTCTGAAAGTTAAACGGACCTTGAAGTTGTTGCATGTGCGGCGGCATAGGACCCTGATTTGGATAGAATCCATAGGGTGGAGGAGGTGGATGGAAGAACGACGGCGGGGGTTGGTATGGATTCGGCTGATACTGACCCCAATTTCCACCACCCCAATTGTCCCACTCTTCCTCTTGACCTCGTGAACGATTACCCCTTCCACCTCTTCCTCGATTTGCCATCGATGATCGGGTGATTTGGGCGAAACTTTCCTTCTCGCCTTTCCCCCAAATCCGCTTGGCGAAATCAAGCTTGAGCGGCTCCTCTACCCACACATCATCCTCTCCTATCGGGAAGCAATCCTTGGCTTGAAAGGAATTCGAAGCCCAGAGATCCTTTCGAACCCAAACTAGGACGCTGTTACTCGATTCACCTCGACGAACCCTAGGTCGTCTCTTATGCGATGGGGAATTTGGAATCGGATCAGGAACAAACCATAACTGACCATAGAATTCCAAAATTGCCCCTCCATCGTCAGCAGCATCTTTAGTCCGCGAAGCATCCGGCCCTCCAGGTGTCGCGACCTTTTTCCTGGATCTCGCCACCTGCTGCCTTGGCAGCGCGCCGCGTGGAGCTTTGTCGTCCCGAAGCCTCCATGGACGCAGCCCACCACATGGCGAGATGGACCTAGGAGGCTCGCCCTTCTCTCTCCGTGGACTCGATGCCGGCCAGCTCGGAATCGGGGCCCCAGTTCGTGGCGGCGCCGTCCTCGTCGCCCTCGTCATCGAGTCGCCCTCTCTCATGTCCCCATCATTCCATCACAATGTATAATTCTTACCCGCTGGCTGCCTTGACAACAACATTTTTTTTTGCTAACAATTTCGTTGTATACTTCTCGACCTGGAGCAACTCCTCAATCTCACACACGGCAACCATCGTAGCTCTCTCGGCATCGTTCACCTGGTCAAAAAGCCTCGAGCCGTGTCTTGCCATCTTCTTCTAGTTCTAGGCAGGAACTGTCCAGCAGCTCTACCTGCTCCAACTCTGACTCCACCAGAGACTGCATGCGGGCGTTCTCCCTGTCTCGAGGGTAACTGCAGTACATGAAAGAGTACATGGAGGCACAGACTACGAAGGGCACCGCAATAGCCATGTACAGTGCCTTCGCTAGAGAATCCGCATTCTGCCGGTCCTGTTGAACGTTCTTCCCCCTGCCGTCCGGCGTGTACCCGTACGCGTGTTGAGCCAAGATGCCGACGAGCGGCGGCGCGAACGATGACAGCACCGCCTCGAATGACTTGTCGAGAGCGTAGATGCTTGTTCTTGACCTCTCCGGAACGATTTCTGCAAAGATAGGGCTGCACAACAAGCAAGAGTTACAAAGATTAGAATGATTACTAGTCGTATCCTAACAATCGGTTGCTGATTCACATCAAACTTTGAGTGCAGGCATGGCTTACAAGTTCGTGGCGGGTCCGTTCCAGGAGATGAACAAGCCCATGACGAACAGGACGGCGCCGTAGGCGGCGCCGGTGGACGGGTCAGCGGGAAGGCCCCGCAGCAGCACGGCAGCCAATGGCACGGCCGAGCCGGAGCTGATCTGCGACAGGACGATCCTGCCGGCGTTCGGGTGCCGCGAGGCGAGGACGTCGCCCATCTTGCCGCCGAGGAGGCCACCGAGGGATCTCCCCACCCAGAAGATGGTCATGAGCACGGCAGTGTCGCCGTGGCTGAAGCCGACGAGCTCCAGCCACATGGACGCGAAGGAGAGCGCCGACCATGGGAACGAGCCGCTCACGCCCTGCGCCACGAAGATCTGGAACGTCGGGATCCGTACAACGGACCTGGCCTCCCTGATCATCTCCCTGACGACCTGCCGCGAGGATGCGACCTGCTTGGCGGCCGGCCTGTCGTCGCGCCGGAGGCCGGCGTCGTGACTCGTCGGGAAATGGGGGTCCACGGCGAGGAACCAGTTGAGGGCACCAACGGCCACGCTGATGGCCGCCACGAGGTGGAAGGCGACGCGCCAGCCGGCGATCCCGAGCACCGTGCTTTGCGCCAGCAGAAGGCCGACGAGACCGCCGGAGACGTGGCCGAGGCTGCTGGCGAGCTGCAGCCATCCGAACGCCGAGCCACGCCGGCCGTCGTCGGTGGAGTCGGCGACCAGTGACAGGATCGACGGTACCACCAGAGCTAGGCCAATGCCGTTCAGGCCTCGTGAGATTGCCACCTGACATACACCACAAGTGCAGCTATGAATTTGTCCCCTCTAATTTCCTTTCAAAAAGAAAGAATTTGCCCCCTAATCCATTTAACAAACAATATTTTTTTGCAATAATCAGTATCACGTTCTCAAGACTTCGAATCGCGCTATCCAAAGAATTCAATGCGTTGCAAGATTCACCTTGTCGCAAGTCTAGCAGAGCAGATCTACAATTCACGGAACGAGTTTCAAATTAACCAAGTATAGCAGTAACAGCAGCGCCAGCGTACGGAGTACGGACCTGTAGGAAGGTGCCGGAGACGCCGACGAGGAAGGTGGCGGCGGCCCAGAGGAAGGCCCCGACGGCGATGACGTGGGCACGGTTCTGGCGCGCGGCGGCGTAGGCGGCGAGCGGGTAGCAGGCGGCCTGCACGAGGGAGCGGCAGAGCGTGAGGGCACCGAGCCCCGCGGGCGTGGTGTGCAGCGCGGCGCCCACCTCCCGGTACACCGCCGGCAGGAGCGCCTCGTCGGCGCGCTCCATGATGGACGCCAGGCTCACCAGCAGCAGCGTCCGCCGCCGGTCCCGCTCCTGCTGCTGCTCCATGACCCGCACCCGCCGCTCTATGTATCAAGCGATCGCAGTGTGTG
>JAZFNS010020000.1:64536784-64547402 GCA_037127165.1 Alloteropsis angusta | reverse complement strand
GGGGGGGGGGGTGCGGAGCGACCTTTGGTTGGGTGCTAATGTTTGTTGTCTTTGTTTGCAATTTTTGCAGGTCAGCTGAGCAGGCAGCAGCAGGAATTCTGAAGGCGCCGCCATGGTGATTCTTCGATTGCGCAGACCATTGATCTCTGTTCCTGGTGTCTCTCATGTGCCCTTACCGATATTACTCTCTTCGTCTTCTGCAGTTGTTCTTCTCCTACTTCAAGGAGCTCGTGGGGAAGGAGGTGACGGTGGAGCTCAAGAACGACCTGGCAATTCGCGGGACGCTCCACTCGGTCGACCAGTACCTCAACATCAAGCTCGAGAACACTAGAGTTGTCGACCAGGACAAGTATCCCCACATGGTACGCATTGCTGCTGTGTCTAGGTTGATATGTCAGACGTAATTCATGCCCATTCGTTTAGTTTTCAGACATAATTCATGCCCTTCAGCTTAGTTTTCTCAGCTAACAGTTTGCAGCCTGCTTGACTGCTGCTCATTCCTTTGTTGTTTATGCCATCCTTTTGATGTCGATTTCGTCGGAACTGGGAACTGCCGGGCAAAGCTGTGGCAGTTACTTCTGCTTTTCCAGCATCTTGGGTACATATGGTGGAATGTTGTGCGCACTAAGGCCCGAAATCTAGAAACATTGATGCATAGTTGTGGACTTGACTTTAGCCGACTTAACTCAATAGATTGATTCTCATAACTTAGTGCTTGGGTAATTTGATGGTGCCAGTGTCCACATGTACAGAACAACACTGCAAATTTTTCATGGAAGGAACCATAGCTAATTGACTGCTGTATTGTGTATATGACCTTGATGTTTCTAAACTAGCATTCTCGTGGCAACCTTAGTCTAATTGCAGGGCGGTGCTGTTGATTTGTAGGAGATATACCTTTATACTGACTGTCAGAACTCCGTGCTTGAGTGATTCGACGGTAGAATTTATCCATGGAAGAATTCATATATAACTTGCTTTTGTGTTGTGTACAAGAAATTCATATTTGCGTGTGTTGAGTGATTTAGTCTTAATGGGCTTGCTTGATTATTACCTCTTGGTGGCCAAGCCAATATTTGGCCTGGCTACAAACTTAATTCTCCATTTGGGTCTAGGCCAAAGTCTGGAGTGCCCCAACTCAATTTGGCTGGCCAAGCTATATACAACAGCAACTGCTGGCCAGCTCTTGGGCGCAGAAATTGCTGGCCTGAGCTTCCAAAATGTGGCCAAGCCAAGAGAGCTGCCATGTGGCACAAGGGGGCAAGCTAAATGCATTTAATGCTTGTTAATTGAGCTTTCGACGATAATATCACATAAACTATGATGTCAAATTATTCTGTTTGCACCATCTTGATCCTTGCAAATTTCTCATGTGACTTGTGACAGCCTTGCACTAGTAGTTAGCTGTGCTTTTGAATTTGTAGCAGTCTGACCTTGAAATTTACTGCTGGGACGGACATAGAAATGTAGCAAATGGAAGAAAATGGGGCATTCATATCCATTGGACTTGTTATAAACTCACATCGTGTTAACTTATTGATGAAATCTTATGAGCCCCTCTAGCATGGTATTGATGTGCTTGAATTGCGATTAATGCTGTACTGCAAATACATTAGATCTGGCCAGGCTATGCATATCCATATATATCTGAGTTATACTCAGAATGTTTACTTCATGTGTTGCAAGAGTGTAATGGATTATATGAGATCTCCCGTGGTTCTACTCCTTTACATTATGATAGTTCGGGTCTTATTAGTGCCTGCACTGCATTTGATTTTAGTCAGCCTGTTAATTCCAGTGCATTACTGATAAAGCTGCATGCTGTTATTTGTAAAGTATACATGTTGGTTGCTGCTTAATCAGCATGTGGTTGCTAAATAAACACTGTATTTGTGTGTTGTGCTAGCTTCTCCTTTTGACATGTTACTCATGTGCCTGTTATTTTGGATCTATCAGCGAGAACTGCTGTAGGAAAGTAGGTGCTAATCTTGATACTTAGTTGGCTTTTGGGATACAGAATTCGACTGTTAAATATCTGTCGGTGGGTGTACTTTGGGGGTGATATTCGGTTGTCGTAGACTTGTACTGTACAATATTGCTGAAGTGTGCCTTTTGTCTGTACAATATGGTTGATGTATTTCCAAAGCAAAGCAACCCACATATTTCTATCATATACCATGTTCTGTGGGTAGCATAGTTGTCTGTTGTATATTTTTTTGGTGGTTCTGTTTGGTGAATGCACCCTTTTACACCGATGCTGCATCCCTTTGTGATTGATCAACCAGTCGCATGGAAACATCCAGTACATTTATTTGTTTTGTATCTACAAGAAATAGGTATACTAGTCAAGGAGTAGAGTAGTACCGAGTAATTATTGGTGTGGACCATGCTGTTAAAACTCTTACCATTTTCCTCGTACAGCTATCGGTGCGGAACTGCTTCATCAGGGGCTCGGTGGTGCGGTATGTGCTGCTCCCACAGGACGGCGTGGACATCGACATCCTCCATGACGCCACCAGGAGGGAGGCGCGTGGAGGCTGATCACCAGGCACACACAACCCCTCCCCCTCCTCTGGCCCCTCCATGCTTCCCCGAGAGGAGCCCTGATCGGATCCGCTGAACCAAACATGTATTCCGCTGAACCAAAGATGTATCCTGGTGTGATAGGCAAACAGACGCTGACTGGCTGAACTGTTGGTGTCCATCAGCTCCCTGGTACTTTGCGGTGACAGACATTCTAGGTTGGGTGACCCGCTATTAGGCCATTGGCCCTGCGTGTTCCTTTTGGGTTGTTATTAGTGATGCTGATAGACCGAACCTGTCTTACTGACAAGCTGTGATGTCTCGCCCCTGTCCGTGGCCATGTTTATTTTTTCCCTCTCAAATCGGTGATTGGTG
The DNA here is from genome assembly GCA_037127165.1 of Alloteropsis angusta. Lineage (NCBI taxonomy): Eukaryota > Viridiplantae > Streptophyta > Magnoliopsida > Poales > Poaceae > Alloteropsis > Alloteropsis angusta. The sequence goes on along the minus strand of JAZFNS010020000.1, from coordinate 64,544,504 downwards.
GTGTTTTGTCGGATGCTTAATTAGCCCCCCATGGGCTTAGGGCGAGCTTTGGGCGGGGCCACTTGTCGAACGAAGTGGGAGTGACACGTGCTCAAGCTTTTACTTGAAGGACATGTTCGGTCTGCAGGTTTAAGCCGAGATTATTAGCTTGCAAATCTTGTTTGAATCATATAATTCAAACAAATTGATTGAACCATCCCATCTAGAATCACTCCTTCATGTATCACTTGGTACACTCAACCAAGCACACCCATGGTGGGTAGCATGATTCGTCCAGCTGGTAAATTCACGGCAGATGTTGTAATGGTATTTTCTGGCACGGCGTAGGACAACCATCGTGGATTGACCTGGAGCCTGGTGGTTCCGTACACTCTAGCTTTTGGCTGGGGGCTTTAGCGGTTGGCTGGTCCTGGTACCAGGTTGTTGAGTGTTGAGCATGCGCGCGGCTCGTGTAGCATGATGCGTGCTAGACTGCTACTGCTAGTGGACGCTGGTTGCTCACAACTCTGAACGAGAACGACTGAACCTCAGTGCTCCCGTTGGTCGTCAGTCGTCGTTGGCTTAGCAGCCTCAGTAGTTGGTCGGGACGGCGTGCGCCACGCATGCATGATGCGTTTTCCAACTTCTCGCGTCAGTCTTAACATGACGACGCTACACAGTTGGTAGTTGGTACGTACGGTGCTGGCAATGCCTTGGTTGTTCTCTGGTTACCGAAGTGGTCCGGGCCGCACGATTGTGTGCCGCATTGCTGGATCGACAGGACAGAACTAGAGCACAGCGCAGCAGCAATCGTAACCTAACCCTTTTGTTTTGTTTGGCTTTTGACTTCTCCAAGTAGCTTAAACAGGTTTCTCTCTCTCTCTCTCTCTNAAAAAAGTAGCCGATACAGGTTTTTTGAAACCCAACAAAAGGGACTNTGACTCAGTGCACAGTTTGTGTCTGATGGGTATTATAGAGATGAAACTCTTCTCATAAATAATGAAACTCTCTCTACTCTCTTCTCGTAAAGGCCTCGCGAAATCTTCACCGAGTCTGCTTAATACCCGGCAGATGAGATCAAGGAACCCGGCAATTAATGCTGCTGGCTGACGCTCCTTAATTACGCCCCTAATTGGACGGTACGGCCGGTCTGTGCATCGTCTGGTCCAGGGGCTACCCGTTGCGTGGTGCTACAAGCTAGTGATGCGATGCCGTACTCGCTTCGCCTGCAAAATTTTTGTAGCACCGGCTACGGTAGATGCGCGATAGCTTGATGGGTGTATGCACGTCGCATTGACGTAGAGTACGCGCCGTGGGTCTTGCTTAAAAGTTAACCCAACATTTATCGCTCAGGTCATTTTGAAAACTTGGTGACCAATCACCTTTTAAAATAACAAAAGGATCAACAAAAGGACTGACTCCTCGAGAAGACTTGTTTGGATGCAAAGTATCCATCATAAGAGTGGAAACCATCACGCCCCAAATCGACGGCCAATAATGACAGGATACATTGATAGAAGTTACAACCAAGGGTGCTTAAATGCAAATGTCCTTGTCAGACAAGCGTTTCAGCAACTATGAAAACAAAAGTCCAGAATATCATTCTATTAGCAGATCCACCAGAATTACAGGATAGTCTGTACCGATTCTGTGACTAAACGGGCTTCCCGTTCAACTTGGGAAAGGGGTCTTGTTTGCTGAGGACAAGGACCTTGCTCTTGTGGGCAAAGTAACCTTTTATGAGATTCTTGTATATCAGGCATGCCATGATACACTCCACCTGATAGCAAGGTGAGAAACTAGTAAATTAAAGACATCACAGCTGAATTGTATGCAAGATATGATCTATCAATGCAGTCTCAAATCACCTCATCCACATCCATGTCGATTTCAAGCCATTTCAGAGCTTTTACTACAACATCTAGCTTAATTTGATGTGCCTTGGCTGAATCCTTCTGCCTCTGAATAATGTGGCTGCGAAGGAACAGCAAAGCAAAAAAGGGTTAGGGCTGAGGGTCTTAGGCATGATAGCAATGGCTTCGATTGTGCACTCACATTTTCTTAACTAATCTCTGATAGACCTGAAGTTCAAGTTTCTCCAATACAAGGTAGACACCAGATTTCAAAAATCTTGCAAAACAGATGGAGAAGGTATCAGACAGTGAAAGGATCAGATTTCAGAAACCTTGCAGAACAAATAAGATATCAAAGACAGTGAATGAACTGAAGCTGATTTAGCAGAGGAACAAGTGACTTAAAAGATATTGCAAAACAAATAAGAACAGCAAACACCGTGAACTTACTGGTCTTCATGACTGTCTAGGGCATGTCTGAGAAGCCTGAGATCTCCTCTCTTAAGTGAGGTCACAACATCTGCATACTGAAAAGTCATATTACCACTTGTGCAAATCTCAATGAGTACCATAGACACAAGGCGAACATGTTTATGAGTTTATCAAACTGAATAAAAAGTTGCGATGGAAAAGCGTACTTAGCAAAAGCAGTAAGTACAGCCATCAAAACAAAGCTTACAGGGCTCTTAACGAGAAGACCAGAAAGATCATCGAGGGAATTCAAAATAGCAGTGACTATGCAAACCATCAGCCAGAGATCATACCAAAACATTGTATTTCTATTTCCCCTTTCATAATTTGGCATGTTCATGATTATGGCAATTCAATGAAAAAAGAGGCGCATCTTTGATGAATAGAACTAGTCTGACTCAACAACCATGGTTTCTCAGGGATGCTATGGATAAGGTTGAGTGGTCAGGGTAGTACATTCTAAAAAACGGTAGACAGATCAACTCCACTAGAAGTTGTTATACAGTATAACTTGTGTAAAATCAGGCCCTTATGTGACCTAATTGCTGACTACATGGTAGAAGATAAGGACACAAGTTCCTTATGTACAACCAAGGATATGAAGTGGTATACCCGTATTTAGAACACTGGGGACAATAGTATACAGATGGGAGAGGGCCTGTTCCAAAATGCATGTAATCACAGGGCTTACAGACAACTGTACTGTAGGATCATTTATTCACAACTCTTCTTTTAAGCACTCCCAAATAGAACTTAGGATAAACTCAACAAGAAAAGTTGTACTCTTCAGATTAAGACTCTACAAATGTAAATTTCTTAATGTAACCAGCATGTGGCTAAACTATTCTATCATATGTCAGATAGGAATTTTCAGTCCCCCATTGCATCCTCCAATCTACTACTTCCAAAATCAGCTTTCTACATCAAAAACAGCACCAGGCTGTAGCTTTTCAAGCAAACTAACTTAATATGTTGCCACATGTAGATTTCTTCATGTAATAAAGTAATCTGTGATTATAACTTGTAAAGAATAGCTTGATATTGTTTGTAGGTTAAAAAATGTTGATGTCCAATTCAACTGCACACAACACATTCTACAACTTCCTCCAACTTACGCGATAACGGAATAACATAAGAGTAGAAGTAAACATACCTCAAGCAGATTGTACCTCTCCAGGAGAGTCCTTTTTGGAAGTACACCTAATGAAAGCTTTACGGGGATAAGAAATTTCAAAATTTTCCTAAAAATAGAACGCCGATTAGAGTCTCAGGAATGTCATAAATCACATCCTACAAAAATTCCTTGCAACTTAAGTACCTCAAATTTGACTCGCATTGAGGATTGCAATGCATCAAAGCATAAGTTAGCTTCTGATCTGCCTGATTTAATGAAACACAGTCTTGTGTAAGCAGTTTTGCTATTTTTTTCAGTCAAACCATCCTAGTTTGTGTGTTCATGTGTGCGAGATATAGAGAGCTTACGACAAGAAAGTTCTCATTGAACACCTCCAGACGCCCAGTGTAATACATGTAAGTGACCTGTACCATCACAAGCGACAAAACAAATGTCAAGGTAACTGGTTATGTTTTCGAGAGGGAGAGTTGAAGGTAAGCTATGCTTATCTCACCTTGTCTTTCACTGGAAAATCTTCGAAATCAAAATTTCTGGCAGTTTCGATACTTCTTATAACACTGCGACAGAGGTTTACTGTTCCAAGCTGCATAATTTCATCATCAGCTCCAAGTCCTTGTTAACTTAAAATACAGAACTGATGCACTAATGTACATACTACAGTTAACTACTAAAACATAATGTGATGTCTCAATATGGTATGTATATCCTTGTGTTCAATTAATGAATCCACTAACCCCAGTTACAGATAGCTAAACAAAAGAATTGCAAGGAATATAACCATACCCTGAAGTAAATTTTGAATAGCTGGCAGGTAACATAGAGTGCTCCAATACGCTTAGGCCCTTTCACCTGAAACGTTGGACACAAAAAAAATAGCTATCAAGACAAAAAAAAATAATGATAAAAGTAAATATGGTGCATCAGAGAACAGGTTCAATGGTTAGCCAAAAAAACACTTGGAAGATTTCTGTGCAGAAATACCAACTTAAGGATGTTCCTAGTAATTTAAATGATCCAGAAAATGATGAGGCGCTGCATCTAATTCATATATCAATTACTCAACCTAGCTAATAAGCATAGCAGCCATCAAAAGCAGTTCACAACTGTCCTAGTAATTCAATTGATGCTTACTGCTCCGCAAAAATTGCCATTCAAGCAAGAACATTAAACAAATCTTTTGATCGATGCCATACCGCTAGTGTGCCGAAAACCTTCATCAGGAAGGACCCAGCTGCCTGAAGCTTGTCCGGGTTCTTACCAGTCGTTGCAAGCTCCCTATCTGCCTATACCAAGGTCACAAACTAAACACATCAGCCCAGATACTCAAAATTTCAGACACCCAGATCAGTCACCCAAGCTCACCTCCTCAGCCAGCAGCCTGATCTCGAACGCCACCGTGTGCACCGCCTCCATCGCCCACGGCGTCTCCCAGTTCCTGAACTCTTGTAGGAATGCACTTCAACCAAAATCACGTCAAATTTTTTGAGAAACCAATAAACTGAACCGAATGGGGATGAGGCGTAACGAACTTACCTGGCAGCCTTCTCGAACGAGGAGTAGGCGTCGGCGAAGCGCTGGAGGGAGTGGGAGTGGATGGAGCGGAGCAGCGGGACGAGGAAGTCGGCGAGGTGCGGGAAGCGGTCGCCGGCGAGGCGCGGGAAGTCGGGGAAGGCGGCGAGGGCGTCGGAGAGCGGGGTGGAACTGGGTGCGGAGGAGACAGCGACGAAGGAGGCGAGCGCGGCGCCGTCCGACGAGGAGATTGCGTCGACCACGCGGGAGAGGTAGTCGCCGATGCGGCGGTGCGCCTCTCCCATGCTCAGGTACGCTGCCATCTCCGGCGGCGGCGACGGGGTCTGGGGTTTCAGAGTTCGGCGNTGTGCGGCTGGAAGAAACCGTACGGTACGGGCTCGGATCCGGTGGCGAGAGGCGAGTGGCTCGAATTGCGATTTTGCGAAGGGTGGTGGAGATCAGCAAATCCTCGCCGTCGAGTGAGAAATCGATGGTTGTGCTGTTTGGCCAGCNTGAAATCGATGGCAGAGCTCTAGTTCGAGCTACACAAGCTGGTGTATATTTAATAAAAGAAAATATTTTAAACTTTTAATTTAAATATAAAAAAGAACAAAGTGACTCAACAAATGACCTTCGATCAGCTAACAGTTCTAGCTCTACTGATTTTTAGAGCTAGAAATGACCATCTCTAGCTCAACAATTTTATAGAGCTCTACCAAACTGGGTCATACTCTTTGGTTCCAAATTACCGTGCATTGTTGACTTTTTAAATACACATTTGATTATTTTTCTCATTCAAAAAATTTAAATTACTATCATTTATTTTATTATTAAAATTAATTTAAGTACAACTCACGTTTCTATTTATTTGTACTAATTTTTTAATAAGATGAATTGTCAAAGTTGTATTTTAAAGTCAACAGTAAACTGTAATTTAGGACAAAGAAAGTATTTGAATGAGTAAATTACACCGGTAGTACTTTACTTATCCAGAGTTTTTATTTCGTTCTTAGTACTATCAAAATGCACATAACGATTTTTAAACTTGTCTCGGACTCTCATATAAGTCCCTAGACTTGTCTAGAGTACTCAACCCAGTCCCAGTGCAATAAAAATGTGCACAACAGGTTTTAAACTTATTCTACTCTCCTTTGTGCCAGGCCAAGTACATCACTACATTGGAAAGTCTCACAGGTTGTCTCATGCAGTTCCATGTAGGATTTTTGATAATTTGGAAGAGAGAGGGAGAGGTGAGAGAATAAGGCGGTTGTTTCACGAAGCAATCACCTCAAAGCTAAAATTTAGGACTNCATTCAGTCACCATTATACAAGTTGTTGTTGCCGTTCAACTCAAAAATAATTATTTTTACATCCGTAAATTAAAGAGTTGTTAGTTATTATTAGACAACTTATAAGACAACATATTGTACATGTTGTTAAGATGTCTCAAGACTACGTGTCACTGCATGAGACCGCTTATTAGACGATACCAATGTATATACCCTAAGCTCGTCCCACATTCTCATCAAGTCCATATACTACCAAGATGAATTGAGTTATTTAAAAATATTTGTCTTCAAACCTTTAAGATTTCAAACCAATTCTGAATCCAATTCAAGCTTTTACCAAAATTATAGGATTTGATATCGTCATTAACTATGAAAACTCTCTAAAATAATCCATAGTCAAATTATTTTGTGATTTCCTAAAATAACCAATTAAAAGAATCAAAATTAAATGGCTTTTGCATCCTTTAAATCTTGTGTTCGAGGTTCTTAGATACCCATGTGGCCATGTGTATGTGATGATTTCTCTATGAATTTTGGATAAATTTGAGTGGGATTTGAACTTAGTTTGGAAGTCCAATAAGTTTGAAACAATTGAAAATTATTTTTAAAATAAATCAATGGCACAAGTTTATGGACCGGGACGAAAGGGTGGGATAAATTTAAGGACCAAGACGAGAGTGCGGGACATGTTTAAGGAATGTTATGTGCTTTTTGGAAGTGTTGGGACCAAACTAAGAATTTAGACCAAGTTCAAGGATTGTTATGTGCATTTTGAGAGTACAGGATCGGAATGAGAACTCAAGACAAGTTTAAGGACCGTTTGTGAAATTTACTCTATTTGGATCGTTTGACGCACCTTCAATTCCGAAATCTAGGTTGAATATGTATTTCTAGAGTAAATTAAAATGTTAATGTTAAGCTTAAAAGTTCCGACCAATGTTAGAAATAGCGAGTATAGCAGTGCTATAGTGCCGCTCAGGGGCGGACCTAGTGTATGGACATGGATGTACATATGTACACCCAATATTTTTTTGCAAAACACTGATAGATAGTATGTGTAATACACGTATGTACTCGTATACTTAGGCAAGACATGCTATAAGCTGTTGGCCGCGATGGAGAAGGGCGCAGGAGGCAGCTCAGAAGGAGCTATGGAGAGTTTTGTGTGTCCCTGGTAATCTTTTGTTGGACGGTAACAGCACTTGACGCATGGCAGCTTGGCTGACTGCAGCAGCATGAAGGAGCGGTGCACGGCGACGGTGACACTTCATGACAAATAACAGATTGTGCCGCATTTGTAAAATTGAGGAGGCCTAGGGAGCAGGGAGCACTCGTTAAGTCGTTAGATCGCTGGGGTAAGGCCATCCCAACCCTCTACTTAGGATAGTTTCTATAACATTAATTACATTGCCACCTAGAACTATTAGCTTACATGACACTATATTAAATAAGAGAGAGGGTGGAGAGAGGAAGAAACTGGGTCT
>JAZFNS010020000.1:64186628-64199779 GCA_037127165.1 Alloteropsis angusta | reverse complement strand
TGGGTTGCGTGCGCAGAGAGAAAAAGTGTATTGGAAAGCGCGTAGTATGCAAAATTTTGCAAAATGGAGAGAAACTAAACAGGGCCTAACATTCTTTCGAAGCATTTTGTTCTGTTTAATCCAGCTGTCGCAATCTCGTTCAACCATCTAACTTATGTAGCAGTATTTTTTTTTTACTTTTCAATTCTTTTGACGGTATTTGTTTTCTTTTCAGTTGAAAGCAATGATCACTACCATGTTAGTGACAACACTGGTCCATCGCAGTCCTAGTTGACAGTAACTTTTGCCTTGCTGCTCCAGTGAGAAAATAGTTGAAGTTGCACACACTTAACTCGGTTGTTAAGCACCCAGATAATCACCCCCACAATGTACTGAAGGGCCACAAATAGAACCTTGGTGACTTCCTTAATCACCCCCTCTTAGGTGACCACAATGGGGTATAATATAAGGAGTGGGTAATGCTGATATAACATTGCTGATGCATGGATAATGATGCGACGAAATTAAAGACGACGCAACTGGATCCTATCCGCTTGTGCGTTTTTCGCTCGTTTCCCTATCATAAGTAAGAACTCATTCTGTTTCCCTTTTTTAATCTCCTTTTAATTTGGTTTCTTTTCTTGGATGAAAGGAGACACCAATTTTGTGACTCAATTACGCCTTCTTGATTCATCATCTTTTATATTAAAACAAAGTGCGGTGTGACATGCTAAAAAATACAAAATAGGCCAATATCTTTGTAATGGGATGGACGCATTTCTTTCTTCACCTTTAGGAGAGAGCCTAGCCGTCTACCACTACAATAGCAAGTACAGTAAAGTTACAGCAGCATATTTATATGTGATGTTCACTTTTTTTGACAGTAACATCAGTGCTGTTTCTTATCTTGCCAAATGCTGGCCATGTCATTTCGCTGTTAATTAACCAACCAATTGAGCTAGCTTTAGCAACCCATCGGATTAAAATCAGCATGTATATGTACACACCAATGAGTCAAGTTTGATGTTTTTTTTTAAATCAGCAAAGATGGAGACGTGTACATACACATACACATACACGTACTCATCTTTTATTCCTATCCACACGATAAACAAGACAAGAAAATGACACCTATTAGTATTAAGTCTAGAAAAGTGAGCGCAACTAACTAACCGAGCTGTAAAAGTTTGGGTTTGTGACCAAATCGTGCATTTTACACCTTTCGTTGTCGTTACATCACGCTGACAAGTCGTTCTGCATCCACACTGACAAGTTGCTCCAGAGTCTGGGGTCTGCTTTAGCAACAAAGCACATATCATGAACTGAAATTAAAATCTACTGGAGTATATATACTCCTCAAACAGATGCCACAGATATTGGTATTCGCACATTAGGCCAATCAAGTAGCAAAATCATATCTCCTCCAATGTTTGATTTTTTTTTCTCTAGACAGCAGGTCGACTTTTTTTTTCTACTATATCAAATTAGTGCCTTTGTGGTCCAGATTTCTCCTGTTCCACCATGCAAGTTTGAAATTGTCGAAAGTGTTAACCAGCTACAGCTTGAGTGCTTGGCACATGTTAGTGTTGGAACAGCTAGACATTGAACCCTTGTTCTTTAACTCGAACCTCTAAGCTTTCAAGCAACAAGATATACGTATGCAGATTTTAGAGAACACAGACATCGACTCCTAAACGAGAAAAAAGAATTTGAACGGCTTCACTAATTATAGAATAAACGGAAAATCTGCACTTCTGTGAACATGCTACACTGTACAAAGTACCATTCAGCGTTCAGAAAATTCGCATCCTCTCGAGGAAAACAGCTTCAGATTCATCTCAGAAGAATTTCCTTCTTGGTTACTCGCTTGGTCCGATCTCCCGTCCATTCTTGATTTGGCACTGCATCCGCGCCAGTCGCTTGCTGAGTTCAATTTGGATTCCGGTCTCATCGTTAACTTCTGCACTCTCCCTCTGATACATCGCATTCGGCGTGGAAAACCGCTCTCACCGGCCGGTGGTCAGATAACCTGTAGTTGCACGTCTCGTAATAGACTTGCTTCAGCCCCTTGCCTCGCCACAGAATACGATCACACCTGCACAAAGGTAAACACCCCATTGTAAGGTCGCGTTCACTACTCAACAAACTCACGCCATTTACAGAATTCAGTGTAATAAGACTTTGTGGCTGTGCGTGTCTCGGTTGAGATTTCTATCGCTTAATGCAAAACACGTACAAATCTTTTGCGTTTTTGCGTATTGTCGAGAAAGAAAAATGTGTAGAACTGTCAGCTGACCATGCTGGCGCGCGCTTCTTCTCACCGCAGGCACCGTCGAAGCACCAGTAGTACTGATCAGAGTTGGGCTGGTACTTGTAGGTGGGGGAGAAATTGATCAACCCTTCTTGCCATCCCTCGAAATGCTGGCCCCTCGAGAACTCAAACAGTAGCTGCGATTGCATGAGAGAAACACTACAGCGTTTAGATATATCTTCAGGAAATGGATTTAGCTGACAAGTTGAGCTTACATTGGCGAAGAAAGTACCTGATCGTTTTCTAACAAGATGGCCCAGTTCTTGGATTTCACCAGCGACCTCGTCTCGGACTCTTCCAAAGATATCCTATAATTCAAGTCACCCAGCAAAACTACTTGACTGCACAAATGGGAAAGAAAACACAGGAGTACATAAAAAATTTGTTCCGATAAACAGAGCAGAAAGATGAGATGGACTGGATGATGTATGTCGATCATGGACATCGCATTTTGACACCTCACCAGATTCTTATTCTCAGCTGGGATACCCCCTTTGTTTTCATTTACAGAAGAGACAAGGTACGTTTAGCTAAATTTATAAATATGTCACATCAAACTAAGAAATAAAGAACATAATCATTACAGAAAAATCAGAATCTAATCCTACGCTCAAAGATCACTTATAATGGTTAGTATTAGATAGAATCTATACTCTAGAAGATGCTTAGGCACTGTTATTGACTTCTTGTAGAAAATCCCAAAAAGCTGATATGTTGACTAGTTGGCCAAAACTAGAAAACTGAAACAAATATGAGGTTGCTGAGCTAATGTACACCTACTCATGATCAAGGATCTTCTCTGGCAATTTCCGAGTTGCATGACCAGGGAACCATGTCCTAGTAAGTATGTCCGCGACATCCAAATTCCTCATCAGCACATCCCCTTCCTTTCCACCTGAGGCCAGGTGACAACAAACGAAGCAAAAGCTCGTCTCATGCAACACAAATCGGATTGAAACAGAACCCTGGAATCCACACATCCACGTGCATGGTCATATCATTTCCATATGTATAAAGATCATATGTGCTTCTGTAATCTGTATGCATCTTATGCTTACCTTGTTCCCTAGGCAGCCCATGATACCGGAACCAATGCATGACACATCTAGATGGTGAATGAATGGCCTAAGGTTGCTTTGCACCCATACTGAGGTAAAGATGCCAACCATCTGCTTGCTCCTGATGCATCTGAAGCCTTCTCCCTGCGTAGAACCCTCTATTGCACTGCTATTTGTGGATTCTTGGTTCAACTTTGCCACTTCCTTTCTTTCCCTAATGTTTAGTGCCTCCCCAATTAGTGAATTCCACTTTGCAGATATACAACTCTTTGTAGGACCAAGTACATTTCTTGCATTGAGTGGCACTATCTCCTGGAACCTAAAGCACCATCAGAAAAATCTCATTCAGAGGGAACAAAACATCACTTCACTTGGACAGCAGATGAGTTATCAGGTTGAACTGAACAGGCTACCCTAGAACATAGATGTCGTAGGTATCGGCCCTTGTATCCAACCAATCCTCCAAGTTCAAATCATCAGATGGTGCAATGCCACCGACGTTCCAGGTACTAGCAAACACCCTACTTATGCCAAAAAGAAACAGAAGTTCAGAAATGACATGCTATGAAGTAGGATCAAGCTTGAAGCGCTGTAATCTGAGGTAGTGCAAGTTACCTGTATACAGATGTATCCTGTCCATTCAAGGGGCCCTTTCCCAAGTTTTCATCCACTACGCTCGAAACCTCGGCGACAGATCCATGACCATGCAGTTGTTGTTGGTGCAGTAGCTTGCTTGTTACTAACCTTGGCAGGATGATCTAGAAAAAGAACAGAAGATGTTATATGATTCGAATCTGCTACAGAGACAAGAGAAATGAGTAGCTAGGTGCATGCCTGTTCACTTGTCTCACCTTTCTGTTTTCTCCCATGTTGTAGTAGAGACAAGGAAGAGATCACCTCCCTGTCTAACAGCAGCATGCAGGAGCATTGATGCACGAGCATGTAATAACCAAACATGGCGAAGTGCTGCATGTTATATAACTAAGGAAATTGGCAGGAAAGAAAGGAGGAAACAGTAGCTGTGATGTTGACAGAGTTGCAAGCAGAAAATTATATTGTGCACAATAATTATCTTCTAGGCATTCACACAGCACAAGTGCATGTCAGGCTTTTTATGGACCAGCAGGTTTACTGCTGGTTTCCATCATAACAAACTAACAACGACAGCAGCTATAGTTTAATTATCAGCATTTCCTGTGCCCATGGCTCCACTCCAAGCACTGTAGTACAAATACATTAAGATTACCAACAAGGCACAATATTTTTTTTATCAAGTGGTACAAAAAGTAATGTGAATATGCAATCCAGAGTGTCCTGATTGGCAACCTACACTGTCATGCTTGAAGGTTTGGCTGGGTAAGAAACCATACCCTGTTGAATAAAGGCTGGGTGGGAAGAGACAAAGGCCCACTCGCACAAGTTGCCTACCTAATATATATTGATATTATTATCCATTTGTTAGACACTTCTGCTGCTCTTGGGTTTTTGGCATGCTAATCATGCAACTTGTGTTTGCATTTTGCAAGAATTTTGGACTCTTGTCCCTATTTGCATGTGTGTATTGTTTAAAAATTCACAGAGAGATCTCAATGTTGCATCAGCTTTTCTGCTGCAGTTGACTGCCTGGATAGATCTTGTAGGTATCATAGGCTTTATGGGCCTGAAAAACAATTCTGCTAGGGTGCTAATGCACTTAATTATGTGCAGTTTTCTAACACAAGTATGATAACATGCTTACCTCTCCCTGAGCTGAAAAAGAAAGATATTACGGTACATTTTTTTTGGAAGTAAAGGCAGGGGCACTGCCATGTCATTTAAGGAGACGTAGGTTCTATTACATAAAAGTTAAAATCTCCTAAAACTCGATAGATTATGGTCCATGGTTATCAGGTTGTACTTCTATTCTCAGAAAAGAGGGGGAAAGAAGAACTGCAAAATGGAAAATGAGTTACAATTCTTGGGCCACCGACTAGAGGTGTCAAATGGAAAATAAAAAAACCCATCAGGCATCAGCTCTATATTTTGGCTTCTGGGGTATGGAGAGTCAGAGGCACCATACACTAGTGATTTGACAGAGGCGCAGTCCAGGAATAAAAGGATGAAAAAGGAGGACATGGAAAGAGACAGGCATGCACCTCTTGGCAGGACCGTTCATTTTTTCCTCAACAATAAAAATTGGTGTTTGCCACCTTTTCTCCATTCCACAAGTACCATTCGCATGAAACTACCATCGTTCCTTTTTGGCATTACAAGGAGCCAAGGCACGAAGGATGGTCCCAAATCAGAATAGGAGAAATTATGTCCGTGCATTTCTCTGATAAACATACCTACACACTGGCATGCAGCTATGCACAGCTGTGGAAACTAGAAGCCTATGATGCCTGTTTGGCATTGCTAAATGCCATGCCTGAGTGGGCATTATTCCTTACTGGTCTACAGCTAGGTTCCAATAGTGCTAGTGCCAGTAGAGCAATTTGGACTAAAATGCTGCAGCAGTTACAGAATTTTCAATTTTGAAATGAAATGCTACAAATGGGAATCAATAAATAGCAGGAAATTGATAAATAAACATTATGACCTTCTAAAAAAACTGACCAAGTTTTCTAGCTACGCTGATCATGGTGCAAATGATCATCACAGACAGAACCTGGAACTTAATTCTTGGATCCTTGCACCAAGCAATAATGGTGCCAGAGTACAATTGCATACTTGTGACAAGCTCACAGATACGGAGTACAAAATCTTTTGCTCTTTGACTCATTTCATGAACGCTGAGTAAATGCAGATCTGGCCACTTTTTACAGGAAGATCCACAATTGTAATAGGTATCACTATTAAGACAATGAAATAAAATGGCTTACATTAACACCTAAAAATATGAGACTGAAATGGTATCACTATTACATTAATTGGCTGTCTATCATAAAAATGAGACTAACTTAGAAATCATGATCAATNTCAAATATGGCATAATCTATCCTGATATGTTTCTTTTCTAATTGCAATACAAACTAACCATCATAATNATCATATCACTAGTACTGTTAGGTGTGATCTATACTATGTTAAATTTAGCAATTTACAGTGTACTAGACATCCAGTCATATCAATCTTGGTAGGCCTCTGCCTCAAGCCAACGGAAAAATGGATATGCCACAATCCATTAAAACAAAGAACCATAGACTCAAAAGTTAGCTACAGCACAAGCTCTATCATGTGTTCAGAAATTTCCAGTAGCATAATTGTACGGATACTTGCCAAATCAATGTGGTAATATAGAGTACCAATACCAATTCCATGCACATGTAAACTACTCAAAAGTGTACTTTCACGGTGCCAAACAGTACTTTGTCCACTGTGCAAAAAGACGAGAGGATGACTTGTATTGCAAATATTGTGAACAAACTTAGTCTCTGTACTGAACAGAATTTTCAAATTAAACTGGGGGCAGCTGCATCCAAGAGCGATTTTCCAGTTAATTTCCTAGTTAATGCAATTTTCATTCTTATTACAATTGCAGTGAAGGACTGAACTGAAGGTGGTAAACTAGTAACCTATTTACATAGTTATGAGAAATAAGCAGTGTTCAGCATGAATGTTTCAGTTAGAAGATCTAGCTGCACAATATTGGTAGTTCAATATGATACGATAAGAAAAAATAATGTGTATACATCATATTGTGTCAGGTTTCAGTGGCCTGGAAAACTAAAGTAAACACCATGACTGCTTTATATAGATGACAGACACGACTTGTTTATAATGATATGTTTCCAATGCACCTCAATTGGCTGTGTGCGCGCGCACGCGCGCGTGCACATACGACTCTTCTGTATGATTCTTCTCCTTCTATTAATATAATGATACACAGCTCTCCTGCGTGTTCGAGAAAAGTAAGCACTTGGCACTGAACTAGATCACAAATCAGATTCCTTTAGGTGAACTTAGTGCACAATACTTTACTTTTGAAAGATACTTCTATCAACAGTTTTCTTCACGCGTGGCAATGCAATAGCCACAAGGGAGCCATACAAGCATGTAATTGAAAGACAACATCCAGTGGGATTATATATCAATATCCACCCTCCATATTTTAATGACTGTATGACCAATAATTGATCATGAACAATTAAAAGTATATATGCAAGTTGATACAGATCTTTCCTAACACATAATAGGAACAACCAAACAATTGATGGTTGTTGGGTCACCGAGCCATTCTATTCACTTTTTTCATCTAGTTACGGACTAAACAGGGATGTTCAGACTTCAGACCATACAGGTACAGAATGAAAAGAGGTAATGAGATAATGCTGTAGTCAACCTCAACCTTCACATAGAGAAGAGCAATAGCCAAACCCTTGACTAATCAATGAACATTGACAAAAATTGCGAAATACTGTAATCCAAGGGGAAACCGAAATGAGTACCTCATACTGACATTTTTTGGCAATAACTGGTTTTAGAAAAAGCTTCAACCGAACCTGCAATAGTACAAAGAAACTGGAACAGTTATGTTATATCTGTATGCTGCATGCTTACAGCAAATTATATGAGCAATGTTCCAGGCTTACCGCAGATACACACAAAAGACAAATGAGATGTCGAAGTAACCATTTGCATACATTTTAAAAGAGGCAATATAGTTTAGTCAGCCAGCTGACAAAAAGGAACCTCAAATTATTGGAGCACAATCAAAAGCATGGTTCGCATAATAAAGGCAAAAGGAAAGATTGAATTTTACATCACCTTTGCCTCTAACAGCACTAGCACAAATGCATAAAACAAGAACTATAGGAAATAAGTACAGTATACTGAATACATGCACAAGCATGCAGCTAAGCAGTAGAAAAAATGCTTGAAATAAAACAGTCATAAAACAACATGTGGCCAAATCAAAAAACTATGTGCAGTTCAACCAAAAAAGTAAGTTATGATAGAAACACATAGTGTCTTAAATTGCCTTTTAATGGCACATCAAGTCTAGATCACCACTATTCTTATAGTTTCAGGACCTACTCCACACATTTACACAGAACCAAGCAACCCTTTATAAATATTTCTACCTTTCATGCCTTGTTTTTAGTAATGAGAGAAGTAACAAATTATGCAGCATTAATCTACCTCGTGACTAGACAAACAGATTACGGCACAGAAACAGTGATTCAGCACAGATGCATCATCTATATTCCTTGAAGCTATAACATGTTATAGCATACTCACACCATGCTGTTCATCTTAGAAAATGAAATACATAAAAGGACAACGGTTTTTTATAACAAACAACATGACAGAATAGAAGCAACAGTATGAATGCTGTATTCCCAGTACCAATCTATACAATGATATACTATATATCTTAAGTGTTACTGCATTGCAATATCTTCAGTGGAAACGTTCACTATAGCTTTTGTAGTACAGAATAAATGACATTAGACAATTGTGACCAACCAAAGAAAAGTTCATTGTGATTGCATACTGACACAAAGCAAAGCAGCATATCTGCAAAATTGCACATCAATCCATACAGTTTGGCTCTATGCTTGCAACATTAATCCCTGAAATATTCACCTATCCAATCGATCAGGACTAAGTAGGAAAAAGAGGGAATCACCAAGGTCAATTCATTAAAGTAAAAGAACCAAACTTTTCTTTTAAAAGCAGCACTGAACAAACTGCATATCAGCAGATACATTATGTTCAGCATAACTCTAATATTACTTACATCTCATGTAGGCTCTTTTCATCCTCAAACACCAGAAGTGATGAGAAATGACCATGAAGGCAGGAAGATAAACATCCTAAGACATCCTATTTTACAATTATATATATTCTATACACTCTATACCAAGTGTCCGGTTCCAGTAACCGGCATAAGTAGAAGCACCTTGCAGCCAAATCACTTCACCATCTCTGAAGAACATCAAGTCTTGCGCTTAACCAATTGATGATGTCATTTGCGATATCATCCCTTTCTGGTTCAAAGAGAAGATCATGCAAATATCCATCGTACAGTTTTATTGATTTATTTGTTGACATTGATGCTTGATATAGTCGCTGGGACGCTCTTGGATCAGTTATAGTGTCAGCTGTGCCATGCAAAACTAGAAAAGGGACAGTTACTCTACTCAAGTTTCTTTGCAAATATGATGATATCCGGAGTATTTCATTGCCAGTTCTAACTCTAATTGGTCCAGTATACACAAGGGGGTCTGAATACTTCATCTTCAGTGCCTCTGGATCACGGGAAACAGGAGGTCCTCTCTTATGCAAAGCACTAACTCGATATTTTGGAGCCAAGACAGAGAAGATTGGTGCAACAACCTGGTGTTTGAGGAATGGAAAAAAATATTTAAGCATTTGGGGATTGAAAATTCTCGTTGGAAAACTGCAATTTGAAGAATAAATCCACTGCATACAGTCACTCCCACAAGTTAAGAAGTTATTTTGTATATTAGCATTGTAACGAAAGATGATCAAGGAAAATAATTCTGCAATTTTCTGAGATGAGATACGACCAGATGGAAGAATTTCAAAATTTGCTATTGAACAAATAAAAAAAGAGATGATGTGCCATTGCCCATTAAAATTCGTTGTATGTACAACCAACAGAGCTAGACCAGCATACAAGATTAACATGGGTGGCAAAGACTGCAAAGATAAATTCCACATGTAACCATAGACCAATAAGTACACATTAAAAACCAGTTACAATGTCAAATCTACCTTGTATTGACAGCTTAAAGATTTGTTAACTTAATTTTGTTTTTTTTTTCTTGACCACGAGGAGACTCCCATTGGGCACTTCCTATTTAAAGCTAGAGGAGTACTGAACCATACCTTCTAAAAGCAGGAAGGATATAGATTATCGAATACAAACAGCTATGCCCCTCAAGGAACCACTAAAAAGAGAGCCATACACAAGGAATGTGCTTACTTTGATGATTGGATGAGATGGCTGAACATGAATAGCTGGCGATGTCAAGACCACACCTTCTACATGAAGTTCTACACAAGGATCTAGAGCTGCCTTCGGACATTCATGCAAACAGTAAAGCATATTGAAGTTAGCATTCTGCATATGTGACCCCTGTTATCTCACTACGAAGAGGGCCAATTAAATCAAATGGTTTTTTTACCTTCAAAACAATAGCTCCGCCTGTGGAGTGCCCAAATAAGAAGCATGGCAAACCCTGGTTTTCCTCCAACACAACATCCTCGAGAAATTCTTTCTGCAAAGGAAGCAATTTCGAGAAGATCAAGGAAATGCTATGACAAAAAAAAGTGCACTTATTCTGTATGCAAGATAATAAACAATACCAAGTCACCAACAGCATGATCAAGCGATGAAACATATCCATGAACCCCATCGCTTCCACCGTGTCCTTAGGATACAAAATACAACACGAAAATCAGAGAACTCCAAAATCCAAATCCATGCATAAAAAAGAGCAGAATGTTACTAAAATCAGATCTGCAAAGTAGTGTAGCAGAGAAAGGACAGTTAAGAGAGGATAGGCAATATCAAATCAACAATATGTTCCAGAGCTTATACATATGAATTGCTCATCAACATAACAGAACAGATAAGTCTAAAATAGACTCAACCCTGCTCAGGTACTCTGTTTAACTCAAAATATAATACAAGAAACATTTAGAAGTATGTTTGTATTAAACCACACTGCCACAATTTGCACATATGAAATTTAAGAGAGAGCACATTAGTGGTATTGTGGACCTAATAGTCGTTTTCAGCAGTCTCTACATAATATAAAATTGTTTTGCTCCTAAATTCAAGATCTTAATGTCTCAAATTTCAAATTGACTTAGAAGCGGTTTTGATGAGACCACTCAAAGCAATAAGCAGATCATACAAAATCAACAATTGAGAGCAAAAATGTGACAATAACTTACCGATCCAGTCCATGGCATAAACTTTAAGCCCTTGATCATTCAACAATTTTGCAAAATGGCTGTACCTTCCACTGCAGATCACTGCCGTTATAAAAAGCTCACTATGAAACATATTCATGGAATATATGCATAGGATATGATTTGTACCTATGCTCGTTTAGACCATGCAACAGAACAACAACACCCCTACATAATTGAAAAGCAAAAAAAGAAAATGAAGAGGTTAATTATTAGGATAAATTGTAACAAATTTATTCGGATATTCAAGGTACTTGTATACAAAACGTGTTGAATTGATAACCATTTCATCATGCATGTACAGTTCAAGATATATAATGGCCCCAGCAGGTTGAAGGTTTCCTCGACATAGTGAGCATGCAGAACCTGATCTCTAAAGCATGCATAGGCGTAGCTATTTGTAAATCAAGTCTTGTTTGCTAGTGCATGTCTATATCCACATCGCTCAAAAAGGTACCAACAACTCCAATTCAAAAAGAAATGATGATAATCAAATCGTTTAGCAAACTCGATTGTTTCCATCATTATTACCAATACAAAGATACAAACAAATCCCTTAATGAGAAGGTGTCAGGTTGGTTCAATATAATGATGTCCCCTTTTACAATCCCGTCCACCCACATACGAACAGAGACTTTAGTTGGTTCAAACATTGATAACCAACAAAAACTCCTTGTAGTAACTAGCAACCCACTTTTGCATGATTATCCCCAAGGAAGCTCTTAAAGGGGCAGATAAGTTCACGCTTCAGTAGAATGTAGTCATGTGTGTCATACCCCTTAGCTACAAGACGAAGTGATTCCCCTTACGCAGACAACAGCAAAAAAACAAAGGCCCTTGAATTATGCACCTGCTCGATGCTACCAACACCAACAAAACACCAATCAAATCAATCCCGCCAAAATAACCCCCTAACTCTCTCGGCATGTCAGGTTCCAATACCCAACCGCTCCATCTCATCGCCTCACAACAGCAACGAAAGGGTGCCGCATTCACGCAGTCGCGTCCATTCCAACAGGACGCGCCAGAAGGTTCTGTGACGAGAGCAAAGAGCAAATCCGCGGGGTGGTGGGGGTAGGGACTAGGGAGGTGGGAATACTTGACGCGATCGGCGGCGGCCGGAGTCCACGACTGCGTGAAGAGCGCGTCGCCCCTGGCGGTCTCGAACACGGCGAAGTCCCTCCTGCTCCGCCCCGCCCCCGTCCCGGCCTCGCCCGCCTCCGCCTCGGCCTCCGCCTCCTCCCGCAGCCTCCGGATCGCCAGCTCCCGCCTCAGCGCCGCGTCCATCTCCACCTCCTTCCTCCTCCCCGTCTCTCTCTCCTCGTCCACCACCACCACCTCGTCCTCCCCGTCAGCAGCCGCGAGTTCCATCTCCTCCGACGCGGGCGGCGGCACCGCGAGGCACAGCCGCAGCCGATGGCCCTGCGTCCGCGCCGCGAGAGGCGGCGTGACGAGGACGCGGACCGCCGCGGCGGCGCGCAACGGCCGCGGGCGGAGCGAGGGGGTCGCCCCAGTCGCCGGCGGCGAGGCCGCGGGTGGGGCCCACATGCCGGCGAGGCCGCGGGGGGCTTCCCTACGAGGGAGGAGAGGAAATGGGGAATCGCGGAATGGAACGGAGGGAAGGGGAAGGGATCTCGGAATGGAAGCTTCTGCGACGATGGTTAAAATCTCCCATCAAATCTTTCGCGGTCGTTGTTATTATTGGCCTGTAGCGCTAGTTTCGGACTCTAACTCTAGCCATAAACTAACTCTAGCCGAAAAGGTGATTGGATGAAAGGGTTAGGCTATCTCCAACCCTCCACTTAGGATAGTTTTCATAGCATTAATTACATTGCCACCTAAGACTATTAGNCATTAATTACATTGCCACCTAA
>JAZFNS010020000.1:63562721-63574190 GCA_037127165.1 Alloteropsis angusta | reverse complement strand
TCAAAGTGAGCCGCCCTTACTAAAAAATGGAGGCGTTCTTGCAGTTGATTTTTGTAGTAGTGCATTCGGCTCCAAGAAAAAGATTAGAGAATCCTTGCTTGACCCAAATAAGTTAAAACATTGGCGCGCCACTTGCTAAGAAGAAATGATTGGGAAATGTTAAGTTGGTAGTCTAGTCGTAGGGCATTGGCCAATGGCCACCATGACAGAGATTTGGATAACGAAATGGGAGAAAATTGGTCATAGCCTTTATGGACTATGTATCGTGGAAGGGAATGTAAGAGTAAGACCTCTACGTCCAAGATGTGAAACCACTTGTACATGCCTTTGTTTAATTTCTACAGAGACCACGCGTTTCCATGCATGGTTCCAAAATTTTCCTACGATTTCTTTCCACGTGGATCACCCTTTCCTCTCAAGTGTATACTAAGACGATAACGACCCTCTCTAACCCACTGCATGTCACTGTACAGAATTTCCACTCTGGTTTAACTTTTTTTTTGAAAGACCAGATGCAGATGCATTTGTAAGGCTAGGACGGTCATTTTGATTTTGAGATTGAAGAAGTCATCATATACATCTCGCTATTGAGGACAACTGAAAAGAATAGCGTCGGCTAAATTCTAAAATAAGTTTAGAAAAATGCAATATCCGTGGAGTTGGAGACTTGAATCCTAATAGATAGGTTTCACCACAAGAAACCTAACTAAGATTCGCATAGTTCGCCACTCTACTTTACCTTTGACCTCTCTTGTGATGAAGGCGCGCGGTTATCTTTGTGGCATGCGTGAAAATCGTGGGAGTTTATATGCCACGGCTAGATTTCCTTCTGAAGTCAAACCTATCCGTCATCTCACGTTACATTTATTTCTTGTACTGTTTTCCATGCCTCACTTCACTCTCGACTTTTCCAAAAGCTCCAATCTAGCTAAGATATCCTACGAGAAAGTGGGGTTTTATTTAAAAAAATTACTCCATAAAGCAGCTTTTTTTTGTGGAAGGACAGGGACGCGGTTGTGTCGTGTGTGCGTGCATGCATGCGTGCTCGCTGCGCTTCTTCTGGACTCTTCCAAGGGAGGCCCAGCGGATGGGCGCCACGTGTGCCCCTTGACATTTGTTTGTGCTGGGTCACGATGCCATGGAGAAAGAACTGATCGAATGGAAAAGGAAAAAGGCTAAGACACAGGCTTTCATTTGTCCCACGATCCACTTGACGGCAAGCTCCAAAAGGTTGGCTGCGTGTCGATCCCATTTGGGTCTTGTGTCCATCACAAGTTGAGAAGAAAGATGGTCACAGAGCGTACAAGATTTCACACCACAATTCAGGATATGTGCCTTGGCTTATATGCAAGTATACTATCAATGTTTGGGACATTGACACGGGAAATAGAGGAATTAATCCATATATAGGTGAGACATCATATTGGCACCAGATAATACAGGAAAGAAACATGCAGAGCTTAAAGTCTGAGATATGGAAGTGGAGCGAATGCGAATGAATCAAATTTGGATCTACTATGTTTAACATTTAGTTCGGATTTGAATACGAATATTCTTGTATATGAACACAAAATGCACAGTGGGAGTGAAGATTTCCATTCAGATATTTACTCCATTTGAAGATAGCATGTATCCATTTGTGGTATTCAAATTTTGGATCAACAAAATTATTATTGGAGTAAGAGTATATAACACATGTAGACGAAGATACAGAAATAACATATTTATGATTAATAATTCAATAATCAAATACACAAAATAAATAAAATTATAAATGAATAGATATGTCAATAAGTATATAAATATTTATCAAGAAATAAATAAAGTATATAAAAATAAGTCCCTCAATAAATAGAAACACTGTCGTTAATTATATTGAAAATTAATTAAACTACAATGTGATTGGCCATGTTAAAATAAACTGAAGTCATTAATTATATCAAAATTAGTTAGACTTAATCTTTTTAGTATATCGTTACTAATATTAAAATTAATATCATCCATCATTACTCATAGATGACTTTCTAAATTTCCAATGGATACATCATATCATTAATAAACGCTAAAGGCATATCATTTCCTTACTAGTCATAGGGATAACTTTTTGAATAGTCATAGAGACAACTTCTAGATTGTTTTGTAGGATAATTTATTCTTGATGAATATAGATAATGTCGGATAGTCCTCATTTCATGAATTTGGATTCAGAACGGTGAAAGATCGTGAAAACGGATTCTGAGTACATCAATTTAGTATCACATTAGAGTCCTATTTGGATCCTTCATAGATAGGGTTAGCTAGCTAATTGTTAGAGGTTTTCATAAGCTAGTTAAATGTGAGGTAGCTAAACATTAGCTGGTAGTAGGTGTTTGGATCCCACTAGTTATATGCATTTGAAGCTATTTATTGAAGGGCTAAATGACTACTATACCCTTCATTTGTTGCAACTAAAAACAAAGTTGAAGGCCATTAGTGTCTTTTAGACAACAACTAGCTTGAGAATTAGAGTCTCCACCAGCTAGCTTGATAATGGCTAGTTGGGCATTAGCTAGCCTGTTTGAATCCTAATTTAGCTAGCTAGCTATTAGCCAGTGGATACAAACAAACCCCAAACTTGATACATATAATATTGATATCAGATAATTCAAATATCTATATCCATATTTGCACACCTAGCAAGTTTTGAATTAAATCACAAAAGAAGGATGGAAACGACGACGAAACCCCGCTCAAGGCTAAGATAAATGCCAATGGACAAGTTCCATGTATCATATAATGTACCAAACACGAAGAGATTCCAGGGGCCAAGCATGTTGGCAATCAAAATTACAGCCTCCAAAGGACTCGCATCGGGTTAATTAGCAATGTATGTAGACAATGGGACAAGGAGGCTGGCCATTCCAGAATAACCAGACTCTAGTCTCGCCGCACGTGCTGTGTTGAAGTGCCAAAGATGTTGTGTGGTGGTTTTCAAATTACATTTCCACAACGAAATTGCACTCATTTGTAGACATTTAGGAATAACACGTGTGCGGAAAACCAGTTTTATCTAGATGAAACACAGATGCAAATTTTAGAGTTTGTGGATGTAATGCATACATGATACACATTTCTTCGTTTTCTAGGAAGATGCTCAAGTGTTGTGGAGTCATCCAACGCAAGATTCTTTTTATTGGCCTAAGGTTTAATGCTCCAATTCATCGACTCTGATCCAGCGAGTCTTTGGATCTTGCATGCATGAAGTATTAAATGAAGTCTATTTACAAAACCCAGCCACAGATAAGTGTAACTTTGCGCGACGAATCTAACGAACCTAATTAATCCATTATTTGCAACAGTAATGCTACAGTAAACATTCTCTAATCGTGCGGTCAAAGGCCTCATCATTAGATTCGTCTCGCGAATTTGACAGGGGGCTGTGGAGGTAGTTTTGTAAATTGACTTTATTTACTTCTCCTAATTATTAGTCAAAGTAAGAATCAATTTATTTGTCCACCCATCTGGCCACTCCTAATCAATAGCTGGTTATTACCATATTTCTGTAACAGGGGCAGATCGGCAGATCCAAAGGAGTGCTAGGGATGCTCCAGCCCCCCTACATTATTGATATCCATGGAGCTCCTTCTAAGCCTCCAAAAAAATTTAACCATTGATGAAGAGGAGAAAGAAAGAGGAGGAGAAGGAAAGAAATAGAGTAGAGAGGAGAAAAAAGAAAAACTGAGCCTGATTTTGTCTAGGTCTAGATTTATCACTGCTCGGTAAGGCAGTGACTTGTCTACGGCAGGGCTAAATTTCACGAGCTAGTATAGGTGTGACCCATGAAGAAAGAAGTTGAGTTGTGACCATCTGTCCTAGATCAGGTACTGAAATATGGTTGAGATTAAAACTTCGCCGGCCAGCCGGTTGCTCACAGTCTGTCATGCTTTGCATATTCCATCTCTGTTCGAGCACAACTACGGCCAACGGCGCAGTGACGTGGAGAGAAGAAACAATGGCAATGCCCATACCACTTGGCCGATCGACGTGACAATCAAACTTGAAATTGAAATGCCCATACCACTTGGGCCTGTTTCAGTGGTGATCTTTCAGTTGTACTCTGTTTTTCGTTTTTTTTTTCTCTTGGTCTCCTTCTAATAAAATTTCGGCAAAGCTTTTTTGCCGTCCGTTCAAAAAAAATGTACAGCACGCTCAACTTGACTGTTATGTCCTTCATATCAAAATAATCGTCGTTATTGGTTTTTTACTACAACTTTGACTATTCGTTAAAATATTATATGTATATTATTTATTTTGTTTGTAATTTGTTTTATCATTATACTTATATTAAGTGTGACTTATTTGTTTACATATTTGTATAAAAGATCTGAATAAGACAAAATGTCAAACGTTTAAAAAAACAAAAGCGACAAAAAATTTTCTATGGAGGAAGTATTATTAAACTAAGATTGTCTCTTAGCATTCACCTAGAGGCACGAGTGCAATCGCCACCAATGTGTGTCGCTGTTGCTGAATTGGATCCGATTTGTAGCGGACGAGTTTGAATCCGAAATGTCAAATGGAGACGTGAACTGGTGTATGAGAATAGGTCGACGAGGTTGGTGGGCGATGGTGTCTATGCGTACGTACGTACGTGCGTACAACCTGAAATAAACGTGGGTTTTGAGCTGATTAGAAAAGTTCAAGGTCACAAACAAGTGGAGAGGTTAAAATTTTGAGCCAGATGATGGTGAGCGTGGCATCATCCTTATGTATTTTACTTCGGAACTATCACTCGGAAGAAGTCATGGGCTTGGCTTGACTTGGCATTTGGGATATGTCAATGAGTAACTAGACGTGACACTTGATTGTTTACAACGGCATGACACTTTACCAAGATTTTGTTCGGTCCAATGACCCAAAATATTTATATATTGCATTTCTGCTCAACGGAGCCACATGCCCGAAGTTGGGATGGGGCATGCAAACCTGTCCCGGTAAAAGTAAAATCACCGAGGTATGAAAATTTTGAAGGCGTCCGACCGGCCATGTTGGACAAATAAGCAAAAGTAAAATTACACGCAAACTTTTGTAACACCTGTACACTAATTATTCACATCACAATTCAAAGTACTACACTAGTTCATATAATGTCAGTGGAGAGTAGCACGCCTGTCTCAAAACAGACTAGTACTAGCACTTTTTGCACAAAAAGGAGATCGAGTAGTACCTGTATACATTCATATCCACAACAATTCTGCAAATTCCTATCCTGCAACAAAGCCGGCCTTCAGCTTCGCTTTCTTTTGCTTGTCTGGCTATTGTTTTGCCGTCAGCAGAAAAGGGGCATGGGAAAAGGCTCAAAGTGGGGGTGGGGAGTGAGAGCATCTCCAAGAGTATAGCCAAATCTCACTCTCTATATTCTCATTTAGCTATCAGTTTAACCAAGGTTTCCTCTTCATGTTATGGTAAAATCCAACAGACTAGCTAAATCAGTCTTCATATTCATCCTCAGTTCGGCCGGAAGGCGCAGCGTCGTCGTCCTCGAGAAGAACCGCGCTGGGCGAACAGACCTGAACAGAACCGCGCAGATTCTCAAGACAGCGGCGGCCGGCGATCCTGCAGTTACCGGTGGGCGACGAGGCGCGCCTGCAGGAGCTCATCCCGCGGTGCCCGTGCCTGGACTGCTCCTATCTTCCCAAAGCAGGAGCTGCTTCACTACTTCAGTTTGGCCTGTGCTACGTGCGTTTCCAAGGAGGAAGACCAATTCCAACGTACGTCGCGACGCTCAATCGCTGCGTTGTGTCCCCGCCAGCGCCGCCGCCTTCACGTGCCCGCCTGCACAGGCTGCACCGTCGCCTTCACGTACCCGCCCGGCCGCCAGTGCGACGATTTTGGCTCGGCGAGGGGAGGGGGGTTCGTCGCTGGGATTGGCATTGGCCAGAACCGCGCCGCGCCCACTCGATTCCGCCTGCGCCGCGCCTGCGTATGGCTGATCGGCTACCAGGAGCTTCGCAACTTCGGCGCGAGATCGCGCAGGAGGAGGAATGGCGAGTGCGACGGCTCGGTATAGATACCGAGCGCAGGGGCCGGGATGCCGAGCGGGTTAGCGAGGGGAGCGATATAAAGAGACTGTTGGATGCTGATTTTAAGAGACTTTATCTATTTTTACCTATTCAACTCTTTTTACAGAGTCTCTTGGAGATGCTCTGACAATGCAATAAACAACATCATCTCACCAAATCAGGATGTGCTCCATGGCCCCCAGCAGATCGATGCAGATACCTTTTGGTTTGCAATTGGCATTGACCCACAATCACAACCCGATCCTGAGATGAGTGACACTACAATAATCCCTGCAGCTGCAGATTGCATCCTGCACCTGCAAGCTCCATGCGACCGACAGACGCAACGCGAGAAAAGCGACAAGCTTTGCTGCCTGCTGAATGCTGCTGATGCTGAGCCCTACCACTCACACTCCGGAGCAACACCTGCCGGATCAGCTGTGGAGCAGCGCGGAGATTAGCAGGATCCGCCGGAATGATTATTGGCCGGCCGCGCACCAACCGCCCGGCGACGGGGAACGCCAGCCAGCCGCTGCCCTGTGTCCATCACCGCCCGCTGTCCGCGTCCCGGTGGGCGCCGCCGGCGACCGGGGGTGTGGGTGGCGACGTTGCGCCGGCCGGCGCAGAGGCGTGTCGACCGGGCACGGGCCGGGCGGCGATGACGATGCGCGCGGCGACGGCTCGGGCCTCGGGCACCAGGCGGGCCAGGCTGGGCCCTGGCGCTAGTGGCCTGGGCCCGCAAACGGCATGCTCAGCGCTGGGCGAACCCAGCGGTGGGCCGCGTAACGCTCGCGCGTTTGCTGCGTCAGACACACGTCGGGCGTCCAGTTTGTACGGGCCGGACTCGCTCGCGATGGCGGGCCGAGAGAAGCCCATGTGTGAATCGACGACGCGTGATGGCGATGGCCTGGCCTCCACCGCAGCAGCCGGGCCAGTCCAGTAGCAGGCTGTGGAGGAGGTGATTACGGACTTACGGTCGATTTGAAGCCCAAAGACTCGAGTTTGCACGGAACACAGACTGATCCAAATATTCGTTCAGTCTCTAGCAAAGACGGATCTTCTTGCTAAATTCCATATCCCCTCCGTTTTAAACTTATACGTAACATTTAGGACAAGCTAATTATTTTGTTTTTAAATCAAATCACTCATTGTAATAAGCATGTTAATTAAAAATGGAGGGAGTACAATATTTAGAGCTCGTGTATCAACCTAACTTGCAATTCTAGCGGAACAATCAGCAGCAGACGAACAGCAGAGAAATTCCTGCAACAGTATGGTTTTTTGTAATAAGCAAGCCTTTCAGCACGCAGACTGCTACAGTTGACATTCTTCCTTGCACATTACATGCACGAAATGAAAAGAAAAAAAGAAATTTCAGTCGCTCATGTGCTGCTTCCTGCGCCACCATTAGGCACGTCTGTGAAATAACACTTCCCTCTGATAGCAACAACTAAAACCTTAAAAACTTGTGCACATCACTGAGAATTTGTTAAATATCTGTAGGAAAAGAGAAGAATCAGTAGTACAGTCGCTTGGGAACATACAAAACCTTGTAGTAACCGGTCCACATCTGTTCCTTTTTTTTCCTTTTTTCCCCTTTTTTTTTTTTGAAACATCCACAGCTGTTTCTGAAATGTCATTCCACGGTTTCACACTAATCAGCAGTCTACGAGATATAACTGGGAACATAAAAAGTTCTTCGCCATACAAGGCGCACAATTTGTAACCCTCTATGATGCCAATAAGAACATGATCAAGAAAAAAGTCCTGCTCTTGCATTCGCAGCTTGGAGGTTCACAATACAAGAACAGTACAGTGTTTCGCCATACAAGGCGCTGAATTTGTAAGCCTATAATATGATACTGCTAAATTTGACATATTTAATTTCCTTTTTGCAAGACAATTGGCGCTAGGGCAAAAAATAATCAAGAGTCTGCAAGTGACAGCTCTCTTGTTAGTTAGGTGGGGTACCACCAGCTAAACCAGCATTGCAGCAACTACTACGGCAAAAAAAAACCGTCATAAACAAGATCATCGACGATATATATGATTCTCTTCGTCTCGAGCCCTTGCCTGAGTGCCAAAAGTATTGTTTTGCATCAGTCAGCCTGGACAAATCTATGGACACCGGGGCTTGTTCAGATCAGATCTGTAGTTTTGTACTGGGGGACTCTTGGCTGAAGCTTATGTTCCTGGGCTGGCCTAAACATAGCGACTCTTCACGGTTGCTTGAGAAAGCAATGTCTGTGCAAGATGACTTGTCATTCGCACTCCCGCTCCCGAATGTGTCGCTGCTCTCCAGCGGGCTCTTGGCCAATGGGTATGGCGCAGCAGTTGTCACCCTGCAAGAGAAGCATGCACAGATGAGAACCAGTTTCTCAGAGCAAATTCAAATATGTTATATATAACTAAGTTTATGTGATGCACTCAAACAAATGTGGTAATCAACTCAACGGTTTTTAGGGAGTAAGAAAATGGATTCTACCTTTCCTTTCTTTTCTCCAAGAATCGAGCCAGGGACGCCTTTCGAGCTTGAGGGACAGCTGCAACAGAAAATTACTATTTCAATACGGTGTAACAGGGGAACAAAAAATACTGAATACTACGATGATTATAGTATCATGCTATGCGAAACAGCCAGGGGTACCTCTAGGCATTATAGCTGCTGCAGTTGTAGTGGCCAGTGTTGCAGGAGCCTGACTTAGGGGAGGAACAGCTAACGGGGCTGAAGATTTTGGCACTGGAGAGTCGTTACAGCTGGAGGAGCTCCTGGGGAGAGTTGAAGCTTGCAAGACGCCGGGTATTGGTCTGGAGATGGCCGATGGAGGCGACGATGAAACATGCTGTGGTTTTTGAAACAGCATCTGCTTTGGAGGCGAAACCTCAGGTACTGTGACTTTTGCTGGAGCGAAAAAAGGAGCTTCTGGTTTACGGGCCACAGGCACTGAGCTTGGAAGAGATCCTCTGCTGGCTAAGAACATGAGCTCCTGGGCCTGTGTCAATGAAAAACGTCAATCAAGAAGCTTAAAAGTGAAGTAAATTAGCATCTAAATGCAGCATCTGTCACGAGAATCTATATTTCCTTAAAAAGATCATGAGAGCTAATACCTTCTCAGCTGAGACGTTGTCGAATACATTGACAGAACCGGCATAAAAGATTGTCAACTGTGCTGTCTTTGGCTTCACGGCATCCCTTCACAAGGCGAATCAAGCAATTTTTCAGCCCAATACTAATTTTCCAGCCACTTCTATAGACCAACAACAGAGCAAATTGACTACCTTGTTCCATACACACCAACGGTAGAATTGGTCGAGGCATTATTCATGGCGAAAGGTGGCTGCTTGAAAGGACCACCACTGGCGACGCCGTTGGGAAGGCTAGGCGAACTCTGGACCCTGAACATGGGGTTGTTCTGGTTGAACGGCGACGACGAGACAGGAATCACTCTAGCCCCGTTCAGCGCATGCTGCGGCTGCTGCGCCCGATGCACGGTGGTGTACGACGGGCTGTCTGCGCCAAACGATCTCTGCAAAACATCGTCACAGCCCCCAAAACGGAAACAGTTGTATCAGTAAATATCGCAAGCTGACATGAAATCAGAAGTTCAGAACCAACAAGAGCAGCCTCGGCGTACCTGGTGCGTGAGGATTCGAGGGGCTGGATTCTTGGCGGCGTCGAAGGCGGAGAACTGGGGGAACGCGTGCTCCCTCTGCTCCTCCCTCGCCGATGACCGGAACGACATCAACGACGGCGCGGCGCCGGGCTTGCTTGCGAAGGACCAATCCATCGGCTGAGCTCCTGCTGCTCCGAAGTAAGCTGCGACAGATTTGACACGAACGCTGAATCAGATGCCGGCATATATAAATACACACAAGGAAGCACGAGTCCATGAATGGGTCCGTTAACCATCCCCCATCCCACGAGCGAGCAGAGGCAGCTCGAAATCAACTAACGACACGCGCGGCTTTTCGAAAGATTTGGCCAGCCTCTCCCGGAAAATCATCGCTTTCTTGACGCATTAACTGTCGCCCGAATCGAGCCTGCACGGCAGGCCGGGCGTCAAAAGGAATTCGGCAGCGACGCCCATGCCAGCCGGACCCCCACCCCACTCTCTGTGTCGTCTCTCTTTCCATAGAAAAATCAAATCAACATGGCGGCAGCAGCAGGGGAGAGAGATAAAGGGAGGCGGCTTGAATTTCGCAGCGCACCCCATGCTGCTTCTCTTCTCGCCGAACCGAGCAGAAACGAAAACGAGCGCAACCCAGCACGGCAGGGAACCAGGCACGGGCTCCGTGCGGGCGCAGATCAAGAAACCCAGCGCGGCAGGCGGCGAAAGGAGGCCGGGGAGCGTACCTGATTCCTCCCTGACGGGCTTCTCCTGCTGCTGCGGGTGCCGCTGCTGCTCCTTACCGATCGCGGCGAGGAAGTCCCTCTCCATCCGGCCGTGCTCGGGAAAGGAGGCCGCAGATTTTGCCCTTCCCAAGGGTAGGAGGAGGTGGGTGGTGGAGTGGGGAGACGGACAGCTCACAGCTCGACGACACCCCTGCCCTCTCCAAGCAATCTCGGTGAAGCTTCTCTCTCTCTCTCTCCTTTCTCTCGGCTCGTCGTCCCTCTGCCGATGACGATGCCCGGCAGCCTTGACCGTTCTCTCTCTCTCTCTCCTTCCTCTTGTAGGCTTGGGCTTGTGTGAGTATTTGGATTTGTTTAATGGCGGAGCTCTTTTTTTAATGGAAAACGAGGGGATTAGATTACGCTGCGACCAAAACGGGAGGTTAAATTAAAGATAATAACAAACTAGTATTAGAAAAACAAAAAGGAGTGGTGCGCATGGCGACCGTGGGCGGTGGGCCCGGCCCGCGGTGACCGGATCGGCCGCGTCGCCCTCCGCGGGGCCCGCGCCACGTTTACCGGTTCCCCCGGTCGCTCGCTTCTCCCACGTGGTACGGCACGAGGCCCGACCCAGCCGCACCGGGACACAGGCCGCGCGTCCTCACTGACAACTGGGCCGCTGGATGAACTGGACCTACCGGTCGGTGGAGGAGCCTAGGGTAGGAAGAGTGGAGCTCGCCAGGAGGCGGTGGGCGAGAGGGCGGCGGGGCGACACGTGTCCGGGGCGGGGCGCGCACGAGGCGAACCTCGTGCCTCTGCCAGTGCCTGACGCGGTGGGGCCTCGGGATTCTCCGCGCGGGGAACGGGGCCCACGTGGGCGCCATGTCGGTCCACCATGCGCGGGGGTAGGGTAGGCTAGGGTGGGGTTGGACCCCGTGAGGAAATAAAAATAAGGGGGTGTTTAGATTGGGGAAAAGGGGGAAATTCGTGGTTGGTGAATCTAAACATCTTCTGGAATTTACTATAGAGAAAGGGAGGGAATACACTGTAGCAGTAGGGAAAGTAGGGGAAAGTAAGAGAAAGTAGGGGAAAAAACCA
>JAZFNS010020000.1:62479747-62490443 GCA_037127165.1 Alloteropsis angusta | reverse complement strand
CATATTTATATAGTTTTCATATTTACAAAATCAACAATTTAAAAGTTGTTGATAATTTATATTCTCAATGTTTGACTCAAACCTTGTCCTAAACATCATGTTTTGTGGAATGGAGGGAGTAGAACCCAAGTTGCAAATGTAAACACAGCCAGAGTTTAGGTATGGCGGGTATTTGCATGTGTTTAGATGCAGAAAGTTAATAAAATTTGATGAAAATTTACCGTTAGAAAATATATTTTATGAGAGAGACACGGTTGATTTTTTTTAAAAAAAAAACTTCTCGCCTCTAAACATGGGGAAAACAGTTGACCTTGGTACATGCAGTGCAGACCGGAAGAACGGAGTGACGGACAAAAGATGGGTTCAACTAATAGGCTGGCCTGGCCCACGCCGGTTTCCCCTTTGTCGCCATGCATGGGCGAGCACCAGAAATGCAGCACTAACCTGTGGCTCAAGCTTCTAAACCTATGTTGTTTGGCTGCATTTATTTCGGCAAATTTCAGTCCGTAACTATAAAAGTAACGTATGAAAAACATGTCTCCTCTGACATAACACATTTCCAATAGCAACTTTCATCTACAAGTTTCAGCAATTTGCCGAACTAAACACAACCTTTGTGCGATCAAGCTCCTAAGACTACGGAGCATCTCTGTCTCCACTGTGTGGGTGTTTAGTTCAGTGAATTTTTTTGCGAAAACCTTTTGTGAAGAAAATCTTACCATTTACGAGTAGTAAAAGTAGACTAATAATAAAACTAATTACAAATCTCGTCTAGAAATCGCGAGACGAATCTAATGAAGATAATTACAGGGTAATTAATCCATGTTTAGCGGATAGTTATTGTAGCATCTTGTTGTAAATTATGGATTAAATAGATTCATTAGATTGGTAAAGTTAGCCTGGGTTATGGAATGGGTTTTGTCATTAGTACACATTTAGTATTCCATACATGTATGATTCTCTTTGATGTTATAGATGATTTTTTGTGGGGACTAAACACCCCCTATGTTTATGCGCGGAAAGTGTGTTTTTTAGTGAGCAACTGGACCGATGGCATTGTCCAGATGCCGGAACCAAATATGACCATGGTGGAGTGGTGGAATTCATCCTTGTAGGGTCTTTCAAAAGAGTGAGGGAGCAGAGGTGGAGCTTACTGGAGACCAAAGGGGGCCATGGCCCCCTGGTTCACTCTAATCTTCACTGAATGAATAGCAAATTTTGCACTGTTCATCGATTTTGAACAGCTAAATGTGTTGTCAAGCTATAAAGGGGATTCAAATGTCACATGTTGGAAGACCTGCTTCAGCGAGGCTCTTCAAGAAGCACCATTAGCCTGCGCATTCAAAAGGGGTGTGATCATGATGTATGAACCGTGAAGGATGGAACATGATGTATAAGCTGTGAAGGATAGAAATCGATATTGATGGACACAGATTGTATGCACTTGCACAGTGCATACACATAACGATAGCAAGCAGAGGCGGAGCTTAGTGGAGACCAAAGGGGGCCATGGCCCCCCTTTGCGTTGTCCATCGTTTTTTTTTACTAATTAGCCTGGCTGGCCCCTCTGTTTAGTGCTCAAGCTCTGCCACTGCGAGGGAGGTAGGTGGCTTCCATGCTAATATACACAACTTCGAATTTATGGAAAGAACGAAATCGCCATATTTCGATCAACAAATGGGAACGCCGTACATGGTTCTGTCCTTGATTAAACAAAAGGTTAAGCTCCCGGAGGCGGCTTGGCGGGGGAGGGTCTTAGATCTTTAGGGGGTGTTTTATGTTAATTATGTTAGATAACCTTGAGTTGTTAATCTTTTTATGTAATAACAATCTTGAATGCTCTTTTTAAATGACATAACAATGCTCCTACTCTTTCTTTTAAAAAAACATGTGGCTCAAAAAAATAGTACACTAAGCACGACTATACTACACATCAAACAAAGAGGTCACAGTTTTATGTTGGATTCCTCTTTGTCGAAGCTAGAGACAAATTCGGCACTACCACATTACTAAGAGAAAACGACGACAAAAGAAACCTTAATCATCCAACCCCAAAGTCAAAAACGAAATATTTAAGTACGTACTATACATATGCGCATCATATAAATATCGTGGGACACGCCTAGAATTTTTTTAAGAAAATAGCACACGCACAAATCAATCCTTCATGTGGGAGCTTAGGGTGTTGCTGGTTATAAGTCATAAACCAGACTAAAACCTCTACCAAGCTTAGCCAATGCAATCACTGCTCCGTTGTATATTAGATCACGTATATCAGTTAAACAACAAAAGTATGTTTGAGTCCATGTCACTCTATAATGAGTTGATGTATATATTATTAAATAAAAAAGAATGTGTTGATGTCTACTGTCTCGTCTACTAGTCTGTGCTCCTAGATAAAACAACACCAACCAAAGAAAATATTAAATAACATACATGCAATAAAATAGATAACCAATTATAAATCTGTCATGTTTCAAATAGATATCAGTTGTCTAAAATATTATACATATCTTAGCTGATGTAAATACGCATTAGCTGGAAGTGGAATTTACCATGGCCGCTTGACTTTGACCAAGTGCTCCGAGCATGGCTAGCCGTTGTTCACGTCGGCACGCTCGCGACGTCTGAGAATGTGGGTGACCGACCGGTTGATTATGATTAGCTGACGCGTCTACGTTTTCACACGGTGGCAAAAGCGACAAGAGGTCAAGAGCGTAGCAGCAGTCTGGCACTCGGAAAGGAACCCTGTGGCCCGTGGGTTGACCGCGTGAGCGTGCATGCAGCAGGTCAAGCAGCAGCGTCGTTTTTTTTGGATCGGATCATGGTGCCCCGGCCCCGCGAATGTACATTCTCCACCTCCCCTTTCTCTGGACCACTGTGACCGTACGTGATCCTGCTGATCCTGCATAACGAGATAGTATTAGGAAGAGAAAACTGCGCGTTTAGGCCGGCAGTCACGGTCACGGAGTATGCATCTTCTGGGAAAACCAGCAGTTTGTAGTTTGTGTGCTCGTCGCGTGTCCAGGGATATACGTACTATAAACTACTGCCACCATAGGAAAGACCACCAATAAGAGCCTTAATAAGAGATGTTTTCTTGTGCCTCTCGGCCAGGAATTATTCGTTCACTGCTTGCTCTATCCATCGTGTAAAAGCACGCACTCCGGCTATAGTTGTCCAAATGGCCCGCAGCCCGAAAGCCCACCCAAAAGCCCACAATTTTGGCAAAGTCCAAGCCCGGCCTGGCATGGCCTTTGTCGGGCCCGTGCCCACCCGGCCTGCTACCTAGTGCCGGGCGTGGGCCGCCACCCCGGCACGTCGGGTGGCCCGGCACGACACGGCCAAAAGGAGCGGACCTGCTAAGCGTCCGTATAAATGCCAAACTTTAAAATTTCACCTCACCACCAACCGGCCAACCCTAATCCTTTTTCCCCAAACCCCACCGCCACCTTTCTGTCGTCGCTCGTCGGTCTTCTTCACGGTCCGGAGCTCAGCCGTCGCATGCCCGTCGATCTCCCTCCACCACTGCACCGCTCCTCATCCCGCCGCCGGCGCGGAGAGTCGCTCCCCCTCTCTGCATCCATGCGTCGTCCACGCTTGCGTCCGCCGCTCGACCGTCGCTCGCCGGCCTTCGCGGCTCACGCACCAGGCTTCGGCCTCCATCTCTTCCACCGCCGGCGCCCTCCCTCGTGGTGTCCACCGCTGCCGCCCTTCTTCCTCGTGGCCTCCACCGGCGTCGCCCCTATGACCCTACCACGGCGGCTCTACCGTGCCCGGGCCAGCACGGTCCTCGTCGGGCTGGCCGTGCCAATCGGGCCGCCAGCACAACCCGTGGGCAGGCACGACACGACACGGTGGACAATAGTGCCGGGCAGGCCCGGCACGAAGTTGGCCGGACCACCCTGGGCCCGGGCCAGGGCCAGGCCGGGCCGCCCGTTTGGACAGTCACGTACACGCACACGGTACACACAAAAAAAGGGGTTTAGCAATCGATCCGGCTTTAGTTTGATGGAGAACCGCACTAGTTTAGTGGCAATCCATTTTTTAGCGGTCTATTATTATTCAAGTCAAAGCACGGAACCAATTCTCTCTGTCCACTAATGTGCAAATGCTTTAGTAGGATAAATTCTTCAAAAGGCTATGTATACCGCTTTTAATTCTCCTTGGACATTGTCAACAATCGTACAAAATCAGTATCACCTTAAAAAAGCACCCTGAGTGTCATGTGAATTGTTGACGCCTTTTTTTAGCACACCTTACTATTACAGTATTAAAACTATCTAGAGAACTTTTTCAACCTTCACATTTATATAAAAGAGCAGAACAAGAGAAAACCTTCACATTCATCCTAAGATGAGAAGAGCATAAAAAGAGAAAACACATAGGAACCTAAAAGAAAAAGACCACACCATCATTTTTGACAGACTATAATCTTCACCAGCAACAATAATAGTTAAGTCAGAACATGTTCCTGAAATTACACACATATACTACCGTGAAGTTATTTACTAAAATATAAAGAATTTAAATACCCTCTTATAAATTACTCACACATACCGTTACACTAGCAGGATTAACAATGTCTTATTGAAAAGGTTAAAGAACCATATAGACAACATTCTTGCAGAATATATACCTTTCTAATTTAAAAATAACCTTTTATCATTTTTGTAAGCTTTGCACCTAAACATTAGTTTAGGTCTTCCTCATCAATAGTGGAGTCTAGATATGAACTTAAAAAGAAAATAAATATTAGACGATGGATGATATATCAAGTTATCAACCGCATACAAATGAATACCATGAACGTAAGAAAAACCAAAGGAAAATAACATTTGTGTAAAGGCTCTAAAAATTGTGGGAAAGTGAAGAATGGAACTGAATGCCACACTTGTATTACAGAAGGCATCAGCCTTATATAGGAGATTTACATGTACACTGAATGTTGAGTTACACAATGAGGAGCTATTCCTGAGGAGCTATTCNCTACGGTTCTAGATCCTATGCATGCGCTCATGCAGAGAGGTGCCGAGAAGAGCTGAAGCACGTTGCAGAGCAGGATCCAATGCAGAGACCGTTAGGAGTCTGTTACTGAAGCTGTTAGGTATATTCCAAGAGNCCCCCCTCAGCCTGGACGTGGATAAATATTCAGGCTGGCTCTAAAATCATCAAAGAGTGCACGTGGTAGACCTTTTGTAAATATATCAGCAAACTGAAAGCGGGAAGGAACATGAAGAACCTTGATGTCACCAAGGGCAACCTTGTCACGCACAAAATGGAGGTCGATTTCAACATGTTTTGTCCTCTGATGCTGCACAGGGTTGGCTGACATATACATGGCACTGACATTGTCACAATAGATGATAGTAGCGTGATCTGGTGGACGACGCAGTTCAACCAGTAATTGACGAAGCCAGCATGTTTCAGAAACTGCATTTGCCACCCCGCGGTACTCAGCTTCAGCACTGGACCGCGACACCACACCTTGACGTTTGGAAGACCATGCAACCAGATTGTCTCCAACAAATACACAATACCCGGAAGTAGAACGCCGAGTATCAGGGCACCCAGCCCAATCCGCATCCGAATAAGCAATGATAGAAGTAGAGGCGCAATGTTTGATATGAAGACCATGATGGAGAGTACCTTTCAAGTAGCGAAGAATGCGCTTGAGCAAGGCTAGATGCGGCTCGCGTGGAGCATGCATGAAGAGACATATCTGCTGCACAGCATAGCTAATGTCCGGTCTGGTTATCGTCAAGTACTGGAGTGCCCCGGCTAAACTCCGAAACTCAGTGGAATTAGACAGTAGAGAACCTTCAGTGGCCGAAAGTTTCGACCGTGTGTCAACTGGTGTAGTAGTGGGGTTGCAATTCAGCATATTGGCACGATCAAGAACCTCAGTGGCATACTGCTCTTGGGAAAGAAAGAGACCAGTGGTGGATCGGTGAACATGAACACCAAGAAAATGCTGAAGGGGACCAAGATCGGTCATGGAGAATTCAGATCGTAAACTAGAAATAATGGAGTTCAGAAGAGAGGTGGTATTGGCGGTGAGAATGATATCATCGACGTAAAGTAGTAAATATGCTGTGGCAGATGGCGTGTGCAAAATAAACAAAGAGGAGTCGGATTTGGAAGCAACAAAACCCATGGAAAGAAGAAAATTTGTGAAGCGAAGAAACCAAGTGCGTGGAGCTTGTTTGAGACCATATAATGATTTGTTAAGCTTGCACACATGATCAGGATATGACGGATTTATAAAGCCAGAAGGTTGAGAGCAGTATACCGTTTCAGCAAGGGAGCCGTGTAAGAAGGCATTCTTGACATCCAATTGGTGAATGGGCCAAGAAGAGGATGCAGCAAGGCTGAGCACAACACGAATTGTAGCTGGTTTGATCACCGGACTAAAAGTTTCCTCATAATCAACACCGTGTTCTTGAGTGAATCCACGAACCACCCATCGTGCCTTGTAACGAGCAAGGGAACCATCTGGATTTAGCTTGTGGCGATAGATCCATTTGCCTGTGACAATATTTGTACCTGCAGGTTTAGGAACAAGACACCAGGTATTGTTGTTCATCAAGGCATTGTATTCATCATGCATAGCTTGAAGCCAATTGGGATCCTTGAGAGCAGATTTATATGAAGAGGGAAGCGGAGAAATCTCAGAAGTGGTAGTGGACAAGTTGAAAATCTTTTTAGGAACAACAATCCCATGTTTGGAGCGGGTTTGCATGTGATGAATAGATGATTCAGTGGGCAGCATGTAGTGCGGGGGAGACGATGCTGGGTGCGCGGAGCGAAAAGTAGAAGAGGAGGGAGAGGAGACGCTGGGATTGGCCGGAGCGGGGGACCGTGCAGGCGAATCTGCATCGGGAGGTGAAGCCGGCGGGGTGGGAAAAACGGCCGGACCAGGCGGGACAGGTGGCAACGGGAGAGCGGACGCGGTGAGATCCGCCGTGGGATCCGCGTCCGAGGTTGTCGGGCGACCGGTGGGATGCGGCGCAGGGGTGGGATCCGGTGTGGAGGGGGACGGTGTAACCCGCTGTGCAAAGGGAAACTGGTTTTCATCAAATATAACATGGCGTGAGATGATGACTTTGCGAGTTGCAATGTCGAGACACTTGTAACCCTTGTGATCAGCTGGATAGCCAAGGAAAATGCAAGCTGTGGAACGGGGCTAGCTTATGTGGTGTGGTGGGGAGTAAATTTGGGTAGCATAAACATCCAAAGATGCGTAAGTGTGAATAATCCGGGATTTGAAGAAAGAGTCGGGAGTAGGGAGTGTCCATGGCTATAGCAGTGGAGGGGCGACGGTTAAGAAGGTATGTGGCTGTGTGTAGGGCTTCTACCCAAAAAGTAGAAGGAAGATGAGCTTGAAAAAGCAATGTGCGAAGGACATCGTTGATTGTACGGAGAGCACGCTCTGCCTTGCCATTTTGGGAGGAAGTGTATGGGCAGGAGAGGCGCAATGTGATGCCATGGGATGAGGCAAAGGAGCGAAGATCATTGTTGTCAAATTCCTTGCCATTGTCACATTGAATGGATTGAAGAGAGAGATGAAATTGATTTAGTGCATAAGCATAGAAGTTTTGGATAGTGGTGGTAGCTTCAGACTTGTGGCGCAAAGGAAAAGTCCACATGTAATGAGAGTAATCGTCAAGCACAAAAGGATAGTATTTAAATCCAGTAAAGCTAGAGATAGGAGACGTCCATAGGTCACAATGGATTATTTGGAAAGGGAAATATGTAACAGAAGAAGAATGGGAAAAGGGAAGGCGCACATGGCGACCTTTTTGACAAGCATCACAAATGTGTGAGAGGCTAACATTATTTTTACAGGGAATGTGAAAAGTGGAAACTAAATGTTGTAGAGACTTGGGGCTCGGATGACCAAGTCGATGATGCCATTGTGCCATGGACGCAGTGAAGGCCGTGAAGGCGGCTGAAGCTGAAGAGGACGGAGCTGAAGCTGATGCACTGTGGAACGGGTAGAGATCGCCGCCGCTACTGGACGTCATGAGAATTTTCCTGGTGTGAAGATCCTTGATGCAGAAACCATATGGGTTAAATTCAATGGAGCAGGAATTATCACGAGTGAATTTGCGAACAGAGATGAGATTTGTGACAAGAGATGGTGTGTGAAGAACATTGTTGAGAGTAAATGAATGGGAAGGAGAGGATACAGATGTGCTGCCCGTACCAAGGACAGGGAGAGAAGATCCGTTGCCAACAATTATGCGAGAAGAACTATGCGGTGATGAATGACAATACATGGGCAAATTACCTTGATCACCTGTCATATGGGAGCTAGCACCAGTGTCCAAGTACCAGCCGCCAGCCGGAGAGGGTTGCTGCGAGGAGGCCGCCTGGAGCGCCGCAATGAGGCCACTGGTGTCCCAAGAGGGAGCAGCCAGGGGCGCCGACATCGTGGAAGGAGGCGCAAAGGCAGGAAAGGCCTGACCAGCATTGGATGGAGGACGCGAGCCCAGAACGCCAGGACCGGCGGCGCCCGTCCACGGTGCGCCCGGCGCGTTCCAGGAAGCGCCGTTCCACTGCGGGTAGTAGGGAATCCACGCCGGTTGGCCGCCCGTCCGCCATTGTTGTTGAAGCCACCGCGACCGCCACCACGACCACGGCCGCGCCCGCCTCGGCCGCCGCCGCCACCGCGGCCAGATCCGCCACGGGCACCACGATTTGTGGGAGAGCCAGCTGAGTTGACGCGGCCGCCCCCGTCCGAAGGCGTTCCAGAGCCCGTGGCGCCGGAAGACTCGGAGACGGCGAGCGCAGACTCGGTGGATGGCGGTGTAGTAGGCTTGCCGAGGGAGCGTTCCTCCCGGAGCAGGTGGTCACGCGCCTCGTTGAACGTCGGGAAGGTCGGCAACGCAGGGAGCATCGTCTTGAGGGTGGAGAAGCGCTTGGCGATGCCGCGAATCAGCTGGTGGACAAGCTGGCGTTCGGTGACCAGCTCGTCGCAATCGGCGAGCTGATTTGCGAACGACCAGAGTTGGCGACAGAACTCGGCAACCGGCAGATCGCCCTGCTCGAATGCATGGAGTTGAGCTTCAATGTGCACGGCGCGGCTGGGCTTGTTGGCGTTGAAGAAATTTTCAATCTTGGACCAGACAGAGTGCGCCGTGGGGTCGTCGGCCATCACCATATCCATGAGATCATTGCCGAGAGTGGCGTGAAGCCACATGATCACGGTGAGATCTGCCTGCACCCAAGCGGGATCGTCGGTGTGGCGAACGTCGGAGTCGACATGGGAGGTGAGGGAGTAGCGGCCAAGGATGACCCGGAACAAGTTCTTCCATCGGCGGTAGCAAGTGGACTGCATGTTGAGGGTGAGGGGAATTAGGGATTTGATGTTGACATTGTGAGAGGAATTGGGGTTTTGAGCGGCGGCAGAGGCGGCAGCAGTGGCAGCAGCAGAGATGAGGGCGGCAGCAGAAGCATTGGAGAGGGCCGCCATGGAAGAGGTCTGGACAGAGGAAGTGTCGCTCATGGCGGAAAAAAAAGTTGGAGGAAGAAGAAGATGGCTCAGGACCGAACAGCTCTGATTACCATGAAGAATGGAACTGAATGCCACACTTGTATTACAGAAGGCATCAGCCTTATACAGGAGATTTACATGTACACTGAATGTTGAGTTACACAATGAGGAGCTATTCCTGAGGAGCTATTCNCTACGGTTCTAGATCCTATGCATGCGCTCATGCAGAGAGGTGCCGAGAAGAGCTGAAGCACGTTGCAGAGCAGGATCCAATGCAGAGACCGTTAGGAGTCTGTTACTGAAGCTGTTAGGTATATTCCAAGAGNAAAGGAAAATAGTAAGAAAATAGGGTCACTATGCACGCGTAATTGAGTCGTTTGTAGCTATCTCTTAAAGTTTTACTGTTATTTCTGCATTTGCTCTAGAACATTTGTAACTTAGCACTACTGCTGCAGTGTTGATGCTTTCCTACTGTTTAGATTGTTTTTCCTACAACCGTGTCTCTCTCATATAACACGTTTTCACTTTTTTATCAAATTTTACCAACTTTAATAATGGAAACACCCTCTTAATTAAGTTTGAAAACTGTTCTTTGGAGATGGAGGAGAAGACAGTGCCAATGCAG
Source organism: Alloteropsis angusta (assembly GCA_037127165.1). Lineage (NCBI taxonomy): Eukaryota > Viridiplantae > Streptophyta > Magnoliopsida > Poales > Poaceae > Alloteropsis > Alloteropsis angusta. Next base: position 62,480,319 of record JAZFNS010020000.1, on the reverse strand, counting down.
GCTGTCGGTGTCGCTCTCGCCGTCTCGCGGAGACGTAGTACTTGACCCAAAAATGCAAGGCGTCCACACTCCACAGTCCACGGCCCCTTTTCCCGTTCACTTCGCTTCCCCAACCCCAAGTCCCCAACCCAACCGAAGCCAACCAAGCCCATCCACATGTGGCTGCTCCCTGGTCAACTCATCCCGTTGACCGCCGCGCCGCAAGCCAACCCCCAGCCAGCTGCGCCAGCAAGCTCAAGACCACCACTCCGGCACTGCCCCGCCGCACCGCACGCACGGCCACGGTCACGCCGCGCTCCGCTCTACCGCCCAGCCAATGCCGGCTCCACCGCCCGCCCCGGCGCACCTCCTCCTCGCGGCCCCGCTCCTCGTCGTCCTCGTCCTCGCCCTCTCCGCCAATGCCGCGACGCCGCCGCCGTCGCCGGCCGACGCGCTGCGGGCGTGGAAGTCGAGCCTGGGCGACCCGCCGGCGCTGTCCACCTGGGCGAACGCCGCCTCGCTCTGCACCCGCTGGCGCGGGGTCACCTGTGACGCCGCCGGCCGCGTCACCTCCCTCCGGCTCCGGGGCCTCG
>JAZFNS010020000.1:61529436-61550207 GCA_037127165.1 Alloteropsis angusta | reverse complement strand
GATGTTAAATAACTAAATGGGTAAAGGATATATGTATATGAAATTGATTGAGTCATGTCGTTATGCTTTTTTCTCGGGAGAACAGCTGTTTAAATGAATTTTTTGGAATACTGATAATTTGATTGAATTATTCTATCCATCCATTTATTATTTTATATTCTCTTGAATTATGTAAACATTTACAGCTCTATGTGCGTCTTTTCACTCTTATTTAGTGATATCAACACATGTGTTTTTTTTTGGATAATTTTAGCGTATTTATAAATTTTATTTTGCTCCCGTAGCAACGCACGGGCACGGACCCAGTTCCCATTGAATTTGAATCGCCTCCTCTAGTCTAAGGCCCTTAGTTCCATTCTATTCTTCAAAATTTTGCATACTACGCGTTTTCCAATGCACTTTTTCTCTCTGCGCACGCAANACATACAAATTTTGCATACTGAGGTAACTAAACACCCCCTAAGGTGGGCACGATGAATTCGAAGTTTCGAACAGACGGATGCAACTATTCCGCAAGTGCTACGCAGCTATATACGAAGTGGACACGGCCACACAGACACATTCACAGTTCATCTCTCCGGACCGGTCAGAGTTCCCGAGTCCACGCCTGCACACGTCGCTGCTTCCTTTCCACTCCCATTCCCACCCCGCGCCCGCCTCCAACCCGGAGTCCCTCCAGTCTCACCGCCAATCCGCCATGCCTCCGGCCGCCGCCGTCGCCTTCCTCTCCCCCGCCGTCGCGGTGTCCAGCCGCGCGCTTCCGCTCGGGCGGCGGCGGGCGAGGCATCTCCCCGTCCGCGCCGTCGCCTCCCCTCCCGCCTCCAAGGCCAAGCCTGCCCCGCCTCCCTCCAAGGTGCGATCGCCTGGCCTTTACTCGTTCCGTAGGAATGTGCTGTATATTGGTTCCGCTTTTGTGCCTTTCTGAGCTCACTGAGATCGCTGAATTGGGGGAGGGGGGGAGGGGGTAAGATAATCCTCTGAATAAGCTCAGACTCGTAGCGCGGTTGCAAAGCGAAACTGCTTCTATGCGATTTTAGATCTCACTTTGTTGGGTACTAGGGTTTAGGGGCTGCGACTCTAACCGTGATGGTCAATTTAGATGGAATGGCTAGATTCTGCGATCTTCGAGTATGTATATGGCTTACAATTACGTTTGCTGAAATACGTGGAGATAATTGCAGATACTGAGGAAATTGCCATGCAAGCGCAAATACTGAAAATGTAACACGTCCTGCCCTTAAGGACTACAGGTTCTTCTTTAATTCAAGTGACTTTAAAACACTAGTGTCAACATACATCATGCTCAACTACTACACACCTTAGTTTGAGCTATATATTTAATATGTCTTCTGTTCTACTATACATGTAGCCAGCATTTGAAATTTCAGGTGTGAAGAGAGAAGAGGGGTAGAGAGCCTATGGCCACTGATCAGATACCCCTTTTATCCTTAGAGCTAAGCACTAAGTTTCTTGTCCAGTTGAGAGATAATGATTCTAACCTTAGTTCAGATTTTTGGCACAAGGGAGAAAAATAATGAAAGCTTGCTGTCACTTAAAGGATCATTGAGTCATGGACTGTATAATTTAATACTGCAGTGGTCTAATGGAATCTGTTGTATACTCCTGTAACATTTTTATTTACCACCTATGAACTTGTGGTGAAAAATCATGGTGGTTCTGATTCTGTTGGCAAAAGGAGCAACACATTCACAGGTTTGTTACCTGTAGACAGGGACAGCACTGCTTTCTAATGTTTGATTGAAACCTTTTAAACTCCTAACATTTCAATGTCCCCGTAACTCTCATCTCTGTTTCTCTTTCTCCTTCTCCTCCCCTTTTGGAATGACACCATTTTCTCTTTTCATCTCTTATCTACAAGTGCTCCTTTGATTTATTTTGTTTCAGACTTCTATTTAATGGTCTGACATCTACTTGATCTTGCTATTTTTTTCGCAATAAATGTTATATGCTATTGCTATATTTGCTTCTGCACTTCTACCTGTTTAGCCTGCTATTCAAATGGTTTTGGAATAGTAATTTAGTTTCTTGCTTTGTATGGCTGAGTTTATACATCTTCCTTGTTTTATTCCCGCACTTCATTTCTCATTGATGCCTCACTTACCCTCCACGTTTCATAGGCATGTTGCACCCTGCCTCTTGTCCCATGATGTGCATGGCCTGTGCAGTGTTCCCCAATTGTGGACTCCTTTCCCTTGCCCATTCATGTTTTTTTTCGAGTACATCATGAAACTGCATTTTTTCTAGTCCACGCTTTGAGGAAAACTGAAATATTGATTGAATTACAGAAGTTTTCCCAACAACCTGACCATTAAATACTAGCTCAATAGTCCAAAAATCTGGACAATTTAACACATGCGGCTATCATAATCTTCTATGAAGCCTACTCATGTGCATACACAATTAACCAGAGTACCAGGCAGCTTGGAAGTCTTAAACCTGGAAACATAACATGGTTCAATGTGGGCTGCTACATTAAACCACTACCTTTTGGCAGCAGGGCAAAGTCAGATCTTGAACAACAGAACAATTTATAGTGTGGCCACTTGTTAAAGTCTCTATTTATGATAAGCAATTGCTTGAACCTTAGTTTCCAGCAAGGCAAATACCTTTTTCATTTTTCTTTTTTTAACTGTGGAACTGTGTACATTGTATATCAGTTAGTCATCCAATTAATGTTAATATCCTTAATGAACCAAATTATTATTGTAGAGCAAATATACTACATTAGAATTTGAAGAATGATATGTTGCCTAAAGTTATATCAACAATTTTGTTGTGCCTCTCTGCTGTTATCTGTGCTATAAACATTTTTTTTTGTGTTTACAGACTGGGAAATGGGAGTGGAAATTTGAGGATAAGCCGATAACTATTTATTATGAGGAACATGAGCAGGACACTTCTCAGAATGTGAAGAATATCCTTATGATTCCTACAATCTCAGATGTTAGCACGGTGGAGGAATGGAGAGTGGCTGCCAAAGATATTGTTGGGCGAAAAGGAGAACTAGGCTACCGTGCTACTATTGTCGATTGGCCTGGTCTTGGTTACTCAGATAGGCCATCACTGAACTATAATGCTGATGTAATGGAGAATTTCCTGGTTCAGCTAGTGAATTCACCAAATAGTCCAGTGGCAAATGCAGGTAAACCTGATTTTTTTTGGGTCGTTTCTGGTGCCACAAGCATTTTCAATGGAATTTATACCTGAGTCCTGATCAATACAATTTAGTTTTGTTATGGATATTTGGTTAGCGAATAGTCTATTTCATGCTTCTGTATCTAGATTGTTACTTCCTATCATCCCTACATGTGCTCACTGTTATCAGTGACCAGAAAAAAGATTTTGTTCTGACTTCTGAGTTCCAGACAATTCAATGGTATGACAAAAAATACCATGTTTGCAAACAAGATTATCTTTGGCCAGTAACATCCATCTGTAGTCAGTTGAAATACTCCCAAAAGGATATTTCCTAAATAATCATTCTTTGCTGGTTAATGGGAGCTTAATGCCAACTGTAAACTGACATCTACTGGGAACCCTGAAATACTAATAAATATATGTCAATAAGTAGAGTAATGTGCAGCTTAAAGAGATCCTAAAGCGTTCTGTGGAACAACATTTCGCACTGGAAATGATCGCTTTATGTCCCTTATGACGTATTTTTGTGTGGAGTCTTTGCGAAATTCAAGAAACAAGTTCTGCCTAGTTGTTGATTGGCATGCAGACTATGCTTGTCAGTATGACTTACTAACTTTCAATAGTAGACAGTCAATAAACTCTGGCATTGACTTAATACTTCTGATCTCAGCCTTGAATTTTTTCATTCAATTATCAATGGGGCTGTTCTGTCTATTCTATGATCAGATGATGAACTGGTAATTGTTGGAGGTGGTCATGCAGCAACAATAGCAGTCCGTGCAGCTGGTAAGGGCCTTATCAAACCATCTGCCATTGCTGCTGTTGCACCTACTTGGGCTGGACCCCTTCCCATCGTATTTGGCCGAGGTTCTGATATGGAAACGAGGTAATGAACTAATTATATGAACTTTATTTGATACTACATATATCTGTTAGAGAAAAGCCTATAAATAATATATTCTTTACACATTTCCTGTGACTTTCTTTGCCTACATGCTGTATTGACATGTTGAAATGTGTGTTGACTTTCATGGATGTATACATAGATACACTTCTACACAAATGTGTACCAGACAACCTTGAAGTTGCTGTATGATCCTGGTAGCCATTTTATGCAGCAGGAGTAGATGATAAATGCTCTTCTGTAAAATCATTATAATGATCCCAACTTCCATCTACTGACTGATCTTATTTGCACTTGGCATGTTGCCACTTCTGTCATAGCGTCGTATTTCTACTAGCTGTGCTGCATGTTCTTACTGGGTTTTCGAATTCAAAGAAAAGCACACTTTTTAAATTGTTTAGTAATGTAGTGCTGCTAGCTCCTATTCATACAATTAGTTTATACATATATCACTTGGCACACCGTTACGGCAGGTCTCAGGGCTGGGAGGCAATTGAGAAAGTTGGTTTGTATAAATAATTTTCTTTGTGTAGTGACTCCACTATTAAAGAGTGGGCCTTTGGTTCTCACATATAAAATTTTCTATGCTGTTCAGAGAAAGTGGCATTAGCATTGTTTTTCAGGCATAACATTTTCCAATTGGTTCTCGGTCTTAATCTGATTAAGGAGTCAATAATTTCCCCTGTCCAGCTTTAATTTTCTTTCATGTTTACTACTATCATATTCACTTATTATGATACATATGTATAACAAAAACATGCAATGGAGGTTTCCAAGAGTTAAAGCAATAATACCCTGGACCTTGTCTTCAATATTGCAAAACAAGTATTCAGCTGATTTTGTGAACTTCCTTTATGAGATAATTTTTTGTGAAGGCCTACAGAAATCCGCTTGTGGTCTAAGGCTTCTCCTATATTCTCAACAATATGTGGAAGTATGTTCCCTGCTAAGAGATTTTAAATGATGCTAATGTCTGTACACTTAAACTATCCAGACCAAACTCAACTGAGCATAATGTTGGGAGTGTCACTATGCCTCGAGTCAAAAGGGGTGTCTCCATTTTGAAGCTCCCATCGTGGAAGAATCCTTAATCATCAGAAACATTCGAAGCAATGCACAATCTTTTGAAATTCGTTGCAGACACTTAGGCTCTCTTTAAGCTGACATATGTGTCATCAACCGACTATTATGCATCCACACAAATGTGATCATCGAATTTGAAAAGATTGTACATTGCTTCGAATGTTTCTGATGATTCAGAATTATTCAGCAAGGAGCTTCAAAATAGAGCCACGTGGCATGCCAATGCCAAGAATTAGATACACGTCTTCTGGTTTGAGGCACAGTGACACTCCTGTCTTTATGTTCATTTCAATTGGTCTGGATTCGTCTTAACTTCTACTTTATCCATCAGCCATCGGGCAAATGTCTTGCTTGAAAGCCTCCCTGGCATCGTCTTCAGCAGATTCTTGAATAAAGGGCTCTGACTCTATCCTTTGCAAAACATGATAGAATTCTTACTGTCCTGAAAGCCTCCTTAACATCGTCTTCAGCAGATTCTTGAAATAAAGGGTTCCGACTCTATCCTTTGCAAAACATGACAGAAGTCTTGCTGTTTTACTCACGGTGCTAGGGTCAATTATTCTCTCTGCCTTGACCTCATCTTCCTCTGCCATGACTCGCCAACTTTTCCCCCTGCTAACTTTGCCCACTGAATCAAGCATCCACAAAAAGAAAAAAAGAAAAAAAAAAGAATCATGCATCAACATCATTCATTCACCACCGAATCAATAATTCAGAAACACAAAAGAGAAAAAATTTCAAGCATCACAATTTGTGTGGTCGCTATCTATTGTGTACTCTGCATGGTATTTCAAAACATATCACTGGAATTATTAATACAATAAAAAAATTAACGGTATTGGGTTGATTTCTATAGGGAAAAAAGCAAACAATTAACAATTTGTGCTGGCCATTTTAACCCTCCCAGCTGGAGGTATCCTGGTTGGGTGTGATGAGAGAACTTTAGAAGTTCTTAGCTGGCAAACTAAATAGTAAACTGTGGTCGCTATGATTTAAAATGTCTAGGGAGACTGATTGTTGTTTATGGTGCCCCTTACGAGGAAGGCAAACTTTATTTTATTAGTGAACTACATGACATGTTGATTGGATACTTCCAACTTAGTGTGTAAGCAGAAGGAAAAGAACAATAGGTTGATTAACCACCATTGGACCGATCTTTTTAAGGATCGGATTAATACCTGGGGCTTAATAGAGTACAAGAACTCCTCTAGATCTTGTACTTGGACTAACAGTCACAATCAGCCTCTTAAGATGGTGAGAGACTCTACTCGCAAAAAAAAAAAAAAGGATGGTGAGAGACCCTTAATATTAGTGCTCAGATTAGGAAAACCAAGAAGGATCTTATGAGACAATATGGCATCCTTGATATTTTCCAAGAATCCTCTCAGTGAGGAAGAGAAAACTAGAATTCACGATGTTCTACCTGGGCTGGACAACATCTGTTAGACGATCTCAAGTTATCGAGTAACAGCCCAACAGGCAACATGCTGCTCCAGCTACAGTGCTATTGTTGGATATATGGCCTGCAGTGGCTCTGTTAGTAAAATTTCTCCTTGGTTCTCATTTATAAAAATTGTTTTTAGAGAGAGTGACATTCTCACGTTTTTTCAAAAAAACATCATAATTTTCCAAATTGGTTCCACGACATAATAAGATTAAGGAGGTCATCAGTTTCACTTTCCAGCTCTAATTTGCATTCATTTTCATGTGTAACTAACTTTTGTCGATATGTATGTATAACTAACGAATGACAAAATTTGTGATTGAGCCTTGCTAGAGTTAAAGCAATATCCTGAATCATGTGCAAGTATTAAAACCAAGTATCTGAACTACCTTTGTTAAACATATTTTTCCAGAAAATGCATAGAAAGCAACTTGTGGGCTTGTGGCCTGTAACATTCTTAGCATTTCCAATTTGTGGGCTTGTAGCCTGTAACATTCTTAATATTTGGGTGGAAATATGTATCCTGTTAAGAGAATTGATCAATTGAAACACTGATAGTCGATCTAAACTTGATTGTGGATAGTTTTTTAAACAGAATTTTGTATTTTCTGTGCCTACTTTCTTTAGCTATATAGCGCACACTCACTATTTATGTCTCATGAATGTAGCATATGTTCTCGACCCTTTCATAGATTCTTATAGATGACTATGTAATAGTGTGCCACACATAGATCTGCCATGATAGGCATGAAGTACACGCAGAACCTTGTAGTCTGGGAAGCCATCGAGACAATACTATGACAAACTCATTACATGCAAGAGAAATGCTCTGTGCTGAACATCATTATAAGAACCCTGCTTATTGAGTTTGCTCTGCCTACCTCATGTTGCCATTTGTTCTGCAGTGTCCAATTGCATGTTCTTACAGGCTATCACATTCGATCAACAATGCATTTGTTTCCTGTGTTCAGTAATGCAGCACTACTATGTATACAAATAGTTTTCATTCATGTACAGATTGTCACACCAATCTGTAATGCAATGCAGTCCTCATTGCTGCAATGCAGTATACTTGTCTGTGTTGTAGAGAAAATGGCAACAGCATGGTTTTGCAGTCACTTGCATTTTCTAAATTGGTTCAATGGTTCATCCACCAATTCTTCTTTTCAACACTTATGTTCATTCATCTGTCACATTGTATCGAAAGTGTGCTGTTCGTCTTAGTTATGTGATATATATGGTAACTCATTGGTTAATCTTTTGCTGGCATTTCCTAAGCAGTGTCCTGAATCACGATACATGATACAAAAAATATTGTTCTTTAAAATCTGCGATATGCTCATTCCCACTTGGCTACAGACATGTGAGCCAATTAATGCTTAAGATTCCATTTGATTTTACTGAACATCAATTCTTATTTGACAGGTATGGGCTTCTACGAGGAACACTCAGGGCTCCAGCGATCGGCTGGATGATGTACAACGTTCTGGTGAGCAACGAGAAGTCTATCCAGTCTCAGTACAAGTCCCATGTCTATGCGAACCCGGCAAACGTGACGCCAGACATCATCGAGAGCCGTTACGAGTTAACCAAAAGGAAAGGTGCACGTTATGTCCCTGCGGCATTCCTGACAGGCCTCCTCGATCCTGTCCAGTCAAGGGAAGAATTCCTCCATTTGTTTGCCAAGTTGGACGGAGATCTGCCTGTTCTGATCGTGTCGGCTGTTAACGCTCCCAAGAGGTCGAAGGCTGAGATGGAGGCTCTCAAGGGCGCTAAAGGAGTGACCAAATTCGTGGAGGTTCCAGGTGCTCTTCTGCCGCAGGAAGAGTACCCTTTGGCAGTTGCAGAGGAACTCTACAGCTTCCTGCAGGAATCATTCGCAGCAAGAAGATGAATGTGCCTGCGCAGAATTATACCGATGCCGGATTAAAGTCGCACACTTTGTGAGTAAATACATGAACCTGCTACAGTAGTACAGTGTACCGAAGCTTTTAGCAACAATAAAGCAGCATCACTTATTCACTTCCCGGGAACCAACACTTCCAAAGCTTCAAGCCTGCTTTTGCCAAAGCAGCCATCCCCATGGATCGCCGGGGGTGCGTAAATCATGCCGCCCTGATCAATAATTGCAGATTTCGATCAGGCACCTCGTGGTTCCCGTCTGATCTGCATCACAGCCTGACCCTTTCATCCGGCGACGACCATTCATTGCACATGGTCGCGTCAGTTCGTCCTACTCCTCTCAGCCCTTGGTCCTGTTTCTTTGTAACTGATGGCAGAAGTACAAGGCCCGGAAGACGCTGGTCTCCTGAGGTAAACGTCTCTCCCCCTCCGTCAAGTACATTTTTTCAGCTACGCGATGCGCTGTTGCTGTGAACAGTGACCTGTGGGCTGCTCAGCTTTCACCGGGGTATCAATGGCTTGAGGCTGAGAGGTGCTCCTGTGCAGCTAGAAGCAGGCACAGTGCAGAGTACACTGCGCGGTGCGAAGCAACATACAAATTCTGACCAATAATTGGCACATGATTCCAGCGGCTGGCCGTGCCGCGGCCTTCAATCCCGCATTTACTGAAGCCTCCCAGGCCAGGCCAGGCCAGCGGCGGCCCCCGGCACGCAACCTCGCCGTGCATCCTCGTCGGGTTCTGCCGCTGACGGTGGTTGCACGGCCTGGCCCTGGCCCTGGCCCGGCCGCGAAAGCTACCGCAGCCGTCGCCGTCGGCCCCCCCAGGCAGCGCCCTGCCACGTGTCCCCCCCGCCGTTGAGCTTGGCGCCGGCGAGAGGGAAACGCATTCAAGTGAGTGAAAGGCAAGTCCAAGTGGCAAGTGAAGTGCCCCAGCTCGGAGGTGGACTTTCTTCCTCTGCCCCCCATCCCCCTGATGAAGTGTAACGAGCCAGCTGGGGGTTCTAGAGCATCCACGGCGACGGAGCTGGGCACCGCTGCGTCGCCGCCGGTCGATTAAATGCGGCGGGATTGGGCCCTTGATCTGCCTGAACGGATTGGTAGGATACAGGGCCGTACACGTGGGGGTGATGGCGCTTCATTGTTTAAGATCGCGTGGGCCATATGGCCCTTACGCCATACACCAGCGCTGGTCCAGATGGCAGCGTTGCAGTTTGCGAGCGTCTGGAGAGAATCAGGCTGGCGAAGGATCGGCGTCCGGCTATCAACGTTGCACCCTTTTTCTCGCAGGGAACACCAGTGCTGGAACGAGGCAAACATCGCAGCGAAAGCCGTTATTAAACACACCCGAAGAGAAACCGATACCCCCGAGATATAAAACCTCTGTCGGTGACGATAGTGATGGCTTTGGACACATGGTAGGTAAGGCCTGAATCTGAAACATGGAAGAACTTGACCAAATCATTGTGATTTGTGAAGCTCCTGCGACCTGCGCTCCAAACAGCCTCAAGTAGATGATGTTCTCGCCGGTGCTAGCAAGGGTGGTCCGTGGCAGATTCGGATGGAGGTGTAGCCCTTCAACCTTGTCAGCTTCCATCCCGTTCTTTTTTCCAACCAGTTGATTCAGTTCTATTCTATCTCCCCAAACGGAAGAACGGGGAAACGGCAGTCATGGCTCTGATTATCGCTGCCTCTTGACACGTATGCCCGTGGCGAAAAGCGCTGGTTTGGTAGCAGCGGCGTGTCAAGGCCATTCTCAGCCAAGGACAAAAACCAGCGTGCAGTGTCGTCTGCTCCGCGTTGCAAAATGGCAAAAGGGTTTCTGATCGTCCTCGCTTTCTTCTTCTCTCCGTCCAGACTCCAGACAAATGAAACGTTCGCCGCTACGTCGCTGCGTCAGTGACCTGGGCTCGCTGCCAAGCCCCTCACCACCAACTCCAACAAATCCAAGTTGCTTCGCTATCTCCATAAACCCCTTTCGATGGCGCTCCCATCACCTTGCCACGAAAGTGATGATCGCTTCATCATACATACACAGCCGCCCAGCTGATCATCCTTGTCATCCAGAGTCTTCCTCTTGTCACGTCCAGACAAAGTCTCGGTTCTTGTCGATCACTTCACTTGCACCCCTACTCTGGCTGTGGAACTTTGGCAAGAAAAAATATTGAGATTGCTTTAGCCTTTGCAAACCTTTCAAAATGATTGGGAAATCAAGAGACGAAATTGACATGATTGTTGCGAGGAGGAACACGTTGTTTCCTACTTTCCTGTGTGATTTCCTTGTGGAGTTCCTGCGCTCCAGAGAGGAGAATCATCCTGTTCTTATTCTTTGTGGATAGTGGATACGCCTGGTAATAACCACAGAATTGGACGTGTGACAGGGAGAGCCAAGAACCGCAGCGAAATGGTAACGGCCGGGGCGTAGCCGATCGAATAGGACGTGGACCGAAGTAAAAGAGGCGTTGCACTCAGCATTGACTCCGTGACGCACATGAGTCAGCAGCCCGCGCCCGTTGAGAATGAAGCTTTTGCATTTACGGCTCGGTCACAGATGGATCGATGGCATCACGTCCGCGCCGCAGCCTTGACAATCCGGCACGGCCCCGGTTCACACATGAGCGAGCTCTCTTCGACGGCGATCCGATCAGGGCTTGCCCCCCCCNTCCCCCTCTCGTCCGTAACCGGCTGAGCTTTTCAGTCGGCACGTCCATCCGAAAGCGTTGCCATTGAAATTCTCTTGACAAAAAGCTCTCTTTGTCGGGCTCCGCTTGACACACCGCCCAGTTCTGTTATGCTCGCTGAGAATCGAACTGTTTCATGTGGAATTCATGCCTTGAGGAAAAAATATATATCACGGTTCTTAGACTTTTTTTTTAAAAAAATGAATCCTCTAGGATCCTTGGATCGCTGCACCTCGTGTTTGGTTGGGTACCAACCAAAGTTGTCACGATTGGAATCCTAAGTAGAATCATTTTACTCCGGACAGGATCGAGTCGTAGAATGGGATCGCGGGGCCGGTATCATATAAGATTTTATTTTTAGCTTTTTAGTTATGCAAAAATGCATCTATCAATCATATGTCACTATTTTTATAAGAAAATAAAGCAATAATAACGTCACACCATACAAATATTGTGATGTTCATTGAAAAAGTTACACTATGGAGCTAATATCTGCAATTCAGAAATTTAGAAATAATATTATGTGGAATCATAGAATCGGGATCTTATCAAGATTTCGTAGGATCACGTAGAACTCTCATGTAGAATCGGGATCCTATGAAGGGGGTGTTTAGTTCACCATAGTTTGCAAACTTATTATGCATTGGGTTGCGTGCGCAGAGAGANCCCTCCCCCTCTCGTCCGTAACCGGCTGAGCTTTTCAGTCGGCACGTCCATCCGAAAGCGTTGCCATAGTTTGCAAACTTATTATGCATTGGGTTGCGTGCGCAGAGAGAAAAAATACATTGAAAAGCNNGCGTAGTATGCAAACTTTTGAAGAATGGAGGGGAAATAAACACGCCCGAAAATGAGGATTCTAGGTAAAGTCCGGATCGTTTTATCCCGATAGTATGGTATGAGGGTAGCATCCGGATTGGAATCCGGACAACCATGGTACCAACTACCAAGCCGGCCTTGTGCGGAATTTTCCACTGGCAAAGCTGGTGCGAGACGTGTCAGAAGCATTCAATTTAATTTGTGACGGCCGCCAGCCGATAGGCATATATCAAATTCGTGCAAGGAGTTCGTTTCTGCTGACAGTGCGCGTCTTGGATCGGGCTCTCTTTCGTAGCAAAGAAACAGAAGCCCGCTTTCAGAGAGCGGCTGGGAGAGANTGACGGTGCATAGCTAGCCTAGTGGTATTTGCTCTCTTACATTACATCTGACGATATATTGCGTCCATATGTGTTGTTTATTTGGGCACTGGCCGGCATACACATCTGTGGTACGTCATTTGTCATGTGTGTACATAAGAACGTGTAGTTTCTTCTGTGCTGACTCTCCGTTGCTTTGTTTCGTTGTGATCTCGTCTACGGTATGCGTTCACATGTGCCAACGCTATCTACAATCTATCGGCCCAGCGGATACGNGGACGGTGCATAGCTAGCCTAGTGGTATTTGCTCTCTTACATTACATCTGACGATATATTGCGTCCATATGTGTTGTTTATTTGGGCACTGGCCGGCATACACATCTGTGGTACGTCATTTGTCATGTGTGTACATAAGAACGTGTAGTTTCTTCTGTGCTGACTCTCCGTTGCTTTGTTTCGTTGTGTTCTCGTCTACGGTATGCGTTCACATGTGCCAACGCTATCTACAATCTATCGGCCCAGCGGATACGNGTTGGGGTTTTGTGTCAGTCCTCCATGCGAACTCGAAGGGAAGATCCATGGATCTCAAAGCAAACCCGACCGGTACACGTTTGATGTATGGGAGGAAAAGGGAAAGGGTTACCAAAGAGATAAGTTGATTATGACAAAAGGTATGTAGTCCATCCATTCAAAATTTCAAGACGTTTTGACTTTCTTTCTCCATATCAAAATATTTATCGCCTTTAACATTTTATCACGAATTTAAACATTCATTTTATTTAAAATATTGTATGTATATATTTTTTTTTNTGTTTGTGATTTGTATTATATGTACTTTAATATGACCTATCTTTATTTACATAATTTNTTAAATAAGACGAAAAGTGAAATATTTTTAAAATAAACAATGATAAATATTTTGATAGGAATGAAGTCCGTATCTAGATATAACACATATCTAGATAGATAGAAAAATTACGTTTCTAAGAAGGAGTACAAAACAACTTACAATTTAGTCCATATTTGGATCCACCAGCTAAACTTTAACTCCTAAAGTTTAACTGAGGCCAAAACGTATACAATTTTTTTAGCTGCTCCAACCCAGCTAATACATGTTTAAAGACGAAATTACCCTTATTTCCATGTCCGCATGGGCTTCAACAAAAGTAAGGGTTGCATGAGAAATAAACACCAATTAGCTAGAGGATCCAAGCACCCTTTAACTAACTTTTGGCCAGCTAATCTTTAGCTGGCCAAATTAGCTAGCTAAAATTTCACTGGAGTGGATCCAATAAGGGCCTTAGAACGGAAGAGTATTTCATATTTAGTTAAAATTGGAAATGTATGATTTCAGAATAAAACTTAAGCAATGACTAATTGGAAATAGATGTGAACTAAATGTATTTTAGTGGGTTAGGTTTCTTGTGGTGGAACCTGCCCACTCGTGTTTGAGTTTTTGACTTGGTATATGTGTCGCATTTTTCTTATTATTTTAGGATCTAGCCGACGCTGTCTTTCAGTGGCGGGTGACGTGCTGCTCGATAGCGAGACGTTTGTATCGATTTCCTCGATCTCAAGATCGAACAATTGCCTCAATTTTTAGGAAGTGCTCATAGATCCAAGAGTTAACCGTCATTATTTTCAGTGGTTGGCGATGCACTCGTCCATAACGAGGCGTCTATGATGACTTCGTCAATTTTAAAATTGGAACGGTTGTCCAGTATCTCAGAGGTGCTCTTGTAGAGATAGAACTTGCGTGCGAATATTGATAAGAGTGAGTATGTTTTCATGTGCGAGCGTACACATCTATACCCTTTTTTTTAAATAGATGAAGTACGTTTCACACTTTTCTATCTACTTCAGGCAAGGGACAGTTCACACAATAGTTTATAGACGCAAAACAAGCATACTATATACATATATGTCAGAAATGTAGGTAACCTGTCGAGTTGGGTTGTCAAGGGAGGCTATAAATGGTCAAATTGATTGTCCACGACGTGCACAATTGAAGACAACAAACCGAATAACAAATGGAAACCAAATAACTTATGCATTTGTCAACGTGGTACGTCTATACATGTCGCTTACGTGTACGCCTTACCACGTGTCATGTCCGTGGGCCAATGGGCCCTTGATAGGCCCGTTGTTAATTAATTAGTTAATTATCAGACTCTCTGTTTAGAGATCATCACTCTCTCGCAACCAGGATTCTGCGCCAACAACATGGGTCACCACCATAAAGACCCCGATAAATGACATGTGGCCCACGCTATTGCTTACTCCTAGTACTCTTATATATCGGTTGTGTTTAGTTTGGAAAATTGCAACTGAAAGTTCTCAAAAATAATCATTGAAAAACTTGTCATATGAGAGGAGACACGTTTTTTAATACGTTACTTTTACCGTTGTATACTGAATTTTGTCTAACTAAACACAACCATCGTCGACTAATGCTAAAGCCTAGCTTATGCTTAGGTTGGATCCACTTGCTCTCCTTTATAAAGCCCTGTCAAATACAGTAGACCGTGGCTTTTAAAACTACCAAATAGACCGGATTTTGGATTTATGTTTTTTAATATCTAGCCCATGTATAGTTACGATTTGTACTCAACAATGATCGGAGATAGATGATCGGTGTTTATGATATTCATGTACTAAGTTTTTTTGATATTTTTTACATGCTTGTAGTAAGCAAGGATGTGTGCAGTCATGCATACTAGAAGGCTATGTGCATTACTGTAGAGGTCGAAATGTAATTCTTTTTTCTTAAAAAATGTATAGTTACGGTCCCACAAGCCGCATCTCATAGCTTTTACCATGTTGGTGCATTGCAAAAAAATACCAAATTACACATTAGAGTTTACTACATATTGTCCACCATGATCATTCATAACCTATCCCACGTCCCCTACTCCAGCACTGCACCATACCCATCCAACAGTCGAGAAAGGTGTTGCAGAGTCGGTTATCAAACTTATCTAGAGGTAGTTGAATGCATTTGGGTGCGAGAGCTAGTCCGGCTAGCCTAGGGCAGATCTCCCATATAGGCCCGGGCCACAGGGGTATCCGACCTGTGCAGCTGCATAAGGGCCCCAAAATTAGTATACAAAGTACTCATTCTTCTAAAAAAGACATCAACTATTCAATATTTGTTTAAAAAGCAATGCATTCTATCTCATTTGGTACGTGCATGTTTGCATGCGGACATGCATGAGTCAACTATTGCTAAATATGGCTAATAAACAGAAATAAGCATGATTATTTTACATACTTACTAATCTGGTTTGACTTGCTTATGATGGGACGGAGAACTTATGCCTTACAGTCTAGGTATGATCTATTTAATCTTCTTTTCAACTTTAACTGGCCAAATTAGCTAGTTGTAAGTTTAGCTGAGGTGGATTCAAACAAGACCTTATTAGTCCAACATCTAGGATATTTGACTTGTGTTTTGCATACATGTCAAAGTTTGCGTTGCGGAGCTGAGTGGATGCAGCGGTCGACCTGATCTAACCAAGTCGGCTTGGGATCTTTCCCAAATCAGCTGGTTTTGCCAAGTTGATCCCGCAATCACAAACTAACCAAAAATTGTGGAACTTTATTAATTTGTAGAAGAAAGTGTATACAACTTAGTATAAACTCAATTTTCTCCCAACAAATGGCAGTTGAGGCATGGTTCAATGGCCACCTATTAGGGGTGAAAATGATTCGGATACGAACAGATATGTGCCAATACACATAATTATTTTCTCAGATCAGATTTAGATACGGATAGTGTAAAATGTGTCAGGTGTGAAACAATTATTGATATATTTTACCATCAATATTACAGCAGAAGGACTGCTGGGGTTAATCAGATTAATTGGTCAAGCAGACATTAATTCAGTTTATTTATTTAATTTGGAAAATTCCTTACAATATCTATAGGAAATTTTGGCTAAAAGTTTCATCTCTTTTCTGCCACCTAAAAACTTATATGTGGTAAATGCCATTGTGCATAAATTTCAATCTCTTTCACGACAATGTTGACTATGATCCGACAGTTTCCGTCCTTTCATCTTTTAATCTTGTCCGCATAACATCATCTATTTGTGTGTACGATTTGGGGAAGGCTAGCCAGGGGCAACATTACCATTTGGAAGGGCTCCTAACTATGCTAACAGAAGCAACTCCAGTGGCACAGAATGGACAGCTTAAGAGCAATGCGTGTAGGGTAACTGTGTTTTTTCGGTGGCAGAGAAAGGATTATGGTTTATGATAGACACATAAGAAAAATTCAGATCTATATATAGTTAATGGATATTTTGTTTTTTCCATAGATATCAACAACATTATATAATTCTTTTGCAAAAACAAACAACACTATATAATTCAAATGGTTTTTACAGTCCGAAGTTTCTCTTAATTAATTTTTTCCTAGCCAGTCCCTCTTAATTCTTTTCCAGTCGCACACCAAAGTGGTTGTTGTTGCTGCTTGACAGTGTTGTATCCAAAAAGCTTGCTGTCGCCTCCACATCCTACCACAAAGCTCATCAATGAAAAGGCAACTTGCACATGCCTCCTCAAAATTTCCACAGATAATCCGATTTAGTGTCCTTCTTGAGGCAACTGGTACACCACGCATGCAATGTGTGTTCGTTCTCGCAACTTAAAACCAAACTTAACTAATGTAGATTAAATCACTATAGCTTCGTATGAATACGTATGTGGAAAATTCACCAAATGATCTACCAGCAAGATACCTCATTGATTTCGGATATATGGGTCTATGCTGTTAACGGGTTTGAATCATACAATTAATGGTCCCACTGAACCGAGGTCTTACGTGTAACAACCTCGTCGTTACACTCATTCGTTTTCAAACAAACAAGAAGGGGACTACGATACCTGCACTTGGATTTCTTGAACGACCGCGTGTTGTCGTACCGGGTAGTTGGACGGTAATTAGCCACCAGCACCATCAGGTTAATGAAACCGTGAAGAATCCAGCATATGTCTGAAATAAATTCGTGCAGTCAGCTTGATTAGGGCTCGTGTCGCCACTGTATTCCTTGCAAAGCAACATTTAACAGAAACCCACCCATTATTTCCAAATTTATCCACTTATCCTAACATGAAGGTTGCGGAAGTAATTTTTTTTGGCATTTAGCAAAAACATCAATTGCTTTTTAGAAGGGAAATCTGCAAAAATCTCATTGTGGGGCTGCAACTCCTAGTTTAGCACCAGCAGATTTTATATGTTTTTATATTTCTCTCATTATTAGTATATAAAATTTAAAAATACTTTAAATTTTAAGGTATATATGGATGATGTGTATCTCCATGTTGGTCATGTGTACATCAGTACATGTATTGAGGAAGCGTTGAAAACAGTTATTGCTATGTTAAATAAATAGCTTAAAGCCTTAAACTAAGGGTTCAATTACCAATTATGGATGTGGATATAAAAAATATTTAGAGTAATTATTCATTGAAGCCTACAACAAATGAAAAATAAGCATGTACTCCCTCCATATTGAAATAGATGTCGTTTTGGACAACGACACGGTCTCCAAAATATAACTTTGACTTATTATATTTTCAAAAATATTTATTCAAACATAATATATTTATAATTTTATAAAAACATTTTTCAAGACAAATATATTCATATGGTTTTCATATTTTCAAACTCAACGAATAAAAAGTTATTCATGATTTATATTCCCAATGTTTGACTAAAATCTTGTCTAAAACGACATCTTTTTCAATACAGAGGGAGTATCTACACAATTACTATGTTAGCATGATGAGAAAATTTAAGGTAAAAAAATTTCATACAACAAAAACAATTTTTAGGACAAGTTGAAATCATATTTATAGGAGCGGGCTGTTCCTACTTTTTTAAGATAGAAATTGCACATTTGCAAGAGTGAGAATCGAATCTCTCCTAGAAATAGATTTCTAGGAGCGGGTCATGGCCTCACCTTCTTCTAAAAATCAATTTTCAAACCATTAAAATCATAAAAATGGAAAACATCAAATAAAAAGAAAAAAGAATTGCCCAACCAGCCACCACCCACTAACTACAAGTTGAAGAATTTTTGCACAAATATACACCATATGCCTTCACAGATATTCAAACCCATACTCCTCTCCTCTACGCTACACATTCACTTGTGACTTAGTGACAACCGCTTTTTTGTATTATTCTCTATGAAATTTACGAGAGTGGGTGGGGGCGTCACTTGCCCCTACATCCTCTACAACTGATCTTAAGGGGCGAATGATACAATCAACCGCCCTAATAGATTTTTTTAAATTTTTAAGAAAGTTTGCTTATACCGTTATACCATTTAGATCAGTTCAAAAAATCTTAAAACTTCTACACACCATCACATCTAGTCTATTACACGTTAAAGATATATTGGAACTCATAATATATTTTTTCATATGCTACACAAATTGTAAAGTATGCCTTGAGTTATAAGAAACATTGTACTTAACGTGTCCATTTGTTAACAGTTGGAGTGTCCAAAATTCTTGAAATGTATTGTCCATTGTTTAACAATATATTCTTCTTGTGTGATACAACTTTGATATAGAGTTTGTCTATACCCGACATCATATGAAAATTCAAAAGTGTTGTATTTCAAATATGAGAACTTATATTGTTTTTTTGGACTACTAAACAATCTCAAATAAAAAAATTGTCAACTACAATTTTTTGTTGTTGTCCAACTCTACTATTTGATAGAAATTTTGTTTTAATCCAAAGTCATATGAAAAAGAATGAATTTATTTGCTTGGGACCATTTCTAAGAGTGGGTCAAATTATCATCCGCTCCTAATAATCAATTTTTGGAGCTGGTGATGCCCTCACCTGCCCTTAGAAATAGTATCATTTGTCGTGACGGCTTCCCACACGGGCCGCACCTAAAGATGCTGATTTCTAGGGGCCCGATGGTATTTTTTTCCGCCCCTAAAAATAAGGATTATTTCTAATGGCGGTTGATTCCATGGTCCGTCACTAGAAATCATTTTAGATGCGGAGCGGAAACTACACTATTCCTGGGATAATGGCCTATTGCACGAGCTGAGCTCAAGCTTACTTGAAATTAAGATTTTAGTTGAAGTTATTCAGTTTCTTCTGGACCATATCATGCTATGGTCAGTTATTGATCAGTTGCTCAGAGTCAGAGGTCTACCGAGCAGCCCACCTCTAAACTCCAAGGCAACTTGTCTAAGCTCAACCTCAAATAAGTTTTGTTTACCGAAACAAATAAGTTCTTTAAGTTCGCTCGAGCTCACCTCGTTTAGAAGCTCTAAATACATGAAAAAAATCAACTGAAAAGGATAAAAATAAAAAAATTATAAAGATAAAAATACAGAATTCTCGTCCTTTTCCGGTCAATAAATGGTTATGTACTGTACTTGTAGGAGTACCAAAGATTTTTATAATGTAGGTCACTACCTATCTTCATTCTGTATTAATATTAATAACATCGCTGTCCAATATAGCCACCAGTCCTTGCAACCGTTCTCATTCAGTGCCTCGTATGTACTTTACGTGGAGTTCACCGTAGTACTCTCTTTGGAAAATACTATACTGATGTCATCAAACGCCTTTTAATTTATGAAACCAAATGGCTGTAATATGATTTATGATATTCCATCTGCTCTAGCGATGTCTTGGGTGACTTGCACTAACATATCGAAATTTTGGTCATCAATTATTTTGTGTGCTTTGGGGTTAGCCGTGCCATTTCCAAAATGCACACGAGTAATGATGAAATAACCGTACTGCCGTAGTCGGCTGAGCTCAATGGCCGCGATATGCAATTTTTTAAGTACGATGGTCAAGTTGGAATACACTAATCAACGTAATGACCATTCATGCATTTTTACTCTACGTAGAAATTAGTATCGCTTATATTTTGAACTATATATACATGTTGATGTCTGTAGCATCACTTTTCTTTCTGCTAGAGACGTAGTAGGTATATATTCGTGTAAGTACTGTGGGTATAAACAAACGTAGGTCTCCATGAAGAGGCATCAACTGAGTTACAATTAGTCTCTACCATTGGTTGTTAGTATTCTCGATTAACAAAACGAACAATATCTAGCGTTATTTGAGATTACATTTGCTCGGTTTTGAACGGGTAGCTAGGCTTGCAGCACTCCTGTATTTTAAGTGTCCAAAGAAGAATGCACATGTGACGGTCATGCATTTCTTCCTATATCCACTCTTCACCAGGCTGGATTGCAATAAATTTGATGCTAGTTCTATCGGTCTCGCAATAAAGTCTGTGCTTTTGATCTTTCATGTGTATGTGGATCGGAAGACAACATTTTTGTGTCTTGTCACAATTGCAAGCGCGTCTTGTCACCTAAGGGGGTGTTTATTCACAGACCGGAAGTCCGGCACCCGTCACATCAAAAGAATCTTACATGCATGAAGTATTAAATGTAGTCAAAAAATTAAT
>JAZFNS010020000.1:61278205-61288665 GCA_037127165.1 Alloteropsis angusta | reverse complement strand
CAACAACATTAAACATGTACAAAGTGGCATAACTCAAGGGAAAAAAGAATTATAATGGCACAATTCTCAATAGGTGAATTGTAATGGCACTTATCCAAACTTGTAAAGTAACGATGGCATAGATCAAATTAACCCTTCTTTTTTCGTCGTTTCCTCTTTCAGCTCCTCTTTGCCATCGCCGCCGCCGAAGGACTTGTACTCGTCGAGGATGGGGCTCCGCTCGACGAGCTCCTGCAGATCGGTCATAGCCTTCTGCAGCTCCTCGTCTGAACAGAACCTCAAGGAGGTCGCCATCGATCCGCCTGATCTCTCGCCCTGCTACCCCTCGATCTCTGACAAGACGCCCTGAAAATCGAATCGAGGAACCGTTTCAGCGAAGATCAGGACCCCTCGGGGTGAACTTATATAGATCCCGGGGACGGGAAAGGTTGTTTCTGACGGGGCCGAGTCGGATACAGAGATCGCACTCCGCATCGGCATCGGACTGGAATCCGCCCGCGATTAGCCAAGAACCCACAGATTTCAAGCTTTACAGCTGAGTAATCAGGCTACTGCGCGGGGAGGGAGAGAACGGAGGAGGAGGGAAAGGCACGTACCCTCGCCGGCGGCGGCCGTCGATGACCTAATTAACAAGAGGAAGAGGAAGGAGACGCTGCCCCCCCGCACAGGCGAGAGACCGAGCAGGTGGACAACGTAGGAAGAAACAGCGGCAGCGTGTCCATTGGAAATGGCGGCCGAGGTGCCGAGCGAGCATGTGGCCCAACAGCACTCAGCTGAGGCCCATCGCCAGTCAATCCAAGGCCCAGTAGCGGATATGCTGGTCCATGTACAGTTGCACTTGGATACCCCAGCTATATACTCCTACTTTCTATATCTTAAAAAAATGCAGCTCTATATTTCGGCCGAGTCAATCTTTCTCAACTTTGACAAAATATATAATATTAGTATTATATATGATACTATATAATTATAATATTAGTCTATCTCTGGATTAAAGGTTGTTTTGGCAACACAAACTAGTAGAGCCTCATAAATCGTCTCTACTTGTGACAATCCATATTTCGATCCATTAAAGCTACGATGTAGGAATAACCGTTCTAGAATTGTTCCTTGATGAAGGTATACCCCTATGTATATCCATGGCCCAAGGAGCCACACAACTCTAGAAAGCCTGGCCCATCAAGACCGGCATGGGGAACATGGTGCAAGACAGCGTTAGGCTCTGTTTGGCAAAGCTTCTAGAGTTGATTCTCGGCTGAATCCAGCAGGAGCTCTGCCAAATAGTTTTTCAAGAGAAGTGATTCTCTGCTGATTCTGTGAAGTAATTCTCTGAAATGAACTGAGAGGCTGGGAACTGAAAAAAGTAGCTTCTCCTAATGCTGTGAAGTGATTCTCCGTCCTGATTTTAAGAGTTTATGCTATAGAATCAAAGAGAATCACTTTCAGCCACAGAATCACTTCTCTTGGAGAATCAGCTTCCATAAAAAATCAGAATCATTTGGAGGTCTAACAAACATGCCCTACTCCGGCATGTGTCATGCCACAGTTACAATCTTATGGACCAAAGTAGTACTAGTTCTTAGATAGAACGAACCTTACATAAAGTGCTCACAAAATTATTATTTGTCAATGCAAGGATGTCAGATTATAGGCGTGCAACAAGGACAAATAGTTGGTGGGTTTAATTTCTTGTGCTTCTTCTTCTTCTTTTACGTAAGCTATCATGGCAGCCACCATTTTCCTCCTGACCAACAAACACATCACCGTAGTGTCCCCGCGGGCCGACGAGCTCTGCGAGCTGGCGGCCGGGCTGGAGTGCATCAAGCAGCAGCAGCGCAAGGAAGGAGCGAGCAGCCGCCGTTCTCGCCTAGCGGATGCGGCAAAGGCGCCGGAAATTCGATCGCCGGAGGCGAGCATGAGGGCGGCCAGAGCTGTGGGGCGTGTGCGCGACTCCGGTGACGGGGCAGTGGAGTCCCGGGCCGGCCGTGATGTAGTGGGGCGGCAGTGCGACGTCATGGAGCGAGTCCCCGACGGCTGACCTCGCCGATGTCGAGGGCAAGCATCTCGCCACCGTGGTGCAGGTGCGGTGGAGGGGAGCAGAGCGGCGCGACGCGGCGAAGGGGAAAGGCTGCGGCGCGGCGGAGGCGAAGGTCACGTGGCCCCAGCGCCACGTTGTCCAGGTAGAGGAGGGAGAGAGGCACGCTGGGAGTAGTGTTCGGAAGGGGAAACGGAGAGCTAGCATTACCTTTTACAGTAGCCGCTGCGGAGCATTTTCCCTATTGGCGCTACTGGAAGGTGGCATCCCGTACCGGGTGGAGTACCCGGTGCGGATAGCCTAAGTATAGTCTTGCTTCCATAGTTCGGTGGAATCAGGTCTGTTTGGGTGCTCTAGAGATTTTGGATAACGGGTTCTCAAAATCAGCTATGATTCAAACGGGGCCTAATGGAATTTGTTGATATCTACGATACTACGACTTCTCCAAGGAGGAGGGTTCTACGCAGCTTGATAATTTTATTTTGACCTCGGTGTTGTTTCCGTGAAGATGATTGAGCCGTGGGTGCATCGTGACCGAACCCCGTTCCGGTGCGCCACGCCTGACGCCTTCCGACGAAGTGTCACGACTACTAGTCGACAAGATTGCGTCGGGCGGCCTGAAATATGCGACCGGACCCGTGTCAACTGTAGAGTGTTGACTTGTGCCGACGCAGGCGTCGTGCATCTTTACCCGTCTTTTGTGGAACGACCCTGGGTGAAACGAAGCCCACTCCGTACGAAATTCCACGGTCCAGGGTCCACACGCCCATCTGGATGAGCGGGCCCACCAGTTCTCTTCTCTCAATTCAAACCCTCCCACGTGCGCTACTGCGCTCTATCGTGCTCGTGCCAGGCTGCCGGCACGGGCCCACGCGCCACGTGACCTCATTAGTGCGCGTCCAACTAACCCGTACCCCCGCTGCCGGTGGGTCCCACGGGATTTGGTGTCGTGCGTCGTGGGTTTGGGGCGTTGTGGGCCACGGCCTCACGGGCACTCTCTTAATGGGCCGAGTAAAATCTTGAGCGGGTCAATATGTAACGCCTGAATTTTAATCCCCTCGAAATCATCATGTGGTACGAACGCCGGGCGGATGTTTGTCCACCGCCCAAACAAAAACCAAAATATGTCTAGTCCGGGTCCCGGGAACCGGGAAGCTCTTCTCATACCCGGACCCGCTATATGAGCATTACAAAAGTTCTATACCTGCGCTACAAAAACAATCAAATCAGTTTACGCACAGACTAAGAGCTCGTTTGATCCACGAGAACTAATGGTTAGCATCTAAGATTATTAGTTGAGGATCTAAATAGGTCTACTAATTACTAGCACTATATATTTGATGGTAAGCAAGAATCTCCGTTTAGAGATTTGGCAAAGGGTGTAACACGCCTAGAGATCTGTTTCACGAAATGTTTAGGAGACAACATGGTTTACTGGTTTAGACAGGTTTGGCCCATCGAGAGGGCTTAACAGCGCGCGTCATGTGTGTTGTACTTCTCGTAGTTTTAGTCAGAACTGATCCCTTTAAACGTTTCCTCCCTATTGCCTATTTATACTCCACCCCGAGCTCTGGGTGGGATTACCACCTTAAGTATGAACACGACATCCAAGGCGTTGTCGTCCTGCAAGTGGCACCGTCCTCCAAACAACGCCATGGGCCCTAGCCCCTATATCCCTGGGTCTATTTGGGCGACCACGTGGCACCCTGGGACCCCGGGGACTTTTTAGCACCGCACGTCGGGGCTTGGTGGGGCTTACTCTGCCTGGTTTGATGTGATAGAGAGCCGGCGACGGGGGTTGGCCCCCACCTTCCCTCGTTAGAAGGAAAAGATGTAGCCCGAGAGGTGGGGATCCTTCTGGCCGCGTTAGATTGTTGTCAGCAGGCGCCTCTCTAGGTTTTTACGGGGAAGATGCGCCACCCATGGGCCCTACCTCTGTGCAGGGCGGTCACAATGAATTCCTTGGTTGGTCTTGTTCCTTCTTCTGGAGAGGAGCTCCCTCGACTCCGAGCTAGCACTGTGTGCCCTCCTGGACGAGCGTTCTTCTAGAAGCGGGCCGATCCTAGGGATGGTTTATCTCCATATTGGGCCTGACGTGCCTTCGCACTCATAAGACATTATTTTGTCCAGCACTATGAGGACCCCTGTTAGTACAAAACCAATATATTAGTAGGTGAATCCAAATACCATCCGGCTAATAGATAGTTTGCTAATAATTAGTAATTTTTATTTTTATTTTTTTAGTAGCTAGCTAATAGCTCTAAAGACCCAACAGCCCTAAATGTATCTTTATTTGCTATCTAGGTTATATAATCCAGTTTATAATTTATAGAATAATCTTGTATTGACATGAAACACCCTATATTAATGCTCAGCCTCTCCACGTTGGGCACCCCATCTAAGTGCCAATAGGCCTCTCAGTAAAAATTGCTTTTCTACTCCAACATTTAGCATTATTTCTCCTATCAAAAGGTAGGAGGCTTCGCAGCAAATTAAAATGGGAGAGAAATTATTGCAGCACATGGAAGAAAAAAGAGCACAAGTCACATCGATTACTGGATCTGGGAAATTAATACTTTATTCGTAGCACCATGAGCTTATTTTTGCATCTTTGCTAAACTTTTAGCTCTAGCGGACTATGACATCTTTTTTTTACAGCACTGGAGCTTCCCTTATAGGATAGGATTGCTTCGTGTTCATATAGGTAAGTATTATATATCCAAGAAGCAATTTCTAGTCTCTCTGATGTTCTTATATAGGGTCACATGACACATGTGTGTTGGATGCAAATTTTCTGGTCGCACGCTTCATTTTAATATCGAAATTTAACTATTGCAACATCAAAGTTCATTTTTGCAACATTAAAAAAGCATGCCCAAAGTAACTCTAATTTATAGTCCTATGCTTGAATTTAAAAAATTCCCCCACAACATGGTGTCCATGTTTTTACATAATATCCACTGTGAATGTCAATATGTTGAAATGGAATTTGTAACACTGACCTTTACCTTCTACAATATTATCAATTATAATCACAACATTTTAAACTACATTTGCATCATTTTAAAAGTATATTACTTTTTAAGAAAAATAATAGTGAGACAAATAGAATTAGTCAATCCTTATCTATTTCTAAAGCACGAAATGTTCCATTGGTCCGCTATATATCTCCTGATCGGATTAGCCATGCTTAATCTTGTTCCCTGATTGAATTAGGAGTAGTCCATTATGTAAATATCCCGATCAGATTATATCTATGTTTCATCTCGTCTTTTGGTTGGATTAGGAAAACCAAGTTAACTACTTTAAATTATTTAGAAAAGCAAGTGGTTTTTGTCCGTAGCAACGTACGGATATAGTTGCTAATTAAACTAAAAAGATTGAAACATGGCAAAAGAACTATTGGAACATCATGACAACATCCTTAAAGTTAGTTTGGACATCACATTACATAAGACAACTACTATAATATTAATGATCACTGAAACTACCACTGCAAATTATCATATGACTACTGCAACAAAAGTCCGCATAAAAAGTCTCACACCTATATCCATTGTTGAGGTTGGAGCCTTACTCCCATATTCCCACTGCAAACATAATCACATGCCTATATTTATTGTTGAGGTTAGAGCGTTACTCCGAAAGTCCCACTATAAACATCATCAAATGCCTATCATTATACTCGCCCCGTCCACAAAAGAATGCAATTGTCCCTTTCCAAAAAAATTTAGAATCTCAAGTTTGACCAATTATAGATTAAAAATATTATTTTCTATAATACATAATATATATCGTTAGATTCGTTATAAAATATACTTTAATAATACATTTATTTAGAGCCACAAATATGAATACAATTTTCTAGAAACTTGGTCAAACATGAACTACTTTAACTGGCACGCAACTTATAGTTGCATTATTTTGTGGACAGAGGGAGTAGTCATGACCAGATGGTGTTCTTGGTTGGCAAAAACTTAATGTCGTTGGATAGCAGCATCCTTCAGGGCGCGACCGGCTTTGTCACGGACAAGGAAGGAATCTCGTGCTTCTCTGCTTCTCCAACTCTCTAATCAATCAATGTATAGGGTTTTGGTGTTGGTGTTAGAAAACATAGAGGCCTTGAAAGTTGAGAGAGTCGAGTCCTAGGAGATTATGTTAGGCACACAACACAACACTGATCACGACGTATTAGTTTGGATCGGTTATGATTGAAAAATGTTATGTCCAAATTTCTCACGGAAAACTTAATCGTGAAGATCATGTTAGAAAATAATATCCAAAATTTTCCCACATCATCAACAATTAATCCTTAATAAGAATATTTGCATCACACTAATGTTGACCCTCAGCATAACAACAAATCTGGGACCAATGCATCTCAGCTGGTTATATTGCTGTGGTAGAATCTGACCATCCGGGTTTGAATTCTCAACTTAACACATGTGCTCACATTTTTCTAGGTTTAGTGTAAAAGTTAACCCGATGCTATTTTTTAGTCGGAAATTTCAATATCTGAATTGCCATTAGGAATTCTGTATTGGTAGCTAAAAGCCTAAAACCCCGTTTAGGAAAAGAAAAATAAACAATTTGAAAGAAAAGAAAAAAATAGGCCTGAAACCTGTTTGTTCTAACCAGGTCGGGTCTCAAGCTACACGCCCCGATCCATAAACCCGGAAGCCAGGCCGCCAGCTCAGTCAGATCTATGCACGGAACTGAGTTTTTAATCCTTTTTCCGCTTTATTATCTCCTTTACGCGCTAAATACTTCTCCGCGATTCTCCCCGTCCCCATCGACGGCGCGCGCACTAGTTCGTCCGTCGGTGGAGGAAGAAGGGGAGTGGGAGCCGAACTGTAAAAGCCCCTGGGTGGGCGAACCCGCACTCCGGCTCCCCCTGAAAATCAGAAACCCACAGCCTGAAAAACCCCCGGCCAAAGCCTCAGATTTTGCAGCCGCCACTGAAGCTGGCGTTCGCGTAGGAGGCGGCGCGCCCTGTGTCCTGGATCCATCCGGTGAGCCCTCGTCTCTTTTGCTTCCAACTTCTTTCAGATGTCTTCTTCCTGCTTGTCGCCAAGATCCGGCGCTGCCGCCGTTCGTTGTTTGTTAAGGGCCTTTTGGGAAGCTTTGGATGTATTTAGTTTCACCGCATTGCGGGTTTAGCTAGAACCAAGAAAGAACGCAATGCGATGACTGGTTTGTCGTGGATACCGTGTTACTGGCATTGTTAGAGCTTTATTGGCTTTATTCTCGTCTTGCAACTAGGGATCTGACGGCATTCACAATTTTGGTAAAGTTCGGTGGTTAGGGCGCAGTGATGCGATAGATGAATGGTACAGGCTTTCCTGTATTAGCACTGTCCATGATTGCGTCAGGGGAAAATTTCTTGATTTAGTTCAGTCTGGGTTGCCTGTAATCTTTCTTCTACTACTTCTTAGTGGGTAAAATTTTAAAAAGTTGTTTTTATTAATGTCCTAATTTCTCAGGGTAAACCATGGCTGTGAAGGCGACCTCCATGGACAACAGGACCAGGAGCACGGTGTCAATATGCATAGTCATTGGCATGTGTTGCTTCTTCTACATCCTCGGAGCGTGGCAGAAGAGCGGGTTCGGCAAGGGGGACAGCATCGCGCTTGAGATAACTAAGCGCACGGACTGCACCGTGTTGCCGAACCTCAGCTTCGACACACACCATTCTAAAGCTGACAGCAGCTCCAGTGACCCTGATTTGCTGGTTAAGAAGTTCAAGCCGTGCCCTGATCGATACACTGATTATACCCCTTGTCAAGATCAGAACAGGGCGATGAAGTTCCCTCGGGAGAACATGAACTACAGAGAGAGGCACTGCCCCCCACAGAAGGAAAAGCTGCACTGTTTGGTACCACCGCCAAAGGGATATGTGGCTCCATTCCCATGGCCGAAGAGTCGGGACTATGTTCCTTTCGCAAATTGCCCATACAAGAGCTTGACAGTCGAGAAAGCCATCCAGAACTGGGTTCAATACGAGGGCAATGTGTTCAGATTCCCTGGTGGAGGGACACAATTCCCTCAAGGAGCAGATAAGTACATTGATCAGTTGGCATCAGTCATTCCGATCGCCAATGGAACCGTCAGAACTGCACTTGACACTGGTTGTGGGGTAAGAGGAAATGTCAAATTGCATATTTCTTGTTGCTAATTCAAGCTAGGTTACAAAGTAGTCCATGCCTTAACACAGTAAGCTGTTTCAGGTGGCTAGCTGGGGGGCGTATTTGTTGAAGAGGAATGTCTTGGCCATGTCATTTGCACCAAGAGATTCTCATGAGGCACAAGTGCAGTTTGCCCTAGAGAGAGGTGTCCCTGCTGTTATTGGTGTTCTTGGTACAATAAAACTTCCTTATCCATCGAGGGCCTTTGACATGGCCCATTGTTCCAGGTGTTTGATTCCATGGGGAGCTAATGGTGAGCACAACCATTCATCCTTTTATATTCTGCATCAAAACAAAGATTTGTTACCATTAATATTTTGAATATGCTTGCTATGTTTTTACACATTTTGTTTTAATCATTTTCTCATTTCACAGATGGAATGTATATGATGGAAGTTGATAGGGTTCTAAGGCCTGGAGGCTACTGGGTTCTGTCTGGTCCACCAATTAATTGGAAGGTGAACTACAAGGGTTGGCAGCGGACAAAGGAGGACCTTGAAGCAGAGCAGAATAGAATAGAGGAAATTGCTGACCTTCTATGTTGGGAAAAAGTCTCAGAGAAGGGCGAGATGGCAATATGGAGGAAAAGGGTAAACACTGATTCTTGTCCTTCTAGACAAGACAAATCCACTGTGCAGATGTGTGAATCAACAAACCCAGATGATGTCTGGTATGCTATTCATGTAACTTGCTAACAAACATTAATCGTTTCTACAATCTTCTGTTCCTAATTTTTACTTGCGGCTGCTACATCAGGTACAAGAAGATGAAGGCCTGTGTTACACCCCTTCCAGATGTAAAAGATGAAAGTGAAGTAGCTGGAGGAGCAATCAAGCCTTTTCCAGGCAGGCTCAATGCAGTTCCTCCCAGAATTGCTAATGGTTTGATTCCAGGGGTTTCATCTCAGGCCTTTCAGAAAGAAAATAAAATGTGGAAGAAGAACGTGAAAGCTTATAGTACTGTGAACAAGTATTTACTTACTGGCAGATACAGAAATATTATGGACATGAATGCAGGTTTTGGGGGATTCGCTGCTGCAATAGAGTCCCCCAAATCATGGGTGATGAATGTTGTGCCGACTATTGCAAAGATGCCTACCCTGGGGGCTGTGTATGAGCGAGGATTGATCGGCATATACCATGACTGGTATGGCATTCTACACAAAATCGTGTGCTCACTGTGTTCTAATGAGCATGAACTTACAATTTGACACAACATTTTCCAGGTGCGAGGCTTTCTCTACTTATCCAAGGACATATGATCTTATCCATTCTAGTGGTCTTTTCACCTTGTATAAGAACAAGTAAGCTACTCTTGCCTTCTGTTGAATTCATTGCTCTACTTTCCTGTGCTGATCTATTTTATTTGCTAACACTAACAATAGGTGCAGCATGGAAGACATTCTCCTGGAGATGGACCGCATCTTGAGGCCAGAAGGTGCTGTTATACTGCGGGACGATGTCGATGTCTTGACTAAGGTGAATAGCCTTGCTCAGGGTATGAGGTGGAACACAAAGTTGGTTGATCACGAGGACGGCCCC
Organism: Alloteropsis angusta; assembly: GCA_037127165.1. Taxonomy (NCBI): domain Eukaryota; kingdom Viridiplantae; phylum Streptophyta; class Magnoliopsida; order Poales; family Poaceae; genus Alloteropsis; species Alloteropsis angusta. The sequence goes on along the minus strand of JAZFNS010020000.1, from coordinate 61,278,904 downwards.
CTCGTGCGTGAGAAGATCCTATATGCCGTAAAACAGTATTGGGTCGGTGGAAATCAGACAGCTGTAGCTTGAAGCAAGCAAGCATAATTCCGAGCTTCTAACACGACGAAATCTGCAATCCAACCCTACCTGACGAGCAATCCATTAGTTTAGGGAGCCTTCCGTGGAAGGGAAATGCCCTACTGCTGTAGGGTACTGAAGCAGCGAGGATGCCGCGCTTGCTGGCTGGCGCCATATAATGTTGTAACAATTTTGTAATTTTTTGTTGCTGTGTGAAGTAGTCAAGTAGATACTCTGTTAAAAAGTGCCATCTCTTAAATCTCTTACGGATCCCCGTAGTGTTTTACGATAGCTTCTTTAGTTCTTTTGCAGTCAAAGGTATGCAGGTCTAGCAGTACAGGCATTTTAAAAAATTCTAGATCTATGTATGCTCTCCTGAATAATTTTGAAGAAACAAGGGCATGCTTGCAGCTGCGAACGCTAAACCCTATTAACCTAGTACAGCGGACTTAATCAATGCATTTATTTTCTAAACAATATTTTTATTTTTTTAAAGTTTATTTGATACCCTCAAACTATCAATGTAGTCCAATTCACCCTTCTCTTGCTGACGTGGTGCCATGTAGGACACAGTGGACTCTTGTCATCAACGGCGGAGCTGAGGGGGGGCCGGCAGGGGCCGTGGCCCCCCCCCCCCCC
>JAZFNS010020000.1:60128455-60143833 GCA_037127165.1 Alloteropsis angusta | reverse complement strand
GCCGCTCGCTTCTGAAAACCTGCCGCCGAGGACGGAGGAGGAGGATCCATCCGACACCCTGTTTAGTTCGGCAACTTTCATCTGCAATTTGCGCATTGAAAAACGTGTCTCCCTCACATGACACGTTTCCCAGTAGCAACTTTCACCTCCAACTTTTCANATCTAAACACAGCCCGAGCCGAGCCGGGCGCGGCAGGCGCATGCGTGCGCGATTGCGCGAATCATGATCGTCCGCCCCACGCGCGCGGTTACCGACGGCCGGCACAGCGCCTCTCCTCTGCAGGCCCCGTTCTCTTTGTCAGATCACATCATTGAGCAGGGAGAGGGAGAGGTGATTGGATGAGCGTGGTCACCAGGCGAGTGCACATCCCAAGGATATGGTTCTGCTACCTGCTGCCTTCCCAGTACTGCAATGGGAGAGAATGGAGAGTGCGGTTTCATCATCGTCCATGAACATGGGTCTGATTCCCGACCAACTTTCTAATCCTCCTAGAATACCAAGCCAGCGTCAGATTGAACTACAGCCTTGCGTTGGGCGCCTGGCTAACATTTTTTTTAAAAAAAATGTTTGCAAGTAAGATAGGAAGCAAGCGAGATGTTCATACAACAAATATATCAATGGTCATCGATGACTAGCACCCTACTACAATGGCGAGGGCAGGCTTTTCAAAATGATGCAAGTCGCCTATTCGTCGATCTCAGACCTTATCTGCTAGGCCGATAACTTCCTTGCAATCTGCTGACAAATGCGACATAGGCATCCCAGTCGCAGTGCAAGACATCTCCAACTTGGTCCGTTACAAGACACAACACACAAGGATGGGTGCATGGATCGCTTCCACATCCAACTCATGGTTGGTTGACCTCAACTCAACTTGAGAACTCATTGCTTCGTAGTTACATTCTCGAGCAAACATAAAAGACAATTGGTATATTATGGGCCAATTTCTTTTTGGCGAAATTTTATGGGCCAGTTTTTGACAGAGCATACATATACCCGTACTGGTCAGTAGTGGTCCTCAGGAAGCGAATGGACCCTAAAGTGTGCAAACCTTNTCTGGAACGCAATTACGGCAATACCAGTGCCTTCCATATGGTCGATCACATATTTACATTTCTGCTGCGCACAAGATTACTAGACACGATAAATTTACGATCTCAATTCGTTGNCCCCCCGTGATTGTTTAAGCATTTCCCTCAACCTCAGGATTTCGCGGCAGTTCTGAGAGAGCTCCTTCTTAAGCTTGGTGGATGCTTCTTGGTATCTGACATCCATGATCTTCATCTCATCCACAGCTTCTTTGAGCCGCCCGCGATGGGCATCAAGTTGTGGTTCCAGCGACCGAATCCGCATGCGAAGCTTCGTCTTCTCTTTGCTATTAGATACCGCTTCCTGTAATAACAATAATGTTATGTAACATGCACTCCGACATAACTGGCCTATTACTGAAGCCACAAGGTAGATTGTTATAGAAGTTTAACAAGTTGACAGGTAATTTTTTGAGAGGACAGCTGGGAAAAACGTTTCAAGTTCCTTTGAAGATCAAATGGCATGAAACAAACTGAAAAACTCCAGTTAAAAAAAGGACCCAGTCAAATTATTCAAATTTTTTTATCCAAAATCGATATCTCCATGTTCAGAACTTCAGGCTGGGAGTATCAAAATAGTATTCAGAGATGTGTTCCAAAATATTTGCACACTGTTATCAAAATGAAACGAGAGCAGTAAAACATGATCTGTTGGTCTTGCACATGCTATGGGTTTATCTTCAAAATGCTGTAAAGATGAAGATACAAAGCAACCTGCAATCCTTTGTAAATGAAACCCAAACTCCTGTAAACTTAGTAGTGGCCAACAAGAGTTCAGCAGTGCTTACATTTTTCATATTGACTTCCATGATAGATATCCTAGAGCTCAACTCATCTATTGTAGCTTTGGCATGTATTAACTGCATTAAAAAAGCAACAGGAAAAAAAGGGTTAGTTTTACTGAGATAACTTACGGTTATTAACAAAAAAAACAGACTTGCCTTTCTGTTACAATTCTCTTTCAAAACCTCTGCTTCATTGACAATTAACCTCATCTGCTTTGTCTCAGAAAGTAAACTATTACGCTCTTCGGTAATCATCAAAAGTTGTTTGTGAATTTCCTGTTCAAAAAGGAGTCAACAGAAATCTAGAAAATAAACCTACCTAAATTTTGCAATCCCCTGGCCCGTAGCATTTAGTATTACTGTAAATATCAAATAAGCGAGAACACTTCCAGTGGTATAGCCAACAGTATTAGCGAGAGACTTTGGCCAACTGTTGCTTGTTAGGAAATAATGAAAACAAAATAGCTGATCTAGTGATGGTTTCCCATGGAAGTATTATTATTGAACCACGAGGTCCATGACAAGTTGACCTCTTTCCTCGGTTCTGCCCGCTTGCCTATGCAACACATCATTTTTGTAAGATTGTGTATAATGCGTGAGATGTTTGCATTGAGCCTCTAGGGCGAATATATAGGGGTACAAGACTTGGGGGGTACTGTTCTGTTCGGCTGGTAGAATGAATAGTGCTCGGCTGGCATGATAAATAGTATTGTGTGAGAGAAAATAAGCCGAAATCTGCCAGCCGAGCACTATTCAACATGCCAGCCGAACAGGCTCATGGTAGTCCGGGATTACATATCCTAACCTACCAAACATACATATGTCAGTCCGGGATTACATATCCTAACATACCAAATATACTACAATTTTATATAGTTCCAGCACAAGGAAAAGGGTCTGGTGGATATGGAACTGCGTGTTCAACAAAACAAGCCACATGTGCACCGGGTCATCCACGAGATCGAGGAGGCATGGCTGTGGAGCTTGGCTGCAGCAAATTGAAGGGAACGAGGGGCCTATATGACTATATTTAGGATCTTAGTGTCCTTGGTCACAAGGTTATTCCCTGCTCCTCGTTCTTAATACAATGACATGCAGGAGACAAGAAAAAAATATTTGGCTTCATAATGTTCAAATTTTTTGAAGCTCCAGAGAGATAAACAGCAAAATAAACAGAGACTACAAGACTTACATTTTCACCTACAGCACCATTGCTGGTTCTTCCTTTTTCCACAACTTGGTCAGATCCTATACAAGCCTCGCTGCTGCATGAGACATTCTACTGTCAATAGTAAGCAAGCCTATGCAAAGTTGCAAACCAATCTTTTGTCTAAAAAACACAATCCCTCTATTAAATCCATTATGTTAAACATGCACTTATTGCCCAGAACCTGTTACTATATCTAAGTTTATTATAATCCAACTGATTGTTTGCCTTCTAAAAATTACCTTGAAATGTTTAAAAAAGCCCAATAATTCAGAGAACGTCAATCCAGAATTTGCAGTTGTGATGTATAGAAGAATAAATCCAATATGTTCTCACATTTCGAAAGTACCACCCATTACCAGGGCTTCTTTCTAAAACCTGGAAACCTAACTACCTTTGTGTTAAAAATGATGACATAATAAAAACATCAGAAATAACGTATGTACAACCTCATACATATATTAATCCTTCACTCAAACAACACTAAAGCTCATATACAGACACACAGATGCCTTGCTGGAAAAGGTCCAATGAGAAGACTGACCAGCAAATTGTTCCTTTCTCATTCATGTCATTCTCCAGGGGAAGAACCAGTTTTTCCTCCAGCGTTCTGCACTGTTCTCTACAACAAACCAGATCTTGCCTCACCTAGTAGTGTATCACAACAACATATTTAATACAAAAGTTCTTTGGAGTATCAGTGGTAAAGAGCATGGGATATATATCACAACATTATATTTAATACAAAAGTTCTTTGGAGTATCAGTGGTAAAGAGCATGGGATATATATTGAACATAAAGCCCCTCTGTTAATCAACTTGACAATGTTACTATTGGTGAAATATAACATGGAATTACGTCCAACCTAAGGTACCTTAATCAAATCTTCATCATTATTGGTGAAAAATAATATTGCAACCATCTGGGCAAAATGCCCACATAGGCAAAATGGACATGGTAGATGTGTAAATTAAGGGAACTAAAGATGCAACTTTATCAAAGGTACCTTAATCAAATCTTCTGATAGTTTGCCATTCTCTGCAAGACAGATATTCAATCTCTGATTAGCTTCTAGATATTCCTTCTCCTTTGCTGTCCAAATTGATCTTTCAGACTCCATGTCCAGAAGAGCATCAGTAAGTTGCTGCATTTCATTTTAAACAAAATGAATAATTTCACATAACAGCTAAATTGAAAAAATTATAGTGCTTTACCATTCCCATATCTTCCTTTTCCCTTGATACAGAATTGAGAGAAGCCTCCAATCTTTTAATGGTAGATTCAGACGCATTTGACTTTTTGTTCTGCATTGCAAAAGATAGTTTCATGATTGAAAAAATGAGTAGACAAAAAGGATGCACAATAGCCATAAGGTCGAGGATATCTGCAAAGACATGTATACCAAAAGTGCAATCTCATCGCTTAAGGAGTTCCTCTCCAATTCTGCTGAATTCAATTTATTCGCGAGATCTTCTAGTTCCGATGTCATAAGCTCCACTTTAGATAATGCTTCATCCTTTTCAGAGATTGAAGTAGCTAATGCTTCTTGTAAAGAAGAAATATCTGCTTCCATATCAAAAGCATGCATCTCAAGCTTTTGATACTCCTCCTGAATATATAAAAAACTAGAAATAAGATTCATGGCCACAAAGCTCCTCAAAGAGACTTTGTACTACATAAAAAATCTCAGCATGAATACTTTTTTCAGCATGAAGACATATCCCTGGTGTTGCCTTAAAGAGAGCGGAATCTCCCTGGCTTTGCCTCAGCAAGGGGAGTACCAGACACTTATAGGAGGTACCCACACAAACCGTGAGAGCACCCAGGTTCAAGCCAAGGTGGGTGTCCTCTCAACAGTAGGCTCTACTAGCCAAGTTATTGCTTGGTTCTCCAGCGGATATCATTTCAAAGAAAAAAAACACGGGTCATTTTTAAAGCCAAGGCTTCTAATGCTTATAAGTCTTAAGCACCTGTAGTGATCTATGGAAATAGTAGCTGTAACTGGTAATAATGCAAGACCAATAACCCAATATGTAAGCCAAAATGCTGCAACGACAGTACTTCCAAGAAAAGTGTGGTGTTTGCAAAGAATAATGAATACCTGCATCTGAACAGCTTGATCAATAACTCCAGCAAGTTCCTGTGACATGGAGTTCTGCTCATGCCTTTTGTCAACAATGGCTGAATCACGTTTCCGTAAATCACGTTCAAGAAAAGTTCTCTGGCTTTGCAGTTTCTTAATTTCTTTGTGGGCCTCTGCTCTCTCACTCTGGTAAAAGACATGCATCATTTGTACATCAGAAACAGCTGCCTTTTAAGTAGCAGTAAAATTATAACACCAGCAAGTTGATAACCAACCTGAAGTTTTATTTTCTCCTGAATGGAATTCTTAAGTTTGTTCTCGGTCTCTCTTAACTTTGTTTTAGTCCTATCAAGTTCCTTTCGGATAGATTCCTTTTCTTTCATCAAAGAAGATGATGACAAGGTCAATACTTCCTTTTGGAGGTTTAGGAGCTCTGAGAGAATACCGTCCTTCTCCAATTCATGTTGAAAATTACAGTCCTGAGTGTAACAACAAAAAGGGCACAGATAATGAAATTATTTGTCTGGAATTAGGAACAAGGAAATTAATATTTGAAAAGATCTTAGTCAGTAACAAACTTCTATGTCCTTCTCACAGCTTTCCAGACTGGACTTCAGCTTAGCAATTTCATTTTGTTGACCTTGGGTTTGTTCTTCTAATAGTTTCTGCATTCAAATCAGAGTAACGCTGAAAAATCAGAACTGCTAGAACTCAAGTGCACTAGGAAAGAGATTAGAATACCTTCTCTGACTCAAGTTTGCAGACATTTTCCATCAAACAGGTCGACAATGTCTCATAATTCCTAACCATAGAACTGAACCGTGTAATATCTTCATGAGCAGAGTGCTTTGCTTCCTATGGAAAGAAAAATTACACATCTATTATATGTGTACTAAGTTTCAGAAGTTGAAAATTATGTCCAGACAGTGCAGTACTACACCAAGTTAGCATATATAATCAACATGGAAATAAATAATTTACATGACACAGTGTTACATTGATGAATGATGATACATTTTCACCATACTGCATGTAAGATTTTCAAAGCTTATAACAGTAACGTAGATATGCAATTGGTTCACAATTCCACAAAGATCATGGTAGCCATTCACATTATTGTTATGACTTATGCATAGCATTTGTATTCGATAAGAGGGCTCTATGCCCCGAATGTGTACATGTACAATTATTAGCAAATATGCAAAAAAACCCATTATACAATGTGGGAAATACAAAAAGTACATATACATCTAACAATTATATTTATTAGTGGTAGTAGGTTTTAGCGTATAGGTGAAACATATGTATATGGAAAACTAGGTTGCGTATTTGCATCTTGAAGGCGAACCACAGAACTCTGCTGACACTCAATGCAGAATATCAAACAAAACAATTGATTTAACTAAATGACATGATTATTCAAGAAAGTCTGTTCTAGATATGCTTCATACAAAATGAGAAACCATACAACAATGCCTTGTGCCATCGTGAAGAGATTCTGATAGACTTCATCAATAAAAGAAAGAGCACTTTCAACCGAGTTTCTCAACTGATCCATCTCCAAATTTATGCCTTGAGTCTCCATCAGTACATTACTGAGGAATCCGCATGCTACTTCCTGGAAGTTGCAGAAAATTATACATGTATCCAGTCATGTAATCAATCAGGCTCTTACATGAAATGGTTGCAGGAAGATGGAAAGAAACTAAAATCAGACTTATAGTTTGTTTTACAAAAATAGAGTACAATGCATCTGGAAGAGGGAAACAAAGTACCTGTTTGGACTTTACAGTAGCATACAGTGTGGACAGGTTCACATTAGCAGCTTTTGCTTGCTCTTGTGCAGCCAGAGCATTCTGCTGAAGCTGCAAGTAGGCACAGAAACAGAAGCGTAGAATGTAAGAACATCTTCAAGGTAAAGAACAAAATTCGTTGAAAAAAGTATTCATGTATTGTGGAAAAATAATGAAGATAAAATGAACTTAGGGATTTTTTAGAGTGTGATAGATTGAAGCGAATTTTGTATTTACAAGGGACGCACACAACAATAACTTGTAATTTTCAAAGTGTAGCAGCATTCACCTCTTCATACTTCTCATTGAACGAGGTCTTCTGTTGAGTGGCCAACTCAATAACATCTTCCAAATTAGTTTGAATAGAACTCTTCTCTGCTTCCAACAACTTAATCTGCATAAGAATTATTCAGATACTTAATTTGTTTTTATTTCATTGTAGCACGATACTAGGGGAGAAACTAACACCTGATCTTGAAGTTGTTTAATGACAACAATGGCTTCTGACTCTCGAGCAGATAAGCTACTAACTACATAAGGCACAATGCTTTCCTGACTTTGCAGAGCATCATTCTCCTGAGTTGCCCTTGATCTGATGACAGGGTCCTGGGGTGTGATTAGTTCACCAGCTGTCCCCATGAATTGCTCTTGATCTGATTTTTTCTGGCAAGACCATGTATTCAGCAATCAGATATGTAACCAAAAAAAATGCAAATTTATTTTTTTTATAGAGATAAACCCAAACTTGATTAGCTATCTTATATTAATAAAAGACCAAAACCTCAAAACTAGAAGTAGCAGAATCAATCACCATTGTATTTGGCTTTCTTCGGTTGGTAACGTGCAGCAAAGCATGTGAGTCAGGAAGAGAAACATCTTCACTGTCTTTGGACATATCACTAGATGAGCAAGTATCAGCACAAGGTTCATCATTACTTGCATGGCATCCTTGCATTAGCACTTCAAAACGTGGCGGCATTCCTATATTGCGTTCATTTCTAACTGTGCTGCTTGTAAGGCCTTCCTCGGCTGGTCCTAAAACCTGGATGTTACGTATAGGCGCTCAGAAGATATTCGTAACATGTGTTAACTTAGCACAACCAGACATGAGACATCTTATGCATAAATTTCAGTACTCTGACGATGATTTGATATGAATATATGTATGGCATGCACCTGAAAACTGATACCAGTCCACCAAATTTTTTGTTTAATATTAATTATCCACATATCCACCCTAAGAAAGATGGAAAACAAAAGCACTCACAGAAAGAAGAAAATCTAGACAAATGATGAAACTTTTCTGAATAACATTTCAAGAACAATAAGGGATCGACGAAAGCAATGTTGCAGAGCCATCCAAAAAACAGAAGATGTGCCTGTAGACTTTCAGAATGCCAAATTGAACATGTTAAAAAGCATAACTTATAATGATACCTCAATACCAAATTGCCTCATGTTTGGTCCAGGACACCATGTTACCCTTCTTTTGTCCTGTTCAAGGAAGATTGTTTTTTTAAAAAGGCTATTAATAGGCTAAAAGAGTAGTGGTACATAGTTGGTTCTCTGTTTGAAGAGGCATATGTCTTATGGTCATTTCTGTAAAGTCAAAACAGATTTTACTTCAAGTTATCAGCAGAAAAGAAAGTACAACTAATGAGAAACCATGCAGTTCATATGCCATGTACAACTGTTACATATTACATAAATAAATTGTGACGACTAACCTTACTAAAAGCAGTACTCCTGTCATCTCTCTCTGAATGTAATACCAATGTACTAAGATTTTCAATTTTCTTTGCCTGTTCAATCAAGCGTCTGTCACGCTGCTCTTTAGCTTTCTTTTCCTCCTCCAACTCTAAAGCAATTCTTTCCTTTTCTAGTTCACTCTAAAAAATAATAATAATCAGATAACCTTGATGTATTACATAGTCATGAATCACTGAATGGAAATGAGAAATGCTTGAGAAAGCAACCTGCAGTAGTGTGTTCCGCAAATTCAGAATTTCTTCCTCCCAATGATCACTTTGAGAGTTCTAAGGACAGGAGCAGTGTAAGTTTGTATTTTGAAACTGTATGGATTTAATACTTAAAAACACATTATGACGTACCCTAAGTTTTGCACGGAGCTCTTCTATTTCTCTCCTTTGGCGTTTTAATAATGCGGCATCTGTCAAAATCTGCATATATATAATGTAAGAATTTATGCAACTATAGCATGATGAATAGAAATAGCAATTTAGTTGGCAACAGAAACATGTTAATACCTCATTAACACATGCACAATTTGTTACACGCAATGCCCTACTTGCAAACTGCAAACTGCTTTTTGTCTCATCAGCATGGACCTGCAAAATAAATAAGTAGTTTCCCGGGACACAAATAACAAAATTATTAGTTATAAGGATATAATGTATTCTCATTGCTGTTTCCTAATGTTCTGTAACAATTGAGTTGATAGATAGAAACTCATACCCACTTTGAGTTGTTTACTGAATTAAAACATTATAAAATAAAAGGTAGTGTCAACTTCCAACTTGATTTCCACAGCACGACATCAATTGGAAAGCAAATAAGCTCGTATTAAAAACATATTAATAGAAGATGTTTCGGTAATCCATACTTCAGGATACAATTTTGCAGGAAGGAAACAAGCAGTGTGTTTTTCTACTGCCATAAACCAATAGTCCAAAGTTCCAAACATTATGAGAACTCAATAGATCGCAGATAATGAGATGCGGCATACCTGTGCAAGTGTTATATTACATATGATAGCTGTGTTAGAATTTCCACCCAGAGCAGGCTGCAATATCCTTGTCAGTTTACTGTCACGGTACGGAACATGCCCCCTGAGAATAAAATCCATTACTAACGCAGTAACGAAAAAATATCAAAATGAGTTAGGATGGCTAGTCACAAAGTTAATAACTTACCCTTGACCCTCTATGCCTTCACTAAGTTTCTTTATAACCGTACCAAGAGTCATGAGACTTTTATTAATATGAGAACCCTCCTTAAGTCTCACACCCTCCGCGCCAGTCTTTGCAGCACGTTCTGAGCCAGCTAAGTCGACCAGGTTCTGAAATGTGGATTATTCTCATATGAAGCAAAATGGGAAACCTGGATCTTATACATCAATAGTTGAATAAGTACTCCCTCCAGTCACAACTCACAACTAGTGACGTTTCATGTAATGGTCCCTAAAAACAACTTTGATGTTTCAGGTTTTACAAAGGTGTTCATTCCAGTCGATGTTCTACCAATTCAATAATAGACATGACCACACCTTCCAGAATCATTTAGTTTTTACAGCATTTTACAACCATCTCCTATTCACTGATAACAAGGCAGAAAGAGACACGGATTGAATATGAATGCAGGGACTCAGGAGCATCACTCAACACACATCTACAAATACCACTTCCAACATGAAAGATTCATAACGATATGGATAACCAAACTTTGAAAGATAAACTCATGTATCCCAATAAAAAACCATTTTTTTCTGGAGAGAGTAGCCATTAACATTAGGCAATTGCACATACCAGTACAGATACTCGTACAGCATCACAAGAATCTTCAGCTTCATTGTCCTCACTTTTTTCTCTGCTCTCAATTACCTTGACATTTAGTAGCACACGAATCAAAATTGTGATCTAGAGGAAAATAATACAGAGGAATATAAGCATACCATACGAAATATGGTGTGAGAACGACTGCTGTAAAGATTCATGTTTGTTTCCCCAATATGCCGATGAGCTGCAATTTTGCTAGCAATTTATTAAGAATTACTTATAGAGCAACTGAGGCAGCAGATATTCAAGAATGCTTACATTCTCCAAAAGACATAAAATCCATGACCTGCTCTGCGCATGTAACAATTTCTTCTCTTAAGCCGGCAACAAATATCCCTTTCTTCAATGAAAAGTAGCAACATGTAACAGTAAGACTATTATTTAAAAATGGTGTTAGCGGTCAATTTCATATTAAAAGATGAAAGTGGAATGTTTACCTCAATACTCTCATGAACCTGCAACTTCCGATGTTCTGGCACAAGAAGGTCATTAATATCTTCATTGTAAATTTCCATATAAGACATCCGGACAAGAAATTCTCTGTCCATATGCTACACAATAGCAAAAAAAGAATAATAAGCCAAACAGAATACACAGCATATTAATAAAAATTTTAGGCAAGGTTCAATACAATAAATCAATAATGCAGAATTTATGATAATTAAAGAAAAAGTGGCAAGGACTATCCCAGTCGACCTTCATAAAATACATTAAGCAAGTCCTAATAGCATTCAGGAGTAACTGCATCTAAAGTCTTTGCACAGATCAAGAAAGAACTAAATGAGTATGTTATCGGCACGCAGCAGCTAGAACACCATCTCTCTCGTTTGATTCTAATAGCGTACACTAAAGTATGCATAATGAAGAATATCTGTTGCCCTAAAAAAAGAATAGTTGTTGAACACCAAGCTGTAGAACTAACCTCTTCAATGCGCTGAAATAAATCATGAACTGCAAGCGGTATTATTCCAGGTTCATTAGCCGATCCTCTCATTGTGTGGGTCTTCCCACTGTTAGTTTGACCATATGCAAAAACAGTGCCTGCCAAAATTAAAGAGACCAGTTGATTTCAATGCATATAGGCTCAACAAATTGCCTGATCGATTGAGAAAAATCTTTTTACGTGAAACTAGAAAGGCAACTAAGTTAACAAGGAACATTAAAACATAAATAAGGAAATAAAAATAGAAGAGAACAATATGAACATGCAGTCAGAGTGTCAGACAAATAGCCTTTGGACTTGCGGAGCAATAACCACTGCAGCGAATGGAAGCCAAAGAGCGTAGCATTTTCTCAGGGCTCCTAGGTGTAGAGACCAATGGTCCAACGAGACATTACAGAACAAATATATATCATATTGAGCAAGACCTGACCTAAACTACCGTAGCACCTTCAAAATGCACCAAATGAGCAGGTGGGGTTCAAGGAGATGCCGAGATGGTCACTTAGAAGTAGCCACAAATCAAGGGAAGGATGCCCGATCAAGGATATTCCTTGGATTCTTGGGGCAGGCTCTTATTGTCCGTTAAGAAAATTCTCAGGATAGATAGCTAGCTTCAGGGGAGAATATATGCGCAAAAGGCAATTTTTTCAACAAATTGAGGGGATTGATAAATTGGCTCAAGAAAGATTTATCAGCTCAAGAATGGGAGTACAGATACCAACTGGAAGCAGATCTGGTTTAATTATCTGCTCCCAAGGAATTGCTCATCCTTACACTCTGCGAAGAGGTGGAATAAATACCTTCGCGGATGCAGTATGATTTGGTCCATTGTTTTACAAGAAATCTGGCTATGCTAAAGCCTGAACTAATGAGGACAGTATCATATTTTCATAAAGGAGAGTTAGATCTACAGAGGACAGTTTTGGCTAAGTCTAAAGTGGCAAATAGCCAAATACTAGTAAAAGTACATACATATTGCCTTGCTAAATGTTAGATTGTTAGTTCCAAGATTTCCTCTGAGTTAGTGAACAAGTGGTTCACCCCTCTAGGATTTAGCTGATACTATCATTGTCAGATTGCAAACAGCATTTATAAGAGGTGGACATATCCTGCAACTTTTTCACCAAATTTCACCAACTTCAACAATCCAAACACCCCCTTAATCCCATGGGGTGCTGCCTCTCTACAGTAAACTGAAGACTATTACGTTGCTGGAGGCATAATACAAATAAGCACATTCTTCACCTGTCCCATGAGCAGCAACCTCTCACAACCCTTGTCAGCATATTACAGTGTATGAACGTGCTTATTACATTGTCGAAGCACTAAATTCCAGGGATTTTGGCCTCTCTACTGATTACTACACCGATAATCCATGATAAAACACCCATTAAGGCTATTGCAATTCGCATGTGGGGCGGATCCCTAATAGCCTGACATGGTATAACTCTGAAATGCGATTGCACCCAACTTATTTGTCCTACTAACTAACAGCATTAGCAACCATAGGAAGCAGAGCAAACGAGATTACCGTTGAACCCTCGGACCACGGAGTCGACAATGCGCTTGGTGCGGGCCTCGTAGACCTCGGCGGTGCGGCACTCCTCGCCGAATATCCTGTCTGCGAGAGCGACGGGGAGCTTTAACCAGTCAGGATCAGGAAACCACCCCAGGGCACTAAACGGCACGGAAGCGAAGCTAAGTGCGGGGCGGAAGGGCGGAGGCTCCTCACCGAATTCGAAGCGGTTGGAGGACTGCGCGGAGTGGGCGATGGCGTTGCCGGAGATCCTCCACGGGCTGCTCCGCGCGTCCTCCGGGGAGAGCGGCCGCGAGCGCACGGCGACGTGGATCCGCTCCATCGCCGGCCACCGCGGCTCGGAGAGGCGCAGGGAGCACCACAGCACGGGAGCGGCAGTGGGGCTTGGCCGCTTGGGGTTGGGGATTTCGGGAGGTGGGATTTCGATTTTTGTTTTCCCGCTCGGTGAGAATCAGACCGGGAGAGACTGAGGAGAGAGAGGCCCCGTTTACAGCACCTTGATCAAAATAAACTGAAACTAGAAGCCAAATGATTCGCCTTTTTGCACCTTTGTTTAGCCGCGTTTCTCTCCACCGTTTCCATTTGTATTGAAGCGAAGAAACTGGTTCAGACCGGTTTCTCAAATCAGTGTTATTTCAATTTTTATAGAGCTTATCTGAAAAGCGTTTTTTTCTCACCACAATTTCAAACAGGCCAGTGGAGGAGGATAATGGGCATCATGAGCTTGATTGGTTAGCTACCAAAAGTTGCCAAGTTAAAATGTGGACAAACCAAAATGTTGGCATGCCAAACTTTTTTGCCAAAATTTAGGCAAGAATTTTAGAGTAGCATTTGGTTGGGTATCAAAAATATAACGGCCAAAATTTTATCATTGAATGAGTTGATGCCAAATATAAGCACTAATATCTATGATTTATACTAGTGTACATGTGTAAAATTGATTGGGTGTCAAAATATGAACGAAATTACCATTGTCACTCTGTTAAAGAACTTTGGCAAAAAAAAATTTGGCTTTCAACTAAATAAATGCTAAAATTTTATGGTCTTTCCCACGTATTGGCTTGGTAACTTTGGTAGCCAACCGCTCAGACCCGGTGTGCCGAAGTCACTCGGGTTTGTATTGCCGCAGCCCGCACGAACATCAGGCCCCCTTCAAGCAATTGTGAGTTAAAAGCCCATTCCGCGTGTCAAATAAAAAGGCCCAGCCCGTTATGAGGCCGTCGGATTGTCCGTGCCAGTGCCAACGAGCAGATTTCTTTGTCCAAACGAAACTATTTTTTCTTGATAAATTTTATCATAGTTGAAATAAATTAGGACTGTCCATCAGACTAAATTCAACGGTTGAAATATAAAAGGTATCCGAAAGTACCAAGAGATAACTATAAAAAAGTATCAAACGGTATCAAAATAGGTGGGACTGGTACCAACAATAAGTGGAACTGATACCAAAATAGGAAATTTACCTCTTAGAATCTTACTAAAATAGGAAAGTACCTCTCGATACCTCCTGTACCTTTTCAACCTCCATAAAACATCTCTTTCTTCTTAGGGCACCAGCAATGTATATTGCTCAGGTGATCTATATAAGTGGCCATAGTACTGTGAGCTATATGTTTATTCCAAACCTCACAATGTTGAGTCCACTGTTCAACAGTAAGAGTGGGGCCAAGAAATTAAAAAAATCTCAGACTTTGCCAGCTACCACGGCAGCCAACTGCCCCAAGCGGCACAAGAGACAAGGTTCAAGAAAGAAAATAATATTCTATTCTACATGGGTGGTAGTTAGGGCACCATCAATGTAGAAATAATATTCTTGGGAAGGAAGGTAAATGCATCTAAAATATTTCAACACCTGAGTGAACTAGGAATAGCTCGTTAGGTACTTGAGATATTTATGATAACTGAAACGGTAATGCTACACATAGAACGTCCGACGCCCTATCTTTTTATCGGACGCTTGCGGTCGGGATTAATCCGAGGAAGCCCCCAAATCTCTCCCCACTACGCTCCCGATTTCTTCTCTCTCTCCCCACCTCAACTCCTCAAGATCCATTCGATTCCATCTCCAGGAGCACAGCCAACAACCAGCCATGGCGACGCTCATCAAGGTGTCCTGCTCAAGCTCCTGCAGTCCATGCACACCGACGAGCGCGTCGCGGGGGAGCACCGCTCGCCGGTGCTCCAGGTCACCGCCGTCGTCCCCGCCCTCACCGCCTCCACCTCCGACTCCCTCCTCGTCCCCTCCAACGGCTTCCTCCTCAACCTCTTCGACGGCCTCCACTCCACCTACGTCCAGCTGCCCCGCGCCGACGCCGATGCGCTCCTCCTCGCCGCGCGCCCGCACCTCGTCGGCCACCTCGTCCACC
>JAZFNS010020000.1:59506451-59518455 GCA_037127165.1 Alloteropsis angusta | reverse complement strand
TTCCTCGTGCCCACGGCTGACCAGACCGACGTGCTGGTGCCGCGCGAGCTCCTGACGAGCTCGCCGGCGGCTGCAGGCGCGGCCGACGAGGAGGAGGAGCGGCTGCAGCTCGCGATGCTCACTTCCCACACTGACGATGTATGATAGAACATGATCCACGTTGTTGTGTACAAAAGCTAATGAATCGAGCAACTGGGCGCTGTGAACAGTAGTCAGTGGACTCGTACCTCAGTGCCTGTATACGAGCTCTCGAAATTTTCCCTCTCCTTCGAGATGATCTGAACAACCCTGTTGCTAGTGTCAAACACCACATCGTAGCGTCCTCATCGATCTCTAGTGGTGCCACTTGTAGCAGAGGTTAGCTGGACTCTCTCTTCCTAGTCGAGCTTAAAGATCTCATATACTTGAGTGTTTAGATTTGAAAAACGCTATTTATGGAATATCACATCAAGAGAATTTTTTTTCATTAAGTATTAAATGTACTTACTTCATGAAGTATTAAATATATATTAAAAATTAATTCATTACATCAATGGAATGTATCCGTATAGGACTTAGATGTCGTTTTAGACATTGACACGGTCTTCAGAATGCAACTTTGACTTCTTATTTAAAAAAATATTTATTAAAAATAATACATGTATATTTTTATAAAAATATTTTTCAAGACAAATCTATTTATATGGTTTTTGCATTTCCAAACTCAACGACTTAAAAGTTATTCGTGATTTAGATTACCGATGTTTGACTAAATTCTTGTCCAAAACGACATCTATTTCCTATACGGAGGAGTATGTCACTAGGCGGATCTAATGAGCCTATTTAGTCCATATTTTGCAATAATAATGCTACAGTAGTCGTCCGCTAATTATTAGCTAATATCAAATAATTACCCTCATTAGATTTGTCTTGCGATTTTTACGTTAGATCTGTAATTTATTTTATTAATAGTCTACTTTTACTACTCCTAAATGGTACGTTTTCTTTGATGTGACATTTCTAGAACAATACTTTCCCCTACTTTCCCCCAATTTAAACACCCCTAACTGAAGCCCTAGCCTAAGCTGAAGACCGAAGCTCTCACGCACTAACACCTGTACTTGTTGCAATGCTTTGGCCGAGCTCCATACCAAGCAAGTACTGTACCGGAAATACACGAACAACTCATCCTGGCTCATCCACCAAGAAGTCATAAAAGAACGCAGAATTTACTTTNNCACAAACATTTGTGCATCTGCATCCTTGATTTTTGTTCTGAGGTCATGGAAATAGTTTTGCAAATTCCTCTTTGTGCACCCAACATTCTCAAACCCACCCTCGTTGACATGGATAAGTCGATATGCTGAGAGGTACCAATGCTAGCCTTATGACAACTGAACAAAGTACTTTTTCCCCTCTCACTAACAGTACAATTGGATCTTAGCAAATTTCTCTTATCTGGTGACACAAACCATGGTTGTGCTCCACAACCATGGAAAATATTCGATACATCTTGTCACTGCCAAGCTTGACACCAATATGTGCATCATAGCCACATCTGGATTCCATCATATTTGGTGACTTTATTTTCTTTTCGGATTCATTACTGACTTTTTTACGGTCTCCTATCTGTACCCTTCTCTTGAACAGCCATATCGCTTGAATAATATTTTGTCATTTTGCTTCTTGTGCCCTCCAACACGAATAGAGAAACCATATTCGTGTGCATACAATTTGTAAAAATCCTCCACATCTGTGAATGTATCAAACATCGTTCCAACCACAGGCTTCAAATGCTCTTTGCAATCTGTGTTGACCGTGGCACTTGTACAAGAGACCTATAGAAGTGTAAAATTGATTAATCAACAAACCAGACAGCCCAACATGTTTACTATGAACACGAAAATATATCACACATATGTTCGTTGTGACTTACATGTTTACTAGGAGAAGATTCATGCCGTGGTGTGCTTGGATGTTCAAGGCGGCCTCCAACTCCGGCGTCGATGGCCTCAATGGAGATAGAATCAACGATTGTTTCCCTGATGGCAGAGTCCATAGCGGGTCAGCGAAGGGGCGACGTCCACGCACAGGGGGCTCGGCCCTAGTTCTGCGACGTCGATGCACAGGGATCGAGGGGGGCTCGGCCCTATCTCGGCGACATCCACATGGGGGGATCAGACGTCCACGCAGTCAACAGCGGCGGGGGATCGGACGTCAACAGCGGCGGGCGAGTAAACGAACGTGCAGCGAGTAAACGCCAGGCGTGCGGTAGCGGACGTAGGATTTCAAAATTGGGTGTACATGGAGTGAGTTATTTCTCTTGTTTGAGCTACAATATAGAAATTGGACCCATATATAGATATACATATATTAATGTTTCTACTAAAAGTCACCAATTTTTCTGGTGGTGGTATTCGAGTCCATCGTCCCTTTAACTTTTCGCCACTCTCTTTCATGTCTCCACCCTCCTACCTCCCCTCATAACCCAGTTCCCCAATTCCTTTGATCCCGATTATGGGGAGAGATGCATCTAGGGAGGGAGATGCATCTAGGGAGGGTGATGCCAAGCTCACTCGTGTTGGGGTGATTTAATCCCCATTGCGCCATCATCTCATTTCTTTCAGACTTGGGATCGCTTCCATCCTGTGAAGAACCAACCCATCTAAAAAAATAGGATGGCATGTTATCTTGTACTCAAATGAAACACATACTTAGCTTCAGTGGCAGAGGACGGATTCAAATTGAGGTATGGCGTAGCAAGACTGAAGAACCAACATGCCGCAGTTTAGTGCATTTGCTGGTGTCTTTAAAAATTTAATTGCTTCACAAAATAATTACGATCATGGTTGATCCTGCATTGATGATAACTGTTGAGGTATGGCATATGCTATACCTTGCCCTACGGAGCCTCCGCATTGCTTAGCTTGTTTTGTAAACACTTGAGAGGATAAAGTGAGCGCATAAACTAACATAAAGAGAGTCCATAACACTTTGGGGCTTTGGAGTGAGTTATTTCTCTTGTTTGAGCTAAAATATACAAATTGGACCCAAATATGAGTATACATATATATGTATATGTAAACTAATTGTATGTTTTGTCAAAATTATTGAGTGTACATTTGTACAACCATGTCCATTAGCTAGGACCGCCCACTGCAGGCGCGGCTTCCGAAGGGTAGCGAAGGATTTGTTTCTACGTCACCAGGAGATCTGTTTCTGCGCTGGTTCGCGGTCGCAGGGGCGGCTCGTCGAGGCGCAGGGCTGGCTCGTCGAGCGCCCGAGGGGGGGGGGAAGGGGATTGGCTCAACGGGGATTTAGGTGGGATGGTGGGGGACTTAAGTGTAAAAATAACCCACCTATGTCTTTAGCCATCGGATAAGGACCGTGGGATCTAGATTAGAGTTCTCATAGTTCTCACGCGAAGCTGGTTCTCATAAGATATGTTGCCTAGTTAAATACCATATAATTACCCGTCATTAAATTCGCCTCGCAATTTCCAGGCTATCTGTAATTTGTTTTATTCGTAGTCTACGTTTACTACTTCTAAATGGTACATTTTCTTTAATGTGACTTTTCCATAAACAGTGTTTTCCCCCAATTTCCCTAATCTAAACCCCCCATAGAGCCGTTCTTCAAAATTTTGCCATTTGGAACGGGAGGTTTCCACAAGTTATTGGTACAGTCGCCGACTCGGTTTTTTCTTCTCCCCCCTTCAATCGTTGGTCAAAATTCAAAAGAGCCGAACGCAGTATTTCAAACCAAATCGAGATAAAAGAATAACCGGAAAACAATTTGCATTTGGGAACGGTGCTTCGTCAAATCAAGCAATGAACCCCGCTATATACTACTAGTAGAACCAAATTGAATTGGTGCTATGCTCGTTTCTGCATTGGTAAATGTCGCAATGCCATGCGCGAGTTCCATTTTACCAGGACCCGAGTAGACCAGACAGACACCGTACACGCAGCTTCTCCTCCATACGACCATCAACACGACATTTGCCGAAGAGGAAGGGCTATCATCGTCAGTCCGAGTCCTCATTGCTCTGCCAATTCCAGCTTCACATGAGTCATGACAATGCCTTATACTACGCCAGAGCACAGCACATGTGATGATGTGTGAAGACGAGACATTCACCTCGTTCGGCAATTTTTACCTGCAACTTAGACATTGATAAACATGTTCACTAAACATGTCCACTTTAAAAAACACATTTCTCAATAGCAACTTTCACCCCTGACTTTCCAATCTAAACACAGCCGTTGATCGCTGGTCTCGTCACGGCACACAACCAACCACACTGTTCCGTTAGTTTGTTCGGACCCAATTCACTCACATTCACGCGGGTATCGATCCCCCTCCAAGTACTACAGTGCAGAGCGACGCCTTGGCTGGCCCTTTGGGGCTCGCTCGTCTTCCTCCTCCAGTCCAGTCCTGGCCTCGTGGGCTCGCTTCTCCCTTCTCCTCCGTGCTACAGTGCGCGCCAGGCAAAGGCCAAGGCCCCGCCTCCGTCGCTGACCAGATTGAGTCGAGGCGAGGCCTGGCCTGCCGCGGACATTAATGTCACTTACGCCCGGTTTTCAATGCGTCCACCCACGCACTCTGATGACTAAACTCCCCCGCCTCTTTTTCCTCACCACAAGATACTCCCATCCACCATGGCTACTCTCCTCTGCGCTGGTAATAAAGAAACGTGTCAGGGCCAGGGCCCCAGTGGGTCAGAGAGAGAGACATCAAGGGAGGAGAGAGAACGGTGTGTGTGTGTGTGTGAGCTGCGCTGTGAGCACTGTCTGGAGCAGCGGCCCGAGCAAGGGGACATGCATGTGAAGCCCCCAATAATTCCTCTCCTCACCCACAGCGAGTACACCACCACCACCACCCCCGACCCGGCGGCCAGCCGCCAGCTGCTGCGCCTTTGTTCCCATGCGCCGCAACAAGCCTACCTCACCTCCTCTCACTCGCTCACGCCACCGAGAATCTTTCATTCTCCTCCCCCCCTCACCTCCCCTCCCTTTCTCTCTCTCTCCTCGAGAGTGAAGTGGAGGGAGAAACGCAGCCCGAGCTGAGGCGCTGAGCTGAGCCAGCGAGTGATGGCATGGGGAGCTCCCATTGCTGCTCTGCTCCTGCTCCTCCTTGCTGCAGCAGGCGGCGATAATGGCGGCGTGCATTGCCTGGAGGACGGGAGCCGGAGCAGGAGAGCCTTGCAGGGGAGGCCGCACCACCTGCTGAGGTCAAGTAAGTCCCCTACTCATGAATCATACATAACACGTCCCTTCCTTGGCTTCTCTGTGGGTGAGGAATCGAAAGGGTTGGGGCAGCAAGATTCAGTCAGTCACATTCGGTCCCGATGCACATGTACAATGTTGCCAGCAATGGCAATCCGTTTCGATTCATGGCGGCATAGTTTCTGTTCTTGGTGAAGCGCTGTGGATTCTGCAGCCTACTCCCGTTCCGGAAACGGAATGCGTTCGGTTGGAAATTGTGCAAATGCTACTGATAGAAATGCGCCTAATTGTGAACATGGGAACAGGCCAAACAGCCAAGAACTCATCTCGCCATGGAAATGTAGGCCACCACCAAGATGGGGCTGCACGAGGAATGCAATGCAATTTTCCATGGTGTTTTTTTTCCAGTCTTTGGGGTCAAGGGCTCAGACACTGCCAGAAGTAGCACGTCCCAAGTACTTTTTAATGTGGGTGGATTGCATAAACAACGATGAGAATAGTAAATTACTAAATTTCCATGTGGTAGGTGGTGACACCATCGCAGATTTTCAAGCTGCTCTGCTGGAGGCTGGAGGGAGACTGGGAGAGAGAAAAAGAGAGAGGGGTGTGCGCGTCTCATGGTGATTCTTCTCGTCCCCCATGGCCATGGTGTTCACTCTCGATTTGGTTGCATTATTGTTCAGGAGCAGTGGGCGGCGCCACGGTGCTCGAGCTGAGGCACCACAGCTCCGGCCCGGCGGCGAGCAGGAGCAGGGAGGAGGAGGCCCACGGGCTCCTGTCCTCGGACGCCGCGCGCGTCGCGTCGCTGCAATGGCGCATCGGGAGCTACGACAGGCCGACGATCGGGTCGCCGGACGCGGCGGCGGCGGCGGCGGCGGCGTCCAAGGCGCAGGTGCCCGTCGCCTCCGGCGCGAAGCTCCGGACGCTCAACTACGTGGCCACCGTCGGGCTGGGCGGCGGCGAGGCCACGGTGATCGTGGACACGGCGNTGGGTGCAGTGCGAGCCGTGCGAGTCGTGCCACGACCAGCAGGAGCCCCTCTTCGACCCGACCTCGTCGCCGTNCCTACGCCGCGGTGCCGTGCGGCTCCTCCCCCTGCGACGCGCTGCAGGTGGCGGCGGGCACGTCGGCGGCGGCGTGCGGCCCCGGCCAGCAGGCCGCCTGCAGCTACACGCTCAGCTACCGCGACGGCTCCTACACCCGCGGCGTCCTGGCGCGCGACAGGCTCAGCCTCGCCGGGGAGGCCGTCGACGGCTTCGTGTTCGGCTGCGGCACCAGCAACCAGGGCGCGCCGTTCGGCGGCACGTCGGGCCTCATGGGGCTCGGCCGGAGCCAGCTCTCGCTCGTCTCCCAGACCATGGACCAGTTCGGCGGCGTCTTCTCCTACTGCCTGCCGCTCAAGGAGTCCGGCTCGTCGGGCTCGCTGGTCCTCGGCGACGACTCGTCGGTGTACCGGAACTCGACCCCGATCGTGTACGCCTCCATGGTGTCCGACCCTCTGCAAGGCCCGTTCTACTTCCTCAACCTCACCGGGATCACGGTCNGGCGGCCAGGAGGTGGAGTCCTCGGCCGGCAGGGTGATCGTCGACTCCGGGACGGTGATCACCACCCTCGTGCCGTCGATCTACAGCGCGGTGAAGGCGGAGTTCCTGAGCCAGCTCGCCGAGTACCCTCCGGCGCCGGCGTTCTCCATCCTGGACACCTGCTTCAACATGACGGGGCTGNAGAGAGGTCCAGGTCCCGAGCCTGAAGCTCGTGTTCGACGGAGGGGTGGAGGTGGAGGTGGACTCGAGCGGCGTGCTCTACTTCGTCAGCAGCGACTCTTCCCAGGTGTGCCTGGCCATGGCCGCCCTGAGATCCGAGTACGAGACCTCCATCATCGGCAACTACCAGCAGAAGAACATGAGGGTCATCTTCGACACCTCGGCGTCTCAGGTTGGGTTTGCACAGGAGACTTGTGGGTACATTTGACTTGACTCGGGGGATGGGTTGGCAGCCATGCGCTACATCATGTGAATATCTTTATACTTGCAGATTTGTTTCGAGATTACCTCTGGTGATTGGCAAATGGTAATACAGTGTTTAGTTGCTGGCAAATGTACAAGCAGTCAAGCATTCACGATTGCTTTGTATCTGTTTCTGTGCCTATTTTTTTCATGTCCTTATCCAAGATCAATTGCACTGCAAGAAAATTGTGGAATTTTGCGTTCAATTCTCTAATTCACCATAGGTAATATAAATGGGAAATTGTCAGCTAAAACCTGCTGCAAGAACGTCTATATGGCATGTTGCCATGTAAGCAGGTTTGTGAGAAAAAAAGGGTAATATTACGAGAATTCCAATTCCAGTAGCTTTATCAAATGATCTACGCAGTGCCCAGACAATTGTACAAAAGACATGCCGAGTTGCCGACGGCCACATGAGAGAGGGATGCAGAATTATAAAATTTATGCAACTGAAAAGGAGATCAGGCGGTGCCGGCCCTTTAGTGGTCAGAATTCAGACATGGAGGGGCGTCACTGCCTTTCCATTTGAAGACGCCTGAAAGAAAACAGCACACAGGGAATATATACGCACTGTGCAGGAATGTGATGCTACAGAATACAGATCATGTCATGTCTCATGATGGTTTTCGTCGGTATCACAAAAGAAAACGAAGAAAATCTAACGTGACCTTGCTGAATCTCGATCACCCATGTCTCTAACGTGACCTTGCTGAATCTCGATCACCCATGTCAAGGGAAATAGGAACTCTAGTGGTAAAATGAATTCTCTCGTGGGAAATACCAGATGTACTTATTTCCTAAATTGGCTAAAGAAAATTGTGTACACTTCACTGAACCATCGGAAAAGTTCGATACTGGACCAATACCGCCCCGCCCACCCCCTTTTTTTATACACTAGAGATCGTTTTAAACTACAGTACATGCGAGAGTGTTTCTTGAGAAAACGAAAACTACATCAAAAAATATCTCTTTATGAAATATTACCCGGGCATGTTCTTAAAAACAACAAAAAAGAAACAAGACGTATAGTACAATCACGGACGCACAATCCGTGAAACCAGCACAGCACAGTCGCTAAGCATAACGAGCTCACCTGACCTGAACCTGACGGTGTCCCCGCTCCTGAGTCCTGACCCGCGTGCTGGAGCCTGGAGCCGCCCTTGCGGACTTGCGGTGGGGAGGGGCGGACAGCACAAGCGACCAAGGAACAGGCTGTGAGGGAGCCCCCTTGCCCTGCCGCATCCGCATGCGCTACAGCGTGCCAAAACAATGCATACGAGCATCTTCCTCCAGCTAATGGCTGCTGATTTATAAAACAGCCAGATGCTGGGACTCAGCAGGTGATGCTGGTATTTTATACAGGGGTTAGGATGAGGGCCTGACACTCGAGATCAGAGGGCAGGGGATTTGCCACTGCAGGAATAGTGCCATTGGGTGGGCTCAGGGTCAGGGATCAGGGAAGTGTCAGTCAAGTAAGCAGATGGACAGAGCTCCCATGTTTGACTTGACCAGATCCTACCAAAACCACTAGAGGATTAGATTCAGTCGCTTCAAATAACTTTTGGGACCAAATGAATTGGTTAGCCCAATGACATGAAGAGAAATGCATGTCTTCCAGTTAAGCCCTTGGGGATCTGACTGGGTGGGAGTTTTGAGACCCCTAGACCCACTCAACAACTGGCCAGACCTTTGCATTCACACAGTTCTGGTGTCTGGTCCGAATATTTGAGTGAACTGAGTAGGGAAACAAAATTAGAGCGCTAAAACAATTTCATTTCTCTCAAGGAGACATTTGAAATCAATTAATATTTCCAATCCTCACAATCAGCTATAACTAGTGCCGCAAGAGAAAAAGAAAGGCAAACTAAAATCGAGAAATGACCTTTATGTTGCACACACGTACTGGGGTACGTAACATTTTTGCCTGACCAGCTCGTGCAGGTCATGGACGATTTTGAACACGGCATCAGGTCGAGCTAGTTTGAGGGCATTTTGGGACATAACTCTGAGTTCGTCTGACTTTGGGCCAAACCAGTCAGCCACTATCTTTGCAATCTGTTTTGGAGATTTCGAGAACTTCCCACATCCATTTTCAACAACATATGGAACATTGCCCGCTTCCTGTTGAGTGAATAAATCATTTTAGTGATAAGACATGTCATGCTTAACAAAAGGTTAATGATCGTAAGCTTATTGAGATGATGTACTAGGTTGCTAGTACATTTGTCACTCTTGGTATGGTAAAATATCTCGTCATCAGCTAGGAAAAGAAATAAAAAAGATGTTTTTGATGCATACAGAAGTGACATATTGCACAGTTTTAGCATTGTATTTGGGGCAAAAGATAGGAAGAATCCTACCCACGTAATTAGCAAAAAATCAGTTTTCCATTTACCAAACTTTGAGTTTCAGTTTTTAAAGATTTCAGGCTTTGACACCTGGGTTGTTAAATGATGGCCTGAATTGTAGAAAACAAATGAGGTCCACTAGTCTCAACAGAGCATTGGCTGGCTTTCAGTGTTTTCCTTGGACCCTGCCATAGAGCCATCCAAGGGTATAAGCTTATAAGCCTATGGCTTGCTTATACCTGTGACTTTGCATAGGTCATACGGCATGAACCACAAGGATGAAGCAAACAGATGATAATTTCCATGGGCAAGTAAATTTCGGATATCTATCAGGAAAAAAAAACATAGGGCATCATCAGGAGCTATGCTAGCACTTGGTGGTAAATGAATCTATGACAGTACAGCATTCTCTATATATTTAGCATAGGAATGTGTCAATGACCACAGGGTTATATTAAATGTTTATATGACAGCCTACATTTAAGGATAGCAAAATGCTGAAATGGCACATGGTCACAGCAATACGGATTAGCACATGAAAAGAAAACAGAATCAAGCAGACCCTACAATTGGTGCTAAAGAAAATACCTGCCCAGCAATATAATCATTTAGAATAATTGGTAAACCACGTATCATCGCCTCTGCGATTGTACCAGGCCCTGCCTGAAATTCCACAAATCGCGTATCATCACATCTCCACCAATCATGAAAGTTGTAGCATATATTCACATTCAAATACGAAGTGTGTGATTTAAACGTAAGATGCTAATGTAAGGCATACCTTCGTAATGATACAATCACAAGCACCCATACATTCTTCCATCTTTGTAACAAAACCTTTCACCTAAAGATGTTAAATAGAACAAGGGTTAACTAAGTCTCGATAGTGTATAACTTGCTGGAGATCTGAAATGGTGAAATACAAGAGACATTTTTAGTTAAGAGACATATTTTCAGTTCAACATATCGAGATAATTTTTTACCACAGTAATCAGGCTCATGTATTCTAACATCATAATATGCATTTGCTGCTTGCCAAGAAAAGTTCATTGAAGCTATCATGCAGTTGAAAGGTTGGATAAAAATGCTCTTTCTGAGGAAAGAGCAACATCAAGAAACTGGAAATGCAGCAACTATAATGCTAAAATTGGATGTTACAAATTTTAGGCAAGCACCTGAACTGGAATTTTCCAATTTATTGACTGCAATCGATTAGTTAGCTTCTTATTACGTCCACAAATCACAAGTATCTGACCAGTGGGTTCCCCTAGGGTTTCATCATACAGAGCATCACCAAGCGCTTTAGCAGTTGCCTCAATCGGACCCATCCCTTCACCCCCACCCATTAATAGAACAGCAGGGAGATCTTCATCCATGCCTAATTCTCTTCGCAGTTCATCCTATTAAAGAAGATAAGAATAGACACTACAGTCGGTAACTTCTGGCAGATAAAAAGATTCATAGAATAGTCTACACGAACAATATCTGATGGAATTGCGTACTTTTGGTCGAACAGGTTTGACAAAAGAGGGTCGGACAGGGAGGCCATAGACTTTAATCTGTTCAGGCTTAAGTCCAGCTTTTAGTGCTCTCTTTTCCACCTCGGTCGATGGACAGTAACATCTAGTTACAAGCTTGTGGAACCTGAAGTGCAACAATAGAATAGCTATGTCATTGTAAGATGTATGTCTCACATCTTGGTAAGAAACTAAGAGCGGTTATGAAAAAAATTGAAGCCAGCATACCATGTTGGGTGACAAGTGCTGAGATCTGTGATAACTGTAGTGAAAGGGATCTTATCCAAGAGACCTTTGGATCTTAGAATTCGGAGGGGCACATGTTGCATTAAAGGATGTACGCTGATAATTACATCTGGTTGGTACTTCATTAGACCTTTCGCAACCTCTCTGCACAAAGAAGTGGCAATTTCTAAATAATATAGCTACCTCATTTAAAAATAAAAATAAAAACAAGCAAGAATAGCTACAATACAACACAACTTACACAAAGCAATCATGGTCTACATTCTCAAGCAGGGTTTGAGAATCCTACAGACACATGAATACATGATCTATCAACACAGGCAGTCATAGGATAAAAGCCCTTGGAATACATTATCTAGTCAACACAGGCAGTCATAGGATAAAAGCCCTTGGATATAAATATAGTCTGGAATACTGAAGTCATCATTGTTCTTCAAACACTTTTTATTTAAATAGCAATTTTAGTTCATAATGGACAATTACAGGTCACATACCGAGGCACATAATTTTTTTTTTCTTGACTCTAGAAATGTGGCAGAAAAATTAGGTTGAAAAACTAGAGCCAATAAAAGATATATACAGAAGGGAATAAATGAAATGAAAAATATAAAACATGCTTTCTTGATCAAAATAACATAGTGGTTACTCAGTGCCACCAGCTGTGCAAGGACAGTATCTGGA
>JAZFNS010020000.1:57995862-58006760 GCA_037127165.1 Alloteropsis angusta | reverse complement strand
ATCCAACTGACACAAAACAAGTAAGAGCTTTCCTTGGATTGGCAGGGTATTATAGGAAGTTCATTAAGAATTATGGACTCATCAGCAGACCATTAACTGATTTACTCAAGAAGAATGTGCAATTCCAATGGACACCCCAACTTCAACTCTGCTTCAACAACTTAAAGCAAGCACTAGTATCTGCACCAGTACTCAAGCTCCCTGATTTTTCTAAAGAGTTCACAGTAGAAATTGATGCCAGTGATAAAGGGATTGGAGCAGTTCTTATGCAACAAGGACATCCTATTGCATATCTCAGTAAGGCCCTAAGCAAAAGATCCCAAACATTGTCCACCTATGAAAAGGAATGTTTGGCAATCATATTAGCTGTGGACAAATGGAAGGCATATCTGCAGCATCTACCCTTCACCATTGCTACTGATCAGAGGAGTTTAGTGCATCTAACTGAGCAGAAACTCACTGATGGGCTCCAACATAAAGCATTTGTCAAACTGCTAGGGCTGCAGTATAAAATACTTTACAAGAAAGGGTTGGAAAATAGGGCTGTTGATGCCCTATCAAGGAAACCAGTACATGAAGAGTCTTATGCCATTACTTCTGTCACTCCAAGGTGGCTAGAAATTATAGTGGAAGGCTATCAGCAGGATGAAGAGACCAAAACTCTACTAGCTGAATTGAGTATTTGTGGATCTAATGCCAAAGGATTTGCCTTAGTAGATGGTCTCATCAGATACAAAGGTAGAATTTGGTTGGGAAATCACAAGGAAGCACAGGAAGCTGTTTTTACAGCATTGCATGACAGTGGATTAGGAGGTCATTGTGGCATTACAACAACATACAACAAGATTAAAGCTTTGTTTGCATGGCCATTCATGAAAAGNATGCAACATATGTCAGCAAGCAAAGGCAGAGCACACTAAACTACCTGGTCTCCTCCAACCATTACCTGTACCTGAACAGGCTTGGCAGATTATAAGCATGGACTTCATTGAAGGGCTGCCTAAATCACAGAGGTATGACACTATATTGGTGGTGGTTGACAAGTTGACAAAATATGGTCATTTCATTCCAATGTCACACCCATACACAGCTCTGTCGGTGGCAAAACTATTCCACACCAACATCTACAAGTTACATGGTTTACCTCAGGTAATTATCTCTGACAGAGACTGTGTCTTCACCAGTACCTTATGGCAAGAGCTATTCAAACTCTCGGAAACAACCTTGAACATGAGTTCATCCTACCATCCACAAACTGACGGCCAAACTGAAAGACTCAACCAATGCTTAGAGACTTATTTGAGATGTATGGTACAAGCTTGCCCAACAAAATGGTCTAACTAGATAGCCTTGGCAGAATTTTGGTACAACACAACTACACATTCTGCTCATGGGAAAGCACCATTTGAAGTGTTATATGGCCACCGGTCTAGGCACTTTGGTATAACAGCTACTAGTCAGTGCACAGTGTCAGATCTAGATCAGTGGCTGCAGGACAGAAATGCTATGATAGACATCATCAGAAGTAATCTCCTGAGAGCTCAACAAAGAATGAAAAACCAAGCTGACAAGCATAGGAGTGAAAGGGAGTTCCAAGTAGGAGATTGGGTTTATGTTAAATTACAGCCATATATTCAGCAGTCTGTGGCTAGAAGAGTAAACAACAAACTCAGCTACAAATATTTTGGGCCATATTTGATCACACAAAAGGTAGGGGCAGTAGCTTATAAGCTGCAATTACCTGATTCTAGTAACATCCATCCAGTACTACATGTGTCCCAACTCAAGAAGGCATTACCACCAGATACACAGGTGAGTACTGACACTGATCTGAACTACATTATTCAAGAAAATGTGAGAGTACCTGTGCAGGTGCTGCAAAGGAGGTTACAGAAGGTAGGCAACAGAGCTGTTCTCTTTGGTCTGGTTCAATGGGCTGATCAGTCAAAGGAGTGGGCAACATGGGAAAATTTATCAATGTTACAGAGTGAGTTTCCTCATCTCCTTGTCTCTACTGATGCAAGTGGCTGATCAGTTGACTTCATGATCAACTTGAGGACAAGTTGCTGCTTAAGGGAGGGGGAGTGTCACAGACTCATATATATTATAGCTCTTATGTAATGGGCCACGTGCCATTTATTGTATCACTACTGGGCCAAGGTGCCATTGGGCCTGAGGCCGTATTGTAATTGGGCTTCGGCCGAAAACGTTAAGACACCACTGTAGGTGTCCGGAGAGGGTAAGAAAGAACAAACTAAAAACCTATTCCCCTTTCTCCCTTCCTTCTTCCTCCTCTCCGATTCTGCCGGCGGCGCCGCCGTCCTACCGCCGCGCGTGACGCCGGCAAGTTATCGCTGTTCGTAACAGGGTCCAGGCAGTGGAGGCCAGAGACGCAAGGCATTCGACAGTTGTGGGCGGCAAAGGCAAAGAGCGAGGCGCGACGCCAGGCGGTGGTGGACGGCGACACCCGGCGCCGGCGCCGGCGAGAGGCGCGGCACCCAGTGGCGCCCTTTATTTCGTTACGCCACCATTGCGTGACATGTAGCACAGAAGAGGAACTAAAAAAGAACCGAATTTTGAGCCCTTGATTGTTGTGAGTTAACATTAGGATTATTTTTTTGAATTTTTTTAGTTTTTTTGGTGGGTGAGGTGGGGATTAGGGAGTCTGCTGAGTACCATGTAAAATACTTCTGGTTCACCTAGATTCGTGGAGCACCAGTTTCTAGTTTTGCGGAATCCTACATTAGATGTGAATACTGAATAGAAGCACTCCTGTGTGTGGTGAGGCGTATAGGATATGAGTATATGACCACCTGGTCCTCAATGTAATCTAGTTCTTAGTTACCTGCTATACAATGTAATCTAGTTTGTTACTCAATATAATCAAGCTCTTACCTTATTTTTCCATGTAACGGAGTTCTTCTGCGTAATAAACTTTATATGGAAGTGAATGGATATTGTTTGGCCCAGCGTTTGGCAAATGTTGTTCTGTTCGAGTCATTTTACCTTATAGTAATAACTTAAATGATTTTGATAACTTGCAAATTGCATGGTGAACCTATTCTATGTTTTCTTCTTTGATGCGCTCAGGGGCGGATCTAGACATAGTTTGTAGGGGGGGCTGATTTCTTCTTCTTTCCTCTTTCTTTAATCTTCTCTATCTATTCTTCTCTTCTCCCATAATTTTTTCTCCCTAGTTTCCTTAACTTTTAATAAAAATTGCAGCTGTAGGGGGGGGCTGGAGCCCCTCCAGCCCCCCTCGCTGCCTCCGCCACTGGATGCGCTCACAACTGATTCCAAGCTTGGCACACTGGGAGCTGTTGTTTCAATTGTCCAGGGGTTAACCATTAGCGTGTATGGGTTTGTAATACCCAGTTCAATTCCTTCTGAGATTAAGCAAATTCTGAATCACGAGGGTGATCAACTATGCGGGCCATACGTCAAAAATAGCTTTTGCTGCATGGTGAACAGTTAAGATAGCCAGGATCTGGATGGTTTTTGTTGGCACTTAACAAAACAGCCGCTGGGAGCGAGAGCATGTTTGGTTTCTACAGCAAGGCCCGAAGGCCGATGCCGCCTTGACAAATGAGACATGGTTCAAACAGGATGTTCGGGTTGGAAACAGATCCTCTGATATATCGGAGGGACATCAAAGCCACAGGTCCCTTCATTGTCCGCCTAGATGGCCGGAAGCAACGTCGCAGAAAACAGAGTGGAGCCATGGACCCCCAGGAACATGGAAGATGAAAAATGGTGTGGGGCCAACAGAAAAGGGCACGGAGTTGATTCTTGGAAGGGATAAGCTTTCTGTTGTTTGATCTTGTATGTAAGTCTAATACTCTAGCTTCTGCTGTTTTCAGCATGAATGGTTTACTGGTATTGATAGAGCTTCCATCATCAGATTGCTTTGAACTTGATCAAGGCTTCCCCTTTCCTCATGAAAGAAGCAGCCAGTTGAAATTATAGTCTATTGTATTCAGATGGAAGAGGCAACATGGAGCACCGTGCCACCGTGATTCCAGTAAGTAATACAACCCCAATTTGTTATATGACATCAAATGGATATTAGTTGTCTCAATTCTGAATACTGCGATTCCTTGTTGTTCTCTGCGATTGCACAAGTCCCCTGCTCATTTTATTTCTCTGTCGCAGATCTATACTGCTTGGTTTGGTACCTCATATTGGCATGGAATTTATAAGTCCAAATAAAAGGCCATCCAATGGCAAGATTACATCATGTAAATTTGTTTGCGCAAATAAGGATCACTGATTCAATACAAAATGGATCATGTAACAAAGTGCTCTTTAGATGAATCTTTAGATGGGCCAAAAGAAGAATATCTGAAAGTGTCTGAACTCTGAACTGGTTTTGAATCTTCTAGTGTATTATTGAACCCTTCAGTTTTGTTTTCCTGCAAGATTCAACAGGCTAGAAAAGGGGCAAGTTATGATGGTGCCCAAGCACAAGTAGCTGGAGATAGTGCTTGGGTTTATTTTGCTTTGCAGGGACCAACTACTGATGGCCTTGATTGTGAATTATCCGTAAACAATAAGGAGAAGGATTGTGAAGAGAAGATGGCCCTCAAAAGCTTCATTCAACTCTTGACTGGGACCTATCAGAGATGTCTTTACTGGAGATTTTGGTACAAGTCATTTTTGCCACAAATCATCTGCTTACAAATGGGTACATATGTTCTGTTTAGTTTTGCCATTTTGCAAGCTTCCTGGAAGCATGGAGAGCAGTCTGCATATGTATTTAGATTCCTGTGATATGGCACCTGAATTTGTGTATGAAAAAAAAAACCGTGAGATTTCATCAGTGCATTCAATCTGATAGCTGCGCTGAGAGCTTGACATGGCATGTCTATGTACTGTTGTGAATGTTGTGGTTCTTGGCCGAGGTGTTTTGTCCCTTTCCTTTCCTCATACCAGCATTGCAAACATACAGCGAAATGGCAGCATGTAGGAATCTCACTCAGTTCACACGATTACAGTTGCAGCGGTCAAAGTTTCAAATTGACAAAACATCTGCCAAAAACTGTCTTCACTTCCTGAAATTGTCACGATCCTATTTTACAGGTTTACTTCACATCAAACTTGTACATTTTATAGTTGACATTCAGACTTATCATGTTTTCCCTTCGGAACGCTATCACGCCGGTTCCGAGACCGAAGAAAATAAAGAGATGAGCAGCAACTTGGGCCGGCAACTGAAAGGCCCACCACTAACGGGCCTGGTAAGCACGGAAGGTTTCTCAAAAAAAAAAAAAAAAAGATTCCTAATGGTTTTCCCGTTCACCCAGCCGCCCCTTGCACAACCCCGGCGCCGCTCCCAGCCGTCGACACGGCGGCGCCCCGGAACCGGCTTCTCACCTGCGCGGATCGCTGCGGCCTCCTCTTCAGGTACGGTATCGAGCATCCTCCCCTTCAGTCAATCTCCTGGTCTTACTCCGCCGCGTTACAGTCCGTCGCCTTCGAGATTGGATGGAATCCTCGAGCTCAGCGTTCCTTGCTTCTTCTTGTTAGGTCGGTGGCTGCATTCTCGTCGAGTGTTGGACGGGGTTGCCCTGCTGCTGATTGCCTGTTTCTAGTGCGGCCGAGAAAATACCAAGCGCGCCGCTTCTGTTCAACCTTTCTCTGCTGCGACAGGTAAATTCGTCCTTTTCTCTTTGCTGTGTGGATGGAATTATCAGTAGCAATTCATTTATGTTCCAAACAAATTTTGGGCAACCATACCAAACCTAGTCTCGCATGTCAGTTGTCACCAGGACAAAAAAAGAATCAAACTTTGTGATTACTCCATTACTCTGCTGTTTAGTGATAAAATGTTTGTGGTGTTTATTATTTTCATGTTTATCTACAAATTTGCTTTTTTATTTCTTGCCCTTCCTACATGAATTCAGTCAACATGAGATTGTGATTGCTATACATTTTTTAAAGTTCTAGGGTCAGAACCCTGCCTTTACTAAAATGACAAAAGCCAGTTTTTTTTAATTATTGAGAGAGGAAGGAAGGTAGGCTCTTATTAATTTTTTAAAATGTTTTGATGTACATGAAACATCTCTGGACACCTAAGGAGCCAAACATATCTCCCTGGTGCCATATTACAAATACTTTTAGCAACTACAGGGGCCTCATTATTAGAGCCTCTACCTTCATGCTTAAAATTTACTTCGTGCAACAAAACACTTCTTGTTCTAATCTCTTTTAGGATAGATGAGTATGCACACAAGCTATGCTTATCAAGATTCATAATTACTTCCAAGCAGTCTGAAGCTATCACACACTTGTGCGCATCCATATCAAGCGCCAAAGAAATTGCTTCATTGCAAGCCAAAGCTTCCAGAGAAGGTGGATCAACCAATCCATTAATAACATTGGCACTAGCAGCAACATAGTTTCCATTACTATCTCTGCATATTACACCCACTGCACCTTTATTGCCTGCTCGCGCCACAGTGCCATCACAATTGAATTTCAAAAATCCATCAGGAGGGGCAATCCATTTGCGAGCAGCTCCTTTAGTTTTCATTAGCAGCTTTGTTTCATTTTCTTTACGCAACCCAGCTAATTCCATGTCCTTAAGAAATTTTGAAATAAAACCAAAAGTGGACAAAGGGCTTTGGAAGATATCTTCATGTAAAGCCATTCGCCGAGCCCCCCAAATTGCACATGTAACAAGCAGTTTCTGAAAATCCCTTGCAGATAGAGTTTCTTGCATAAAGGATAACCACAAACATGGATTGTTAATTTCATTTGCAGCAATATGTTCAGTAAGCTCCTCATCTACTAGTGCCCATACACACCTTGCCATTGTACAATTAAAAAGAGCATGCTTCCAGAAATTCCACAACACATAATTTACAATTACCATGTTCTTTCATAGATCTTTGTTTGAGCACTTCCCCAAATGATAAGGAGTTATGAGCTAACCTCCAGGCAGATATATGATTTTTTATGGCAATTTGATCTTCCATAATAATTTCCATCTCCCATCTCCTTCTAACTCCTTCATTGTCATAGACTCCAGCACTTGATTCTAGCCAATCTTGTCGTTGGTTCCTGGTGTGAATAAGCAGTTTATAAGCAGATTTAACAGAAAAGATACCACATAGTTCATAGTGCCATGCCCAAAAATCATTTCTGATTATAGCTTAGAGAAATGTTTTTAATTACCTTGGCATCCATATCATAGAAGGAATTATGCATAACAGTTTACAACTCAACGTTGGATCAACAGAAAAGAAACCAATCATGACCCAAAAAGTACGATTCATCCAGTGATTGCTTCATGTACAGTGATTGTTTCTGGATGCACAGTGATTGCTATACTTCACTCCAAAAAGTACATGTTTGTTTCTGTATCTGTTTTTTTATATATAAATGTATGCTTATGCATCTGTTAGCTCAGATATTACTTCACCTGAATTAAATGAATCTTTTTGTTCTCTCTTTTGCACTTCAGATTCAGATGCGAATTCACCTGAATTAAATGAATCTTTTTGTTGGTTTTCCAGGAAAATGTCGTTCAATCCCGACGAACCTAAGAGCCGTGCCTGGACAGACTTTCTTCGCGCCAACGAAACAGAGGTTCAGCAGTCTTGGGATGAGAGCAATGTTTTCAAGGCCGATCCTGGTTGTGGACCTGCAGGGCCCGGTGAGAAGTTCTTTGGCAACTTCCCGTACCCTTACATGAACGGTCTGCTGCACCTGGGTCATGCCTTCTCGCTGTCCAAGCTCGAGTTCGGTGCCGCATACCACAGGCTCTGTGGCTCCAACGTCCTCCTGCCCTTTGCTTTCCACTGCACTAGAATGCCCATCAAGGCCTCGGCTGATAAACTCGTTAGGGAGATGCAGCTCTATGGTACCCATGGCGCAGGAGGGTTCTCATGCTGCAGATGCAGATGCTACCCAGGCTGACCAGGCTGATGTGATTGCCCCGGGTAAATTTAAGGGCAAGAAGTCCGAGGCTGCTGCAAAGACCGGCGCACAAAAGTACCAGTGGGAGATCATGAGGAGCTTTGGTCTAGAGGATGAAGAAATTGCGAGGTTTCAGGATCCTTATCACTGGTTGACTCACTTCCCCCCCATTGGCAAAGGAGGTTCTCAAGAAATTTGGCTTGGGTTGCGACTGGAGGAGGTCGTTTATAACCACTGACATGAATCCATTCTATGATGCTTTTGTCAAGTGGCAGATGAGGAAGCTGAAGGAATTGGGCAAGGTTGTTAAGGACATATGAAGTACACGATGTACTCTCCATTGGATGGCCAACCTTGTGCTGACCATGACAGGGCAACAGGTGAAGGTGTGCAGCCACAAGAATATGTGCTGATTAAGATGGATGTGATCTCACCTCTTCCTCCCAGGTTGAAGGCCTTGGATGGGAGGAAAGTGTATTTGGCAGCAGCTACACTTAGACCTGAGACGATGTATGGGCAGACAAAGTGCTGGGTGCTTCCTGATGGGATCTATGGTGCTTTTGAGATCAATCACACTGATGTCTTCATCCTTACATCAAGGGCTGCGCTTAATCTTGCATACCAACACCTATCCAAGGTCCCAGAAAAGCCAACCTGCTTATGTGAGCTGTCTGGCAATGATTTGATTGGTTTGGCACTGAAATCTCCTCTTGCCTTCAATGAAACTATATATGCACTTCCAATGCTCACCGTCTTGGCTGATAAAGGTACTGGGATTGTAACTAGTGTTCCAAGTGATTCACCTGATGATTTCATGGCATTGCAAGATTTAATCACAAAACCAGCTTTGAGGGCAAAGTATGGAGTGAAAGACGAGTGGGTTCTTCCATGTGAGATTGTACCAATAATCCACATTCCTGAATTTGGAGATAAGTCAGCGGAGAAAGTTTGCCATGATCTTAAGATTAAGAGCCAGAATGACAGGGAAAAGCTTGATGAAGCAAAAAGAATGACGTATCTGAAGGGTTTTACTGATGGAACAATGATTGTGGGTGAATTTAGCGGTCGAAAGGTCCAAAAAGCAAAGCCTCTGATTAAAAGCAAGCTTTTGGAAGAGGGCACAGCTGTGCTGTATAGTGAGCCGGAGAAGAAGGTCATGTCTAGATCTGGAGATGAGTGTGTTGTTGCACTGACTGATCAGTGGTACATAACTTATGGTGAGACTGAATGGAAGCAGAAGGCAGTCAGATGTTTGGATGGCATGAATACATTCTCGGCTGAAACCCGTAATGGTTTTGAGCACACATTGGCCTGGCTGAACCAGTGGGCATGTTCACGTTCTTTTGGCCTTGGTACTCGAATTCCATGGGATGAGCAGTTCCTTGTAGAATCTCTTTCTGATTCAACGCTATACATGGCCTATTACACAGTTTCACATCTTTTGCAAAATGGCAACCTGTACGGCAAAGAAATATCCTCAGTAAGGCCAGAAGAAATGCCAGATGAAGTTTGGGATTATGTGTTTTGTGATGGTCCAGCACCAAAAAGTGACATCCCTCCTGCTCTATTGAACCAGATGAAGCAAGAGTTCGAGTATTGGTATCCATTTGATATTCGGGTGTCTGGAAAGGACCTCATCGAGAACCATCTGACATTCTGCATATACAATCATACAGCCCTTCTTCCAGAGCGCCATTGGCCTCGTGGATTCCGTTGTAATGGTCATCTTTTGCTTAATTCTGAGAAAATGTCCAAGTCCACAGGGAATTTCCTAACTCTTGAAGAAGCCATAAGCAAGTACTCTTCTGATGCCACTAGATTTGCCCTTGCTGATGCTGGTGATGGTATGGATGACGCAAACTTTGTTAGTGAAACTGCAAATTCTGCTGGTATGAGGCTTACAAAAGAGATTTCATGGATGGAAGAGGTTGTAGCCTCCGAATCCAAATTAAGAGCTGGGCCGCCCACTACGTATGCTGACCATGTGTTTGAGAATGAGATGAACATTGCAATCAAAGAGACTGAGAAGAGTTACAAGTTTTCATGTTCAGAGATGCCTTGAAGTCTGGGTTCTATGACCTCCAATTGGCTAGAGATGAGTACAGGCTCTCTTGTGGTTCAGCAGGTATGAATCGTGATCTGTTGTGGCGGTTTATGGACGTTCAGACCAGGCTCATCACCCCTATTTGCCCACACTACGCTGAGCACGTGTGGCAAAAGATCTTAAAGAAAGAAGGCTTTGTGATAAAAGCTGGCTGGCCAGCTGCAGACACCCCGGATCCTACTCTGCGGATTGCAAATAAATACCTGCAGGATACTATAGTTTTGATGAGGAAGCTGCTTCAGAAGCAAGAGTCTGGTTCCAAGAAGCCCAAGAAGGGAGCTGTACCTGCACCTCCATCAGAGGAAAAGAAGATTAACATTGGACTCATATATGTCAACGAGCAGTCGAGCACTACTCTGGCTGGAAAGAGGATTGCTTGAGGGTGCTGCAGTCCAAGTTTGACAGACATACGCTAACCTTTGCACCCGATCAGGAAATAATAGAAGCTCTGATGAATTGTCCCATTGGTCAGGAGATGAACTTGAAGCAAGTTCAGAAGCTGTGCATGCCCTTCATCAGGTTCAAGAAGGACGAGGTGAGGGAGGTTGGTCCTTAGTCGCTCAATTTGAAACTTCCGTTTGGTGAGATGGATGTGCTGCGGAAGAACGTGGAGCTGATCAGGAGGCAGCTGGGCTTTGAGCAAGTTGAGGTGCTGTCGGTGTCTGAGGAAGCTGCTTGTGGTATTGCTGGGGGGTATGTTTCTCTGCTGGAGAAAAGTCCCCCGTCCCCTGGTGACCCGGTTGCAATCTTCACCAGCAAACCTCATGGGTGATGGTCTTAACAAAGATCTGCATCTGCAGAAAGTAGTACATGTAGGAAAGGAATATTCTCTCTCTCTATTCCTCCAAACCCTAGAAGGGTGGGTATATAGTAG
>JAZFNS010020000.1:56274907-56285116 GCA_037127165.1 Alloteropsis angusta | reverse complement strand
CCCGCCGACGCCATCTCCGACCTCCACGCCATCGCCTCCCGCATGGCCGCCGCGGGGTACGGCCGCGAGTGCGTCCAGGTGTACGCCTCCGTCCGCAAGCCGGCCGTCAACTCCGCCCTCCGCCGCCTCGGCGTCGAGAACCTCAGCATCGGCGACGAGTGGGAGGCGAAGATCCGCCGCTGGATCCGCGCCGCCCGCAGCGCCGTCCGCGGCGTCTTCGCCAGCGAGCACCGCCTCTGCTTCCACATATTGACGACCTCCCGCTGGGCAATTCCATCACCTCCGACGAGCCTTTCGCCGAGGCCGTGAAAGGCGCGGCGCTGCAGCTCTTGGGCTTCGCCGAGGCCATCGGCATCGGCCGCTTCTCCCCCGAGAAGCTGTTCAAGATCCTCGACCTGCACGACGCTCTCTCCGACCTGTTGCCCGATATCTACGACATCTTTGCAGCCTCCAAGTCCAAGGCGGCGGAGCCGATATACGTGCAGGCGGCCGAGATCAGGTCGCGGCTCGCCGACGCCGTGCGCCGGATAGTCTCGGAGTTCGAGAACGCCGTGCTCCGCGACCCGTCCAAGACTCCGGTGCCAGGGGGCACCATTCACCCGCTCACTCGCTATCTTATGAATTACAGCAGCCTCATTTCGGACTACAAGGTCACGCTCTCCGAGTTGATCATCTCGCGGCCGTCGTCGGCTAGCTCCAGGAGGATTGCTGCTGAGGGCAATGAGGCTGCGCCTGCACCGACCTTCCCTGATCTTGACCTGCCAGATCCTGATCACAGTCAGTTGCCCCTTGCTGCTCATCTTGTCTGGGTGATTGTTCTTCTTGAACATAACCTTGAGAGTAAGGCGTCACTCTATAAAGATGCAGCACTGTCTCAGTTGTTCCTCATGAACAATGTGCACTATATCGTGCACAAGGTGAAGGATTCAGCTGAGCTTCAGGGGCTAATTGGGGATGAGTATTTGAAGCGACTCACAGGGAAGTTCCGGCATGCGGCCACAAGCTACCAGCGAACTGCATGGCTGAAGATACTGGATTGTCTCAGAGATGAGGGCCTCCATATTAGTGGTGGCTTCTCGTCTGGGGTATCAGCATCGGTGCTAAGGGATCGGTTCAAGGCTTTCAATGCTGTGTTTGAGGAAGCACACAGGACCCAGTCTGCCTGGTATGTGCCAGACACACAGCTGAGAGAAGAGCTTAGGATCTCCATTTCAGAGAAGCTGCTCCCAGCATATCGATGCTTCCATGGCAGGTTTCGTCATCACATAGAAAATGGCAGGCACCCAGAGTTGTACATCAAGTACTCAGTTGAGGATCTTGAGGTAACAATGGCAGATTTCTTTGAGGGAGCTCCTCCATTGCCACATAACAGGAGGAGATCTCATGGATGAATCGATGGTCTGAAAAAGCTAGCTGTGTACATACCGTGTATTCTTTAATTCTTTTGGGAGGAAGGCCAACAACTTTTTTTGGAAATATTGTAACCTGTAACAATTGTTTGGCATTTAGCCGAGTGTTTCATCATTTTTTTTGGTCGTTCACTTGTAGCTGAAGAATGCTGCTTGATAGAGGAGATGCAAAAAAGAAATTGTTATTTTGGGGTTACGCATACACGATGTAATGCCATCTTTGGTGGCCTTGAAATATATATTTGGAGGATCTTCTTCCTTATCTCTTTATCGTCATAACAAGTCAGGGTGCCCTGCAACTTTTTGTCACAATACAATCTATACAAAGTTACAGTTCTATTTTCCATGCAAGCGTTGTACTTGACTGATAATAAGCAGAGATGTTTCTCCTTTTCTCTCAACTAATGAGAGTAAAATTTTAGCATTACTTTTTTTTATATTTTTCCTTATCTAGGGATTACTACCATGCCTTGGATCACACACCGGGGCGGATCCAGGTTATGGTGAGCGAGGGCACATGCCGCAACTCAAATTTGAAAAACAATAGAACTATATAATTTTTCACCGTATATGCCTCTCTTCAAATGGTCCACATGCTTCTTAAGTCTCAAATACAAGACCTGTGCCCCCTCTCAATTTTTGTCCTAGATCCACCCCTGATCACACATGTTCTTTTTATATATGTAGATATCAATCAGTTCAGGGCTACGCTGTTATGCAGCTAATTGGTAAAAGACTCCTTCCTTGCGGCACAGTAGCATAGTATGCCAATGGGCTTCTTTTCATAGGTAGAGCAAATATGAAACTTTATGCTTTATTACATGTGCATGATAAATTTGTAAATTACTTGATCTAGTATTCAATAGAATGTAGGCACCATTTTGATTTTATAGAAAAAACTGCGTGGTCGGGAGGAATCGAACCGCCGACTGGCACTTGGAAAAAACATGTTCTACCACGGAAAAAATCCCTCCGTCATCTCTCAACTATTGCATATGTTCAAGTTTCGTCCTTACAGTTTAAAATCGGATGTTTTCCATCCCTGAACTCTTAATCCCCCGCCGCCGCGCCCACCACTACCCAGCCAACCGTCCTCTGCCGCCCCCGGCCCCTCATCTTCTATGTTCGGAGGACATTGGAGCTCCTCGGACCACCCCCAAACCCTAACCCTAAGTGTCGCCACCTCCCACCGCCTCCCCGGGCGACGGTGACCTCGTCGCCTGATGCCCCACCCACCAACCACCCCTCCAGTTCGCCTCGACGAGCTGCTGTGGTTGCGCGCGGGTGCGAGCAGCGGCGTCACGAGACAGCGAGACCAAGAAGACTGAAAATTTCAAACGGTGTGAGTGAATCCATCGGATGGACGCGAATGTGGAAGCTATATGGCTTTCCGGGCTTCCGAAAACCATATAGGATTCTGTCGGCACCTGGGTTGTGCTATGCCCCGCATGGGTAAGCCGCTGTCGGGCCTCGCCAGGCTGGCTGTCATGGCGAGCGTTGACTTTTTTAATTTTATTTTTTTTTTGATTGTGCAAAAATGGCATTCGGACGACAGATTTTGCAATTCTGTTATCCAATCGCACAGCGAATTGGCGGTAGCCAAATGATACTGCGGCCAGGGTAAGAACCGCCAAATGAAATGGACAGTGTTTCGGTGCGCAGCACTGTAGCAACCTTACTGCCGCTTCATTCGGCGGTTAGGTTTCTCCCCAAAAAAATACTTTTTCATATGAACTCGGATGAAGACAAACTTTATACAAAAATTGTAGATCTCAATGTTTTCAAAATGTTTATAAACTTTATACAAAAATTGTAGATCTTAATGTTTTCAAAATTGTAGATCCCCAAATGAGATCTACAACTTTTAGTTCAAAATGTTTTCATTTGAAATCATCTTCTTGCTCAAATAATTCACACAATGCTCAAATCTATTGAACCAGAATAATTTATCTTTTCTAGATAGCACATCTTCAAAAAATTATAATTTTCTCATATGCATTCAGATCGAGATAAGTTTCTTACAAAACTTATAGACCTTGATGAGATCTAGAACTTTGTAGTTTATAAGTTTTTCATTTGAAATCATCTTCTTGATCAAATAATTCATGCAATGTTCAGATCTAATGAAGCAGAATAATTTCTCTTCTTTGTACAACACATCTTCAAAAAATTAAAACTTACTCATATGAATTCGGATGGAGATAAACTTTAGATGAAAATTATAGACCTCGATGAGATCTACAACTTTATTGTTCAAATTTTTTCATTATGAATTAGT
This sequence comes from Alloteropsis angusta, assembly GCA_037127165.1. Lineage (NCBI taxonomy): Eukaryota > Viridiplantae > Streptophyta > Magnoliopsida > Poales > Poaceae > Alloteropsis > Alloteropsis angusta. Next base: position 56,281,429 of record JAZFNS010020000.1, on the reverse strand, counting down.
TTGGTGCTCAAATAATTGTGACAATGTTTAGATCTAAAATTCAAATTTTGGATGTGAATATTGCATGGATTATTTGAGCAAGAACGTGATTTCAAATGAAAATATTTGGAACTACAAATTTTTAGATATCATCGAGCTCTATAATTTTGTTATGAAGTTTATCTCCATCCAAATTCATATGAGAAATGTATAATTCTCTGAAGATGTACTGTCCAAAGAAGAAAAATTATACTTGTTCATTTGATTTGAGCATTGCATGAATTATTTGAGCAAGAAGATGGTTTCAAATGAAAAACTTTTGAACTACAAAATTATAGATCTCATCGAGCTCTACAATTTTATTATAAACTTTATCTCCATCCGAGTTCATATAGAAAAGTTATGATTTTTTTTACGGAAGCAACCTAACCGGCAAATGAAACGGCGATAAGGCTACTACAGTGCTGCACGCGCAAAACACTGTAGCAATGGTTATTTCATTCGGCGGTTTTTGCTCTGGCCGCGTATCATTTGGCCACCGCCTATTCATTCGGTGGTTGGACGATAGAACTGCAAAATCTGTCATCCGGATGTCATTTTTGCAAAATCGTAAAAAAAATCGCCAGTGTTGACCCTCGGAACCTATATATCTTTCAAAAGACTTTTTTTCATTAACTTCCGCTGTTTGAGATTCGTGCGTCCTTGTTCGACCACACTATCTCCTTGCTTCCATTTCTTTTCGTCTGCATTTCCTTTCGTTTCTTCCCGTCTGCGCTGTTCACTCGCGACAGCGCACCGTTCCTGCCGCCACCTTGCAAGGATTTAGGACGGATTGGTCGAGTGTGGGCGGGGGGGGGGGCGGTCAGTGGTGAGGCCCCCATCGGCCGCTGGTGGTGGTCGAGGCGGCGGTCGAGTTAGGATTAGTGAGGCGGTGGGGCGACGAAGATGGTCGGCTTAGGGAGGGAGGCTGGAGGGCGCCGGTGGAGGGTGGGGGCTGCGTGGCGGCACGACAGTCGGCCGCCGGTTAGGGTGAAGGACGAAGCCGCGGATGAAGAAGCTGGAGGAAGAAGGTGGGAGAGAAAATGGGCAGTACGTGGGCCGGAAGAGGGATTCCTTATCTGTCTTCCACAAGACACATAGGTAGTGATTGGTAGATTACATTAGGCTTATGGAATGCTGGCCTGGTTTGATTGGTGGGCTGCATTGGGAGTTAGCCAGGCTTGTGGAGTGCAAAAGGGGTGGTACGGCCTGCATAGCCGAAGCCGTCGGGAAATCGCGTTCCAGGTTATGCAGGCTCGCACAAGCCAGCGTTCGTGGGCCCGCCTTGTGCAGCCCGGCCCGCATTGTGCAGGCAAGGAAACCGAGCGCTCCTCCCCTCGGGCGCTAGGGTTACCGCTCCAGCCTCCAACTCCTCGCGTGGTCTTGTCCTCACAACTCCTCGGCGGCGCAGGCGGCGCCGCACCCGTCAACCGAAAGCCAGCGTCTTCTTCCTCGACCCCGACCGCCAAGGCTTCTTCCGCGCGCCTCGGCTTCGCCTTCAGCTTCGTCACCCACTCAGACGCCACTTCTTCCACTGCTCGGACACCGCTTCTTCCACCGCTCGGATGTTGTCTCCATCACCGCCACTGCCCGCTGCTACTTCTTCCACGCACCACCGGCGTCGACAACTCATTCCCAAAGGTACCCACAACTCCTGGCGCTCTCTTCCTCTCTGTCTTGGTGATGTGAATCTCGTTCTCTCGAAGTTTGCCGTGCGCCTGGCTCTGTTTATGTGGTATGGATATGTTTGTATTGAAGTTTGTCGTGCGCCTGACTTTTTTAGGTGTTTGGTACCAGGATCTGGCGTTACTTTGGATTTGTGTGTTGATTGCGGCCAGATGTGGATCTTTGGGCGATTTTTATGAACTGGCGATGATTATTCACATGGATTTGGCTTCGTGCATGTGTTGGTAATTGATTGCCTTGTTTTGTTTTCATAGATGGATTTGTCACTCTCTATTAGGAGGCGACAACTTATTATTAGGGGTGCTGCTCTTGTCTGTGTCATCAGCGCTTGGATAATGCTTAGGTTTAGACGTTGTGCAAATGCTAGACCATCAATCACCTATGGTCCTATGCTTGCCAGGGATGAACAACGCCAAAAAATCCTTTCATTCATCTACCATTCCACTGATGTCCAGTGTGTAAACTAGCTTAGGATGAGAAGAGCCCCTTTTTTCTAGCTGTGTGACCTATTCTGCAACCGTGGTCTCCTGAAAGATAGCATTCATATCAACATTGAAGAACAGGTTGCGATGTTCCTTCATGTAGTTGGTCATAACCAGAGGTTTAGGTGCATCCAAGTTCCCTTTTTATGATCCATTGAAACAATTTGCAGATATTCCCAAGAGGTCTTGTATGCTGTTAGGGACCTCAGATCTGGAATGATTCTTCCACCATCTATCACTGACACAACCAAAATCCAAAACAGCTGCAGATGGAACCCATACTTCAAGGTTTGATCGTTAACCTGTTACATAAGTTTGGTCTTACACCTCAATGTCAAAGTATTTAACTATGCATTGGTGGTTGATGGAGGATTGTGTTGGTGCTATTGATGGGACCCATGTGCTAGCTAGTGTTCCTGCTAAATCCAAGGCTGCATTTCTAGTAAGGAAGCACACCACCACACAGAATGTCCTGGCTGCTGTGGACTTCGACCTATGGTTTACCTATGTCGTAGTGGCTGGGAGGGTTCAGCTCATGATGCACTGATCCTGGCTGATGCCCTTCAAAGGCCTAATGGTCTCAAAGTTCCACAAGGTAAAATAATAAAAGCCCTTCACATATTAATGATTATTCACCTAAACTGATGTCATTCCTTTAAAAATTTTAGGGAAATTCTACCTTGTAGATGCTAGTTATGCTATCAGGCCTAGATTTCTTCCACCATATAGGGCCACAGGATATCATCTAAGGGAGTATGGTACTAGGAGGCCCCAAAATACAAGGGAGCTGTTCAATCGAAGGCATTCAGCCCTCAGGGTCACTATGGAGAGAGCATTTGGAGCACTCAAAAATAGGTTTAGGATTCTCTACAACAAGCCCTTCGACCCTTACAAGACCGAAGTCAAGCTTGTCCTTGCATGCTGTATCCTTCACAACTGGATACTAAGGCATGGTCATGATGATCATGTCCCATCAGAGGAAGGGTGGGATTGAAATTCTCATGATGAGGCTGTTCCCAATGATGTGATTATGGACAATGCTACATGGGCAGCCAAGAGAGACACGTGGGCACAACAGATTTGGCAGAACTGACAAGGGAATAGGCATTAGGCAGATGTAGAAGTATTGATTAGTTCCCTAATGTTGTGGGCTGTGATGACCTAATGTAATGTGTGTGTTTAATGGCTTAAGACTTGTTTCATGGTTGTATTAATTTAGGAACCTGATGTACTTTGTATGCTGTTATCTCTTGTGGGAACCGAATTGTTTTAGTTGTAATGAATCTCTAATGTTATGTCAGGATCTTTGTTAAATATATGCTAAGTTGAATGTACTTGTTGTTTCATGGCTGATTCATGTGTCATTGTTGATACTAATCATGTATGAAGAACCTATTGCGATTGTTGTTTTTGATTTGTTGATTAGGCAATGGCTGACATGAATGGCATTGAGGCTGTTGAAGAGATCATTGCTGCCCAACGCAATGTAGGCTAGGGCAATGCTGGTCAGGCCAATTAGAGGCTGAACTGGACCAATGCAATGTTAGGATTTGTGCTCTGCCGTTTCACTGCACTGGTTGGAGAGGGAGTTAAAACTGACAAGGGGTTCAAGGATTTGCATCTAAACAGAGTTGGCAAGGAGCTTTCAGAGTTTTGTGGGATTGAGGTCAGTGGCTCTCAGGTCTACAACCACCTACGCAAGTGGTGATCCAGATGTGTGAAGATCTGCTGGATGAAGGACATCAACGGGTCACTGTGGGATGAGGATACATTCATGATCACCTTAGCCCCAGACCACTATGCTGGGCATGTGAAGGTGCTGACCAAAATTATTTTTTTGATATACTTCAAGGTTTTTGTTGTATGTAACTGTTGTAATGTGTGCTGATTGTTTCGGGACCATCCCAAAGATGCTGTTGAATGTGCCTCTAGCCTACTACCCTTAGATGCAGGCTAGTTTTGCTTGTGGAGTTGCAACAGGCAGGTTTGCCACGGGATCTAATGAGCCACTTGGAGAACCAACTGAACCAGAGGCAATCAATGTTGACATGGATGTACCAGCAGCTACTGAAGACGGTTCTGATGACAAGGGAAAGGTAGATGACAANGAAGAAGGGGCTTTCATGCATGGCTTGACAGAAGCTGTGTGGGGGTTTGTTGGTGCTGTCAAAGAGGCCACCATGCTGAGGGAGCTCCTGGCATCGTTAGGGCTGTGATGAGCTGCAGTAACTTCACCAAGCCGTAGCTGATGTTCTCGTTGGATCACCTCATGGAGCACAAGAGGACAGCACTTGGATTTCTGGAGATGGATGTAGAAGAGAAGGACCTTTGGCTGGAAACATTCCTCACCAAGCATGACTTGCTTGGCTGATTTGTGAGAGAGAAGTAAAATGAACAACACCTTTTTGACCAAGGGAACTTGTGAATGCTAGCCTATTGGCTAAAAATTGTAACTAAAACCTTATGACTCAAGTTGCAATCTTTTGTAAAGTTAAGATTTGGTTATGTGATGTACTTATGGTTGAGGTTATGTAGCATGAGTAGTTGCTTACACCAAACAATTGACATGCTGCTAATGATGGATGCTTGAATGGTGATGAATGGAAGGAGTTTCATGCTATCATGTCTTGAATCTGTCACATATATGTGATTTTGCCATGTTCTGTCACATATATCTGAATTTGTTGTGTTGTCCATGTTTTTGAAGATGAATGTACAAGTTATCATATGATATGTCACTGGTTTTTGTAAGGTGAAGTACAATTTCAGATCCAATGGGAATGTCAAAGATAGGCCGTCTCAAGAAAACAAAACAAAGAACAAAGCACAACGCATTTAGCAATGTTGTAATCCAATAGATTAGTTCATAAGCACAACATTTGCATCACAATGCATGTTCATGTTCAGCCACAACTAGCAATAGTTTTGCAGCAACTACAGATTCTTAAGCATCACCTAATCTTTGTCGAAGGACCTAATCTCCACAATGCAAATGCCCAGGACTAAAGCGCTACTTATGTATAGTAAAACACACAAAAGAATCCTTCGGTCCAGAGGGCGCCCCTTAACTACTCTTCAAGCTACTTCACCACTTCACTTGTTGTTCTTCAGGAGGACTCCAAATATCATGGCCACCAGGAGACCGAGCGTGCACAGAAGTAAGCCATAGATCATCTTCTTGTTGTAAGCTTGGGCACCTATCCTAGCTTGCAGAGTAGCACAAGTGCTGCGAGCTAGGGATGTCCTAAAGGCCAGCCTTCCCAATAGGAGCTCCTTTTCCTTCATCGACACTTCCTTCACTTCAATGGCCTCATTGCACATCTGAATTGCATGCAGCATATCAATCTGAGCCTCCTCAACCTCTTGCTTGGCCTTCGCACAACATCCCAAATGGCAGATGCAACTTCCTGGAACTTTGTAGGCCACTTCACATCCACCCAAAGCATGAAATTGCACAAGTTCTCCTTGCCCTGCACATCCACAACACTGAATCACACAGAAGCACAACAAGGCATGTTCAGTTGCAATAAAAACAAGAAACGACCAAAATCACCTTACGCGGGCATGCCAGGTAGCGCCGACCAGTGTTCTTCTCATCCCAACAGCCAAGACGCCTAGGATGGTCGCCATGGAGGCAATGAGCAGCAATGTCATAGTCAATCCCGCGCTAATCAGAAGTCTGCATGGCTTTCTTCGGCAATTCGATGGACAACTGCAACATATGCACCAAGCAACCACCAGATGTTTAATTTGGGCATGCTGTAATCAATCTTACCATTCTAACAAATACACAAAACCCTAACAATCACAATCTAATGCTACTCCATGCTCAAATTGCATACAACATCAACAATACCATTCTGCAGCAATCGCAAACTAATAGCATGAGCAAGAGCACAAGAGAGGAGTCACGGCTAGTGGAGTAGTGGAGTAGCACAAGAGAGCAGTAACAAGACAAGAGCACAAGAGCACAGGAGAGCAATACCTCAGACGAGTCACGGCTAGTGGAGTAGCAGTCAAACTAGGAGGAGCGCTGAGTAGATCGAGATCCAGAGCCGCCGGATCCAGATCCGCCGCCGGAGCCCGTGCTTCCACCACCGGAACCAGTTCCACCGTTGCTGGACGGCGCGATGGAGTCGGAGTGGCGCCCCCTGCTCCCCTTCCTGTGGATATCCCACTGGCAAGCCGTGCATCTGGTCCGCGGCATGCACACGAAGAGAAGAGATGCGGAGTTCACCTCGCCAGACTTGGAGTAGTGGATTGGAGAGAGGGGGGCCGATTGGCCTTCGAGCTCGCCTCGCCATCCTCGCCGTCGGCCATCCTCCATGTGTCGGTG
>JAZFNS010020000.1:53765423-53778475 GCA_037127165.1 Alloteropsis angusta | reverse complement strand
TGACCGATAGGCCATTTTCTACTAGTGGGGTTTGGGAGATTAGTACCCAGACCCGCAAATCCATGGTTTTTTTACCCGCTAATCTTAGCAAAATAACACATATTTGTCCATAATTGGTGTAATATATAAGTTAGTATGTGACTATATATTGCTTCTCATCATGAGTTGAAGTGATACACGCCGAGCTTGGTAGTTTAAGGCTAGATTAAGCATTTTTTTATTCACATAAACAATATGCATATATTTGCAAAAATATATGAATGTGAGTATTGTTGTCGTGGATTTACCTTCTCGGCATGAGCGACCCGTGGGTACCCGTTATCCTAACAAGCATGGTTTGGCCATAAAATCTAACTCATGACGGCTCACAGGTTTTTAACAGGCGGATTTTATTTTCGCAGGAATGGGTATGGGATGGCAAAACCCAACAGATTGAATTCGTTGCCATCTCTAAATGTGTTGGCGAGCCTGCCAGTGTATTGTACTGGGCATATGACATTTGTAGTTAGCAACCTTTGCACCTCTGCATTTGCTGCTTGTATTCTGTCTGGTGACATTTTCCGGTGCCTTTGCTTTTCTGATGGGTAACTTGGGTCTACATTCAGCGCATGCTCTACCATATCCTGGCTGAATCCTTTAAGGTCATCGTAAGACCAAGCGAATACATCACTGTTGTTTCTTAGCAGTTTGATGAGCTTTTTTCCTCGAGTGTGAGCTCTGTGCCTATTACGATTGTCTTGTCTGGTGTGTCTTTGCATATTGAAACTGTTTCAGTGTCGCTAGGAGGCGAAGCCTTTTCCTTCGCTATTTTTGCTGCTTCTCTAGAAGTGGAATGCCAGAATCCTCGATAAGGTGTATATGTTTCTGCTATGGGTTAACATTTCCCTCGGCCCTTTGGGCTTCATCTTGGTTGTTGTACATTGTGATGCCCAAATTATGCGAAGGCATCTTCATGCATAGATAGCCGTGATAAATGACATCAGAGAATTTGTTGATGAAGCCTCTTCCAAATATTGTGTTACATGGACAGTCAATGTGTACTGCATCAAATGTTATTTTTCTGCTCTGTATCTTTCAAGAGACCCAAGATACCCATAGAGTGATTATGCCCAAAGCTTATATTCTCTTGTCCTGGAAGCCATATAGTGGTTTGTACGCTCTTTAGGTTGTTGAATTCATAGGAGAAGACTATGTCAATAGAGCTAACGTCGTCCGCCAATATTCTGGAGACATTGTTTCCTCCAACATAGTGAGTGTTTTTCCCGATATTTGCATTTATGACGGAGGGGTTTTCATGCAGGTAGTCTACCAATTTCAGATGTTGCCAAATGAAGGTTCTCGGAATGTGACTATTGTTGGACTTGAGTTGGGTTCCATATACTACACGGTTTACCTTTTGCACCCATTCTTTCTTTTGGCGTTTTGAGGTGTGCAAACGCCCCCCGGATCCACTGGTGATTGGAAAGATATTGTTCACTATGAAGGCAATGTTTTCTTGCTTTAGAGGTGGTGTGATCTAGTTGTCTTGGTTTCTATGTGGTTGTTGACCTGAACTGAATTGATTCTAGGGTGCTTGGTTCTGATTGGAGGCTTGGTTGAAAGCTGGAATTTGGCATTGCACCGCAAAGGTTGTTTGCGGATGATACATAAGAGAAGGGTGGATTGGGCCGATACTGTAGTACACAAACAATATGGTTGATTGATCCAGAAATTATCAGGGTTTTCTGGCTTGGAGGTATGGTTCATTGGCTTTGGTTGTGGGTCTCCATTCTACTTTTGCAGTTCTTCTGTTTTGACTATTATGTGTTGGAAGGAATTTGTGCTGTAACTAGCACCCTTGCCATGACAAGTGTACCATAAGTCTGTAGGGTTTCTGTAATTTCCCCTTTCTTGGCCTCAACCGTGGCCTCTGCATCCTCCGTGGCCTTCTCTGCTTTCAAAATTGTTGCGGCCCCCACGACCGCCTCTACTGCTCGACTCAGCTCTATTGTCAAAGTTGGCCATTCTCTTCTCACTTTCCCAGACATTTCTTCTGTATGGTCAATCTCATTTGAGAACTTTGGTTCATAGTTTGTTCTGCCATTGTTGTTGAACTGAGTTTGTTGTGGTTGCTCAAAATATTGTCTGGGCTTCTTGTTTTTGAACTGGTCCCGCTCAAACTGTCTTCTGTGAAGGTCCTTGTCTGCTAGGAAATAACTTGACATGGTTTGACACAATTTTCTAAGGCCTTTGGTCGGTTTGTTCCTAGTTTGGACGTGCACTGATCAATCGCCAAACCTTTGATGGCTGCTTTAATTGCTTAGGCTTTTGGCACATTTACTGTTTGTGTCCTTAGTGAAACAAATCTTGAATGTACATTTTTAGAGGCTCATCTATCATTTGTTTCCAGTTGAACAAATCGGCGGCACCCTTGAGACTATACTGGACCCTCTTGAATTTTAAATCAGCAATGATTTCAGTCTTTCCCAGCTACAAACCAGTCTAAGCTCCAAATTTGCAAAACCAGGCTTGGGCTACCCCCTTCGCAGCGATAGCGAATGAACTCGCTAGTATCATCTTTTATCCTCCAATCGAAGCAACAATGGCTTCGTAAGCCATCAATAATTGTCTGGGGTCACTCTGGCCATTGAAAGTTGAAAGTTTGTGTGGTTTGTATCCTTTTGGCCATGGTTGTATTTGTAGTGTAGCGAAGAGGGGGGCATAGGGTCGATGATTTGTTGGACGTAGTAGCCTTCGCCTTCAGCTTGTCGTGTTTGCTGAGGCAATTATGGTGGCTGAGGTAGCTGTGGAGGTTGCTTGAGCATGTCGCGCGGTGGCAGATTCTGTTGGGGTCCTTCCTCTTATGCTTCTTCATTTTGCAGCATTGATATTTGCTCATCGAGTTGTGCCAACAACTGTTGTACCTTGAGTACCTCTTGATCATACCTTGCGACCTTCTTCTTGGCATTCATATCCTGAACGACTTTCTTCTTTTCTTCGATTTCTTTTTGCAAGGCTTTGATTTTGGCCATTTGTGCCTACTCCTTTGGTCTTAGAGATGTGTTGGCCTTCATCACAACTGCCTTCTTCTTTACTGCAGTTGTGGCAGCTATTTTCGCATTGCAAGCTTCGATCTGCTGTTGGATCAGCATTTGTTCTCTCCTTGGATTCCTATTTTGGGCGTTTCTTCGGGCTTCAGTAGAGTCAATAGATTATATTGTTGCGCTTGTTGTATTTTTAGGGTGGGTTGTTTGCAGATCTGTCAAATCTGGATTGGAGGCATCACGAGTCACCCCTGAGGATGAGTCCTTCTTGGCCATGGTTGTGGTAATCTTAGCACCCACTCTCTCGATCAAACATCAAGAACTACAAATCGATCCCCACTATTGGATTCAAGGAGAGATCCAACGTGTACAAATCGAGAGAAATCAAAGTGATGAAAAATATCTTATATGGGATGGAAAAGGTTACAAAGGGATGTGAGTGTCTCATTCGGGCACCGTCCCCCTCTGTTTATAGGCCACAAAGGGCCCACTTTACATCCAATACCTACTCAACCGCTATATTCTAAACATATCTGAGGATGTTTTAGTATTTCTCGTGACCCACTTGGGGCTTGACTTCCAAGTCAGCCAGCCTGAGGCTGTAGTTGCGCCACTCTTATTGGCCCGATCTTCGTAGCCTTCACCTCATCAGTCCTTACCAATGCGGGCCCATTGCTTTTGGTTTCATTTTACTTTACGATCATGGCTTCGCTTGGCTCCGTGGGAGGGGATTTAGTTCTCGCCCATCTATCGTGACAACACGTAGGACGAGAGGCGAAGGGGTCATTGCACCTTTTGTTGTCCATCCTCTCCTCTTGGCTCCTGCTGATCTTGCATTTCTCCTTTCCTGCCTAGGCAAAAGGGTAAAAAATACTTGCGAGAAAAAAACAGATATCCTATATGGCTTCTAGACCTGAGCATTTAAGGCCTGGCCCGACCCGGCCCGACGGCTCGGCCCAAGCCCAATGGGTTTTGGCCCGCCCACGATGCTTAATGGGATGGGCATGGGCAGAGCAAATGAAGCTCAAAATTATTTCTTGGCCCGAGCCCGCCCAAACTATTTAAATGAATTATTTTCTCATTGATAAAGAGTGGGAAGCCTGAGCACGACCATGGCCCGGTCCGAGCCCAGCCCGAAAATGAGGCCCGTTGCCGCCCATGGGACGAGTGTGGGTAAGAATTTTAAGGCCCGAAAAACCGGGCTTTTTTCGCCCGGCCCAAGCCCGGCCTGGCCCGCAATATGCTCAGGTCTAATGTCTTTTGGAAGCCAGGAAGCAAAGATGGCTTCCACGGTCTCCGCCGTCCGATGCTTGCAACTCCTCCCTCTGATCTTCTTCTTCCTCCTATCTTCTTCCTCGCGTCGTTCACTGCAGGAGCTCGCCGCACACCGAGGTGGAGGGGAGGGAAGGGGTGGTTGGTGGGAGGGAGCGGTCAGTGGTGAAGGTGGCAGAGCTTAGGGTTAGGGTTTGGGATTGGTCAGGGAGCTCCAATGTCCTCCGGACATAGAAGATGAGGGCTCGTTGGGGGAGGGGGTGGCGGAGGACCGGCAGAGTCGATGGTTGGCTAGGCGGCGGTGGGCGCGGCGGTGTGGGAGCGCCGCCGGCTGGGCAGGGCAGGACCCCAGTGGGCGGTTCCGGCGGTGGGGGCAAGGATGACGGGGACGCTAGGAAGGGCGGTGAGGGAGCAAGGGCGGGCAGGTGGGCGGGCGGCGCGGCGGCGGTATGTAGGATCTAGGACACCGACTAGAGGGGGGGGTGAATAGACGGTTTTAAACTTCAACAACAAAACTTGACAAGTTTTATTAGTANTATAGGACAACACATTTCTTTTTCTACGTATTTGTCCTCACTCTTGCATTCGGGGAGAACTTTTCGGTCGGTCATCCATCTCGAAATTGCTCCAGATCAAGAACGCTCAACATCTGAGTTCTTTCAAGATGTACCCTAGAAAAGAAGTTGTAACTTGTTGGTATGTGTATTCTATCAATCATATTAAACCATATGCCAGAATGTCACAGTAACATGCTCACACATATAGAAATTTTTTGGCATGTATAAAAATGTTTTCTTGGCGACTATCCAAACATGGATAATATGACCAGATACCCTGATTTGTGTTAGACCAAAGTTTGGCTTGGCTATCTAGAGACAGAATCCAAACGTGCCCTATTTCTTTGTTATGTTCCATTTATTTACGACATTGAAGATCAAATCTTCATAGAGCGCACTAACATAGGAGAGCAACACCTGTCGTACCGAAGAACAATATAATATCGGCAAGCGACGAATATGCTGCCTCGAAATATCCCGCCAGGGGCTGCTGGGGCAGTGCAATCAGTGGTGCGCCGCCATTGGCACCGGCACGGCCTTTAGTGGCGTGACCATGTTGAGCGACGTGCCGAACCGGTCCCTGACGTCCACGTCCTCGGGCTGCATCCCCTCGGGCAGCCTCCACTCGAACGCGTGGAGCAAGGAGGCCATTAGCAGCGTCACCACCCTCGTGGCCATGGGCAAGCCAGGGCACGCCCTCCGCCCGACCCCAAACGGCATGAACTCCAGACGCTCCTTTCCACGGAAATCTGCATCGCTCGCCTCGGCGAATCGCTCAGGCACGAACGCCTCAGGATCCGGCCACAGCGCCGGGTCGCGCATGACCGCCCACAGGTTGACGATCACCTTGGTGCCGGCGGGAACAGGGAAGCCGCCCACCTCTGCGCCGTCGGCCATGGCCTTGTGCGGCATTAGCATCGGGCTCGGCGGGTGCAGCCGCATGGACTCCATCACTACGGCGCGGAGGTAGTGGAGCCTGCCGGCGTCCGACTCGTCCGGGTGCGGCTTCGACCCCAGGGCCTCCCGCAGCTCGGCGCGGACCTTGGACATCACCGCCGGGTGCTTCAGCAGCTCAGCCATCGTCCACTCCACAGTGATCGCGTTCGTGTCAGTCCCAGCGACAAACAGATCCTGCATGTGTGGACGCACACGCACACAAGAAAAAAAAATGTTACTGATTGGCTGAGGTATTTGTTGACGTGCCAGTTTCTTGGAGAAGTTCAAAAAAAATGTGGACGTGTGTGTTGTTAAGTGCCTTTGACCAATAGAATAAAAAAAAGTGCCTTTGACAAATCTGCAAGATTGTGAAATTTGCGGACCATAATTTTGTCCGTTCGAAGGAGACGTATAATATGGATCGTGATGAAATCGACACTGCGGCGGATTTTCATCGACAAGGTTCAAGATTTGACGTGTGGACAGAAACGTACATAAAGAAAAGACTTGATAGTTTGCAGGCTTAGCTCGTCCGCCGAGTGAAGCTGAAGCAACGCGTCCAAGAAATCCCCCTTCTTTTCACCGCCTCCGCCGGCGTTGAGACGGCGCGCGATGATTTCGTCGAAGAAGTCGTAGAACCTGCCGATGAACTGGGCGTTGCGCCGGCGTCGGCCCTGCAGGTCGAGCCTGGCGAGCGAGGGGAAGAGGTCCGAGAGGTTGGGCTTGCAGACCTCCTCGACCGTGTCCCTGACCAGCACCCCCAGCTCCTGCGCGCGCTCCGAGCTGAGGTCGGCCACGTCCTCGGAGAAGAGCGCGCTGGACACGATGTTGAGCACGCACGAGGACACGACGCGCCCGACGTCCACGGTCTCGCCGGCGGCGGCGTGGCGGCGGAGGCAGGCGACCAGCTCTCTCGCCTTCCCCTCCCGCACGGCGCGCGTCGCGTCCAGCCCGCGCGCCGAGAAGAGGTGGTTGATGCACACGGCGCGGAGCTGCTTCCAAAGCGGGCTGCTGCTGGGGAGCCAGATGACGGAGTGCTCGTCGTTCCCCAGCGCGCGCCCGGCGTCGGTCACGGACCGCGCCGCCAGGACGTGGTCGTAGCGCTGCAGCACGTCGCGCGCCGCCGCCGCGGAGGAGGCCACGACGGCGTCGGTTGTGCCGAACCTCAGGGACATGACGGGGCCGTGCTTCGCTGCAAGCCTGGCGAGGGCGTGGTGCGGCTCACCGTGGAGGTCGAGGATGTTGCCGATGAGCGGCAGAGGCGTCGGGCCCGGTGCCCGCCTCGCCTTACCGGAGCTCCTCTTGCCTGAAAGGAATACCTTGAACAGAAGGCCGGAGGCGACCGAGACGTAGAGGAGCCATAGGAGGGTTGAAGCTTCCATTTTTCTCTAGAAGGCGTGGGCAAATGTGGGGCTGGATTCTTGATTAATTGAGCTCTATGCAGGGCCTTTATATAACAGTGCGAGCCGATCACCAACCATGGAGATAGGCCTGCTAATGGGCGTCATGTCAGGGCCCGACCCTTTTGTTTTGACGTATACATATACCTAATAGACAATTATAGTGTTTTACAATGTGTTGTTTTTTTTGCGATTTGTATCATATTTTAATATCTTCTCTAGTTAATGTTATTTTGCATAGGAGCGTGAGATATACTAGTACATAACAATTCAACAGCACACTCTTGCACCATTTAAGGATGGTCATATCATCTTATTTTATTGATGTAGGAATTGGCCAGCAGCTTCCGACTTCCGAGTTATTCCCATAAAACTCGCATAACTTGCTGCAGCTTGTCAGGGATTTCTTCTATGGCTTCTGGATGAATGTTCCATTAGGCTAGTTTCAGTAGGGATTTCATAGCAATAAATTCCTTGACATGTCAGCATGTTTGCTGAGGTGGCAGGATTTTAATAAGGGAAGAGAAGAAGAGAGTTTAATGGTCATGGCACTCCTTATGCACGGTTACCTAGTCTCATGAAACTGTATGAAATTCCCATTGAGAGCTTTTTGTTTCATCACATAACACATTTCATCACAACACCATGTAGAAAATAAATGTTAGAGCCTACCTATGAAACTGTGTCATGAAACTATGCACTGAGAGTGAACAATTTCATTCTCCTGAAAGCTGACACCCACAACCCCGTTTTCACGGTTTAGGCTGCTCCCATTTCGTAGCTGTGCAATGAAACCCCCCACTGAGACTGGCCTTAGGGTAACCGTGACTCCAAAACTAGGTAACAGTGTAGATTGAGTTTCATGGGGATGAAACTCCACTCACATCCCATAAAACTCCCTCCTTCTCTCTCCTTGCCACATCAGCAAATTTATGGCATTAAACTCTCAATGAAACCCGCATCCTATTGCAAAATTTTCCTTCATTTTTGTCTTCTGTTTCATTTTTGGCCCATTTATTCTTTCACTTTCTTTTTGGTTGGTTTACGTTTACCACGTTACTTTTATTTTTTTCCTTACGTTATTATATTATTTCTTGCTTTATCTTTATCTTTATCTTTAGTTGCTTCATGTTGTGTATGGTTTTAGAGACATATTTATATATACTGATTAGTTTATGTTAGTCTTTATATATTTTTCATATCGTATGAGAATATAAATTGTCATGTAATATGTACAAAGTGTTCATGGTGTATTTTTGAATATCCATTAAACTTTGTTACAAGTGTTTATGATTTCTTCTTTATCTGTTTCAGTCCACAAATTTTATGTTAATTGTTTCTGGTATAAAATTTTTTATTCCATATGTATAATGTTTTTGTTCGATAAGTGCTCATGACATGTTTCATGCATTATATAATTTAGTTCGACGAGCATAAAACTAATTATTCCCAATATATATTTTTGTTTCACACACATAAAATGTTGTTCCACGAGAGTTCATGATCTGTTGTGCATGCTTCATTTTTCACGATTGGTATCCTAATTGTTCCGTGGTATACAAATTGTGTTCCACAAACACAAAATACTATTCCACGAGTGTTCATAATTTGTTCCTGTGTAATTTGTCCCACAAAGTTGTATACTAATTGTTCCTAATATGGAACTTTTTTTCCATGTGTACAAAACATTGTTCCATGAGTGTCATGGTTTGGTTCATGTGTATTTAGTTTTCACGATCTTTTACAATAATTGTTTCAATATTTTTTTCCATATATACAATTTTTTCCCAGGATTGTATATCATATGTCCCGTCTTTATTTTTTTCTTCATAGGTTTGTATAATAATTGCATGATATATAGTTTTTTTTTGTTCTATGCATATAGAATTGTGGTCCATCTGTACATTTTTTGCACATGGGTAGCATTCCAGGTGACAAGTACTCAAATGAAAAAAATGTACATATGGAATAGGATTTTTTTTTTTTTTTTGCACTTGAGTAGAGGGTTCCACCTTCTACAGAAAATGGTTCCCAAGAAAACGTCATCCAAACGTACTTAAATGTGAACTTTGTTTTTCAGATTTTGTCATCCAAACGTACTTAAATGGTGCAATAGGAATTTAATTGAAACTCAAAATTACGAATTATGACTTTTTAGATTATAAGTGGATGATGTCATCAATTTTTGTTCTACCTTGCATGTATGAAGGTTTTTGGTGCATTGACATGGATATAGAGTGCAGATATGGTGCATGAGGGCATGAGGCTACCGGACACGGTGGCGCCTTGGCGTGCTTATATTACTCTAGCATGCAAACAGTGCCTCCTTAGTTTAGACACTTGTTGTCTATTTAACATATACAGACAGCTAAATAGACAGCTCTACAACAGTTTAGACAGTAGCTGTCTATTTTGCTGTCTGTGTGATATTTAATGTCCTCTCTGAGCCATGTTGTTTTACATAGGAGCACGAGCCAGAGTGGTAGACGAAATAGTAGACATCAATACACTCTTTCCTCATTTAATAATGGCCACATCACCTACTTTTGCTGATGTAGACTCAAATAGACAGCTGTTATCTAACTATTATTCATGCCCTTATGGTTCTTTATCAATTCCAGCTGATCTCTCTGGTCGCTTTGAACTCAACCCGAGCGCACAAACGCCGGCAGCGAAAACAACGGCCCTCCGCAACGGGCGTAAAGGTGGATTAGTTGTTGTCTCTTGTCTGTTCCCCGCGAAGCCGTCTTGGCGCTCCATCTTTGACGCCTTCGCCCGGAGCAGATCTCGTGATGCACATGCACCACCCGGTGTGGCGCGGAAGGTGACGCCAGCTAGATGAAACTAACAAATGACCGCGCGGTTTGAGAATGAAAAAAAGAAAAGAAAGAAACAGGACATCACCGGGCGGAGCTGCTGCTGTGCGCCGGTCACGGTCGACGAGGAGGCTGAATCTGAAATATTGTTGGCAGGGGGCAAGGCTGCGCTTGGATGGGAATGTGACTGTGAAATCTGCCGACGATTGCTCTGGAATTCTGGTCACAGAGAGGGGGGAGCTTGGCAAATACTAGAGATCAAGCACTTGTATCCCCCGCTAAGATTGACTTTCTTTTACTTTGGATGTTGGGAGTATCTATGGCATATTCTATCGAGTTTTGAGTGCGTTGTTTACTCGTCGAGAGTGGTAACTAACGTGTTTCGAGCACTGACTGATTGATGAACATGGAGCATCGCTGCTGAGTGCCAAGCTATCCGCTAGCCAGCGTCATCTGCCAAGAAACGAAACGAATTGGGTCAGAAGAAAGCGCGCTAGCGAAATGCTAAGGGCCTATGGGCTGCATGCAACACGGTCTGTATCGTCTCCGAAGCTAGCCAGCCGATGAGCTCTATTGGGTCCGGCCTATTTAATGAGCAGGCCCGCCGACACGGAACAAATCAACCTCCTCTGTCCCCTCTCATACAATGTATTATTTTATTTTTCTTATTTCATAAGCGATACATGCAAAATACAAGATTTGTTGGAAACAATGAACATATAGTTTCATCTAGATAAAACTCATCTCATATATTTTCTCATTATGTTTGTGTCCGTGGGCATGGCCACTACGGGAAACCCCCTTCGGTAACGGGTGGTAACCCCCCTTAGGTACCGCTTGAACAACCGCTTGAACAACCGGTACCGCGCATCTCGGACTAAAGGCAGGTGGCCTCAGCCGGTACCAAAGGGGGTCATCGGTACCGGGTGAAGACATGACCCGGTACCAAAGGTTTTTATGCGNTTTAAAATCCCGGGGAAGCTCCTACACACGCGCACGTCACACGATTTTCACGTGAAAATACGCGCGTACGGCGCGCGGGGTTCGAACCCACAACCTGTGGCTTCACGCGGTCCTTCCTTACCATCTCACCTACATACCACAGCTGGCCAGATCCGAGATGCTTTCCTTTTGAATAGACCTGTGGAGGGACCTTTGGTACGGGTTGGTGTTACCAACCGGTACCAATAGGGGTGGGCACTTTTTCACCGAAAACCGAAAACCGAGCCGAACCGAACCGCACCGAAATTTCGGTTTTTCGGTAGTTCGGTTCGGTGTCGGTTTCAGTTTGTATAAACATCGGTGTTCGGTCTCATTGTCGGTTTTGGCTCGGCACCGACCGATCTACCGAGAACACCGAAGTTAACGTCGCTAATAAAAAGAATCCAATCACTCAGGCGCGCACCATTCAGCCCACGAAGGCCCAGCAGCCCACCGTGGTCCACAGAGCCTATAGACTCGGTCCGGAGACGGCCGCCGCAGCAGACACGAACCAATCTCTCCCGGTCTCCCCAACCCTAAGCTCCCAATCCACATAGGCGGCGGCGCATCGGCGACGTCGTCGCAGCGCTCGGCAGCGCATCGGCGACCTCGTCGCGGCACACAGCGGCGTGAGCGCCCATCGACGCGAGCTGCTGCCTCCAGCAGCCCTCCAACCTCCCTTGTATGTTAGCGGAGACGGGCAGCTTGCCTTTGCGGGCTGCGGCGCAAAAGACGAGAAAATTGTAAATATGAGATTCTAAACGTTGGCGCTTCGCAGTTTTGCTATTTGTAACATTATCATCGTAAATTTGGGACTCCAAATATGAGACTCTTGTTTTCCATGCCATTGTAGGTATATGTACCTTTTTTTAATTATTATGCATGCATTAGCTAGTGAATAGACGCATTTGCCCTTGGGGCCACAACAGATCACCTGATTTTCTTTTTTTTCTGTTCAGAAGCAACGATCCTTAGAAATTGGAATAGATTACAAATGGAAATGTTTCAGGGAAGGAAAATCCTGCACGCACACACAAAAATCACGAACGTCGAACGGAGCCGCGCATGGAAACGCCGCCTGCGAGCCTGACGCCGACCATGGATGGCGAAGCCGGCTGCAGGGCGGCGCACAGCCAGCCATGACCGGCGGCCGGCTAGCCAGCCACGGCAGGGCGGCGCCCAGCGAGCCAGGACCTGGGGGCACGCAGCCAGCCAGGGCGGTCAGGCAGTGTTCTTGCGTAATTTGTCTCCGTGAAAGATTTCCCTTCCCTAATCTATTCCAACGATCGTTGCTTCCGAACCAAAAAAAAAAGAAAATCAGGTGATCTGTTGTGGCTCCAAGGACAAATGCGTCTATTCACTAGCCAATACATGTATAATAATTAAAAAAAAGGTACATATACATAGAATGGCATGGAAAACAAGAGTCCCATGTTTGGAGTTCCAAATTTACGATGACAATGTTACAAATGACAAAACTGCGAAACGCCAACGTTTATTTTCTCCGCAAAAGACACGACGCGCGGAGACCGGGCAGGACGAGCAAGGGGTGGACCAAGGATTCATCCCATGTATGTCAGATTCGTTACTAGCTTGTTGCTGTTTCAGTTATTGCCCGGCTTGGCAGCTTGTGATTTGTGAATAAGGTTGAAATCGTGATGAACTGTTGTTGTTCTGTTGCCTCTTGCCCTCCACTACTACTACGTGCGAACTGCTATACCTATAGCACTGTCTCTCTGTCTGTTAGACTCTGGTGTTTTTGGTTGTAGCTTCGGTGTTGCTCGGTTTAAACCGAAACCGAACCGAAGAAAACCGACACCGAAATCGTCGGTGTTTGGATTTTGTGCAAACCGATCGGTTCTATATTTTTAGAAACCGAAGTTTTGAAGAACCGAAGAAACCGAACCGAACTTTCGGTTTTTACCGAATGCCCAGTCCTAGGTACCAAAGGGGGGGTCTTTGGTACGGGTTGGTGTTACCAACCGGTACCGAAGGGTCTAGACCTGATCTTTGAATAGGAAAAGAATGGATGCGAAGGGTCCCAAATCAATTGGCTTATTCGAAAAA
>JAZFNS010020000.1:52549388-52560462 GCA_037127165.1 Alloteropsis angusta | reverse complement strand
TTGGAATCGGGCGGTCTGCGAACAAAACGTTGATGAGGGAGAACGAGGGCGAGGGCGAGGGCGAGGGCGAGTGTGCGGCTGTGACGTCCGTCAGGCAGCAGCCGAGTTCTTTCCTTTCTCGAGCACCGCTGCAGCAGCCNAACGGCCAGCGGGCAGGCGGGCGCGCATCGTTTCGGCGCTGGGGCCGCGCGGCAGGGCTTTGATCGGTCGAGCTCGTTGCCCCAACCCTAGCGGCCTAGCCCCCTCATTTTCCCCTCCCCGGCTATCCGGCTCACCAGCCCACTCCATTCCGTCTCGTCGGGCCCTTTGCCGGCGAGACCACCCACCAGGTACGCCCTCATCTTCTCTTTCCTTCCCTTCCCTTCCTGCCGCGCGAAACGGAGCATCCCAAACCCTAATATAAGCTATTTGTATTCGGATCTGACCCAATTACAATATATTACCTTATAGCTTCGATTTTGTTTGAAGTTATCGAGTGTAGATGTCCTATGCTGGGTCCGTCCGAGGTTTCGTGTAGTACCGCTTTCGTTTTGGAATTGTTATCGGATTCTGGCCCGTCTCAATTCGGTTTGTTTTTTTCGAGTGATTTGGGGATCTGACCCAGTTATTACAGCAAATTACCTACTAGCTTCGATTTTGTTTGCAAAGGTGTAGATGTGCACAACCATGTCCTATACTCTGGGTCCGCCCCGGGACTTCGTGTAGCCCCCGTTTCTATTTGGAATTGTTGTCTGACTCTGATCCATTCAGTTTTTCCGAGTAATTTGGATAAGCTCTTTCTTTAGTGGGGTTTATGCGGATTTTTGTTTGCTTTTAGAGAACCCAAACCCTTCCATGGGTCGTCTGCTTGCTGTCTTGATGCAATGCTACTGCCAGTTTTTCTGGTTCTTGGTTCTGTGAGGTTTTAGACTTCTGAATGGGTCACCTTGTGTTTCAGGGAATGTCGCATCACCATGAACAGCAGCAAGCATACCAATCCGGTGCTCCACATGGCATGGTGGGACCAGGTGGCGGCAGTAGCTTCCCTCAGTCCTCCAGCCCAATGCCCCCGGTCCAGGGTCAGATGAACTTGCCACTATCCGGCGGACCACAAGGCATGGTTGGAGGTCAGATGCACAACCAGGTTGCAATGCAGCAACAATACATGAAGCTTGCGATGCAGCAGCAGCAGCAACAGCAGCAGAAGGCGGCCCATGGGATGCTCCTCCAGCAGCAGGCTAAGATCAATATGCCAGGGTCATCTTCAAGAGACCAAGATATGGCTAACAACCCTGCCAAGATGCAGGAGCTTATGGCCTTCCAGGCACAGATGTTTAAGCGACAGGCTGATCATCTTCAGCAGGTAGAGAGGCAGAAAGAGCAGGGACAATCAAGCAGTAATGAGCAAAGAAGCGGTGATATGAGGCCTCTTATGCCTCCTCCAGGAGTTCCTGGACAGCAGTTGCCGTCAGTGGGTATGATGAGACCCATGCAGCAAATGCAAGGCCAGGTGGGCATGGGAAGTGCCGTTGGTGGCCCATTAACCCCATTGCAGTTTCAAGCCATCCAAGCCTGGGCAAAGGAGAACAATTTCGACCTGTCCAATCCTGCAAACATGAGTGCAATTTCTCAACTCCTGCCAATCTGGCAGGCTAGCAGGATGGCAGCCATGCAGAAGCAGAATGAGGCAAGTATGGCTTCGCAGCAGCAAGCAACGCCCTTGCAAGTGAACAGTGATACCCCAGGGCATGGTAATTTTCCCAGTCAGGGTGCTCCGTTGAAGACCCGTCAGTCCCTCCCCCCAAGCTCAGTTTCTGGTGGAGAAGAGGCTAAGGTAGTGAATTCGAGCAACTTGCAGTTGCAACAACAGTTATCTGCTCATAGCATGGATGGCTCAAATGAAAGGGCTGTGAGGTCACCTATGACAGTGGGCAATGGTGCACAGACGATGCATATCCCGCAAAGCTCTGGGCATGTGAATAAGGTTCCTGAGCAATCCAATCCAAAAACTGTCCTCGCAAATTCAGAATCGATGCAGATGCAGCATGCAAGACGGATGCAGCAGCTTAACCAAGCTGCTGTCCCACCAGCATCACCAGGTGAAACAGGAGGATCACAGCCCCCAACTCCAAGTGCTCGGCCACAAACAGGGCAAACAGGTTTCACAAAAAATCAACTTCATGTACTCAAAGCTCAGATATTAGCTTTTCGGCGTTTAAAGGTACAAGAAAGATGAAACCTTGTCTATTTTGTTTGTGTTTATGAGATCTAACCTGTAGTTTTACGACGTGGTTGAGCTGATCAAACTAACGTCGTTGCGTTTTTCTTTTTTTCCTCCTTTGTTTGTATTCCTTTATCAGCGTGGTGATCGTACACTCCCACCAGAAGTTCTTGAATTAATTGTGTCTGGGCGGGCTCCTGATTCCCAAGGGCAGCAGATTTCTGGACCTCAAGCAACGCATAATCGTGAAAGGCCTGGTGTAAGCAGCACTGAGGACCATGGAAGGCAGATGGAGAGTGGTGACAAAGCTCCTGAAAAATCTCCGTTGTTGAAGGGATCCTATTTACCAAAGGTGGAGGTTTCTGCATCAGAAGACAAAGCTAATCCTGCCAGTGGTCTTGGTCCCATGCAAGGGATGAAAGCTTCACCGAAAGAGTCTCTTAAAATTGGACCAGTTTCATTACCAGAGCATAGCAACACTACTGTGATTAAATCTGAACAGGATCTAGAGCGGGGTATCCAGAGAACTCCTGGGAGAAGCGATTGCAATACTGAGAGGGGTAAATCTTTACCAGCAGAAAGTGGTTCAGCGGATGCTGAGCAAGTAAAAAGGGCTGGTTCCACAAGCAGTGCCCCAGCTCCAAGAGATGTTCCCAGAAAATACCATGGTCCGCTATTCGATTTCCCGTCCTTCACTAGGAGGCATGATTCCTTGGGACCTGCAAATTACAACAGTAATCTGTCACTAGGTTATGATGTGAAAGATTTATTAGCTCAGGAAGGGATGATAGTCCTTGGTAAGAAACGTGAGGATAACTTAAAAAAGATAAGTGGTTTGCTTGCGATTAATCTAGAGAGGAAAAGAATCCAACCTGATCTTGTCTTGAGGCTTCAGATTGAAGAAAAGAAGCTCAAACTCCTAGAACATCAGGCTCGGCTAAGGGATGAAGTTGAGCATGAGCAACAAGAAATAATGGCAATGCCTGATAGGATATACAGAAAGTTTGTCAGACAATGTGAACGCCAGCGTGTTGAACTTGCAAGACAGGTTCAGCAGATGCAGAAAGCCTCGAGAGAGAAGCAGCTCAAATCCATCTTCCAGTGGCGCAAGAAGCTTTTGGAGGCACACTGGGCCATTCGTGATGCTCGAATAACTCGTAATCGAGGGGTGGCCAAGTACCATGAAAGGATGTTGCGTGAATTCTCAAAGAGGAAAGATGATGATAGGAACAAAAGGATGGAGGCGTTGAAAAATAATGATGTGGAAAGATACCGTCAAATTCTGTTGGAACAACAAACTAGTGTTCCTGGTGATGCAGCTCAAAGATATAATGTTCTATCTTCTTTCCTGACCCAGACTGAAGAGTACCTGTATAAACTTGGAGGAAAGATAACTGCTACCAAGAGTCAGCAACAAGTAGAAGAAGCAGCAAATGCTGCTGCTGCAGCTGCACGGGCACAGGTATTTTCACTCTCTTTACTTTGAGCTAGTGAAACTGACTTGTCACTCGTCCCCTCCCTTTTTAGTTTCTTATCGTGTTGAATAGCGAAGCTTTCTTTTTTTTTTTTTTGCGAATGAAATAGCGAAGCTTTCTGTAGACAGTAGCTCAAGCATTCGTGGTTTAACAACATGTGTGCCTTGGTGCTGCTTGTCTCCAGTTTCCTTGTCGCTAGTCCTATACATGAACATGCTGCTTTGTTTAACAGGGTCTATCTGAGGAAGAAGTGAAGGCTGCTGCGCAATGTGCTGGTCAGGAGGTTGTGATAAGGAACACATTCTCTGAGATGAATGCACCAAGGGAGAGTGCATCTGTTAACAAGTAAGAAGCCAACTAAGTTGAAAACGAAACTGTATTGGGAAAAGTTTTTCAAGTTGCTATTTCTATACTTTATATTTAGATTTGCACCTGGAATAAATTTCGGTTACATGAGCTTGCAATTTTTTCCATTTTGCATTTGAGGCAGGGTTTGTCAGATCAACAGGGGCTTCTAAACATACTTTTCACTCTTAATATGGTCTTTTACTTCTCGTGTACTTTTAGGTACTACGCTTTAGCTCATGCTGTGAGTGAAAGAGTTACAAAGCAGCCATCACTGTTGCGAGCAGGAACTTTAAGGGAGTACCAACTGGTAGGATGTCTACTTTTAGCTGAAGCATATTCGTTTTCATTGTAGTTATGTCCTGTCACAGGAGATCTTAGAATTCATTTTGTTGGTTATTTAGGTGGGCCTACAGTGGATGCTTTCTTTGTACAATAATAAGTTGAATGGTATTTTGGCCGATGAGATGGGTCTCGGCAAAACTGTGCAGGTGGGCATCCCTTTCTTATTCTGGTTTGCTTGCTGTACTCCTTATATTTTTCTTATCATCAATGCTCACTCTTTTGTCTTCTCGTTCAATCCAATGCTGCTAGGAACTTAATTGTATGGCTGCACTATTTGTTACAACAGGTTATGGCATTGATCGCATACCTGATGGAGTTTAAAGGGAATTATGGCCCACATCTCATAATAGTGCCAAATGCTGTCTTGGTCAATTGGAAGGTGCGTCTTCCATGTCATTTCATGCTTTGAACCATTCTTTAATTTCCATTTTTGGTACAGTATTTGTTATAGAAACTTACATTTTGCTGTGATATCTGTTCTTGGTTCAGAGTGAACTGCTAAATTGGTTGCCATCTGCATCTTGCATCTTTTATGTTGGTGCAAAGGATCAAAGGCAGAAGCTGTTCACTCAAGTAAGCTTTCTTTTTTCTTTTTTTTTTGTAGCTTTTCCTATGTTCGGCCTGCACTTATATTGCAAATTTTGTTTCAGCAAAGTTGCTGATACAAGCAATCAATCCCGATTACTCACCTTTGCTGTCCTAGTTTTAAAACATTCTAGAAGGGGATAGGCTATAATCACGCACTATTTGATTTTGAAGGAACCACATGAAATGCATGTCCTTAATTGGATTTGTTTCCATGTCAACCGTATCCGTCCTAAAAAAATGATAACGACACATAAGCAAAGATGCTTCGAATAAATCAAATTGTGCTGTATACGATGCTATTTTGCTTTTCTAGGTCAGTGTACATCGGTCCATGTACATGTGCATGTTTTGTGCAGTATAGGGTTATCATTTTCTTAGTTGAATGTCTGCTCGTACCAGTTGACCCCTGTTGATTTCTTTACAGAAAGTAATGCTTGCCACATTCTGTTATTTTGCTCTGATAAGTTTTTTGATGGCAAATACCCGTGGATTTTCTTGTAATTAGTTCTTGTAGATTTCCGCTTCTAATTTTTTACTCGTCTTGCAGGAGGTTTTGGCTATGAAATTTAATGTTCTTGTGACAACATATGAATTTGTTATGTTTGATCGTTCAAAGCTTTCAAAGATTGATTGGAAGTACATTATAATTGATGAGGCGCAGCGTATGAAGGACAGAGACTCAGTCTTGGCTCGTGATCTTGATCGCTATCGTTGCCAACGACGCCTCCTTCTCACTGGCACTCCTCTACAGGTAAACCAAATAATGTCTACTGCTGTTGTGCTTTACTATCATGATAGTTTGAGAGAGCCTTTTTTTTAGTGATGATAGGAGCCTGTTATATTTTTTTTTTCCAGTGTAGCTATTTTTATCATTTCATTGATGCCTATGGAAATTGATTACAGAATGATCTCAAGGAGCTTTGGTCCCTGTTGAATCTGTTGCTTCCAGAAGTATTTGACAGTAGTAAGGCATTTCAAGATTGGTTCTCTAAGCCCTTTCAGAGGGATGGTCCAACTCATAGTGAAGAAGAAGATGATTGGCTTGAGACAGAGAAGAAAGTAATAATCATTCACCGGCTGCATCAGATTTTGGAACCTTTCATGCTGCGTAGGCGTGTGGAAGATGTTGAAGGCTCACTTCCACGGAAGGTGCTATCCTGTTTTCGCTACTTATTGGTAAATTTGTTCGTAAGCTTGCAAATTATTAATCTGATATGTTGTTGCAGGATTCCATTGTTTTGAGGTGCAGAATGTCTGCGATTCAAGGAGCTATATATGATTGGATCAAATCTACTGGTACTATTAGAGTTGATCCTGAAGATGAGACAAAACGTGCAGAAAGGAATCCCATGTACCAGTTCAAGACATACAAGAATCTCAACAACAAGTGCATGGAGCTGAGGAAAGTTTGTAACCATCCTCTTTTGTCATATCCATTCTTGAATCACGGGAAAAATTTTATGATCAGATCTTGCGGGAAGTTGTGGAATCTTGATAGAATTTTAGTTAAGCTTCATAAGGCAGGCCATCGTGTTCTCCTTTTTAGCACAATGACGAAACTTCTTGACATTATGGAAGACTATTTGCAATGGAGGCAACTTGTTTATAGGCGAATTGATGGAACAACAAGCTTGGAAGATCGAGAGTCGGCGATTGTTGACTTTAACAGGCCTGGTTCTGATTGTTTTATATTCCTGCTTAGTATTCGTGCCGCTGGTAGGGGTCTGAATCTTCAGAGCGCAGATACTGTTGTAATATATGACCCTGATCCAAATCCACAAAACGAAGAGCAAGCAGTTGCTAGGGCCCATCGTATAGGGCAGACTAGGGAGGTAAAGGTTATTTACATGGAGGCTGTTGTTGATAACATATCAAGCTATCAGAAAGAGGATGAGTTGAGAAATGGAGGGAGTGGAGATTTGGAGGATGATCTTGCTGGGAAAGACAGGTACATGGGGTCAATTGAAAGTCTCATCCGCAACAATATCCAACAATACAAAATTGATATGGCAGACGAGGTCATTAATGCTGGTCGTTTTGATCAAAGAACAACCCACGAGGAAAGGCGGACGACTTTGGAGACACTCCTGCATGATGAAGAGAGATATCAAGAAACTGTTCATGATGTTCCTTCATTACAGGAAGTGAACCGTATGATTGCTAGGACTGAAAGTGAAGTTGAACTTTTTGATCAGATGGATGAAGACTTTGATTGGACAGGGGATATGATGAAACATCATCAGGTTCCAAAGTGGCTTCGTGTTAGCTCGACTGAAGTAGATGCTGTTGTCGCAAGTCTATCCAAAAAGCCGTTGAGAAATATGTCGTCTGGTGGCATTGCTTTAGACACTAATGATACACCTGAGAAGAGAAGGGGGCGGCCAAAGGGTACTGGCAAGTACTCCATCTACAGGGAGATTGACGATGAAGATCTTGAAGAATCTGATGAAGATTCTGAAGAGAGGAATACCACACCGCTGCCTAAAGAAGGGGAAATAGGGGAATTCGAAGATGAAGACGAAGACGAAGACGACAGTGATGATTCGGTACCTGATAATAAGGATGAATCAGATGAAGAAGAACCTATCAATGATGATAGGTACAATTTAACGAATGAATTAGGAAGCAGAAAAACTAATAGGACAGAAGAAGCTGGTTCCACAGGCTCTTCTTCTGGAAGCAGGAGGTTACCACCACCTGCACCTTCCTCAACTTCAAAAAAATTGCGGTCTCTATCTGCGTTAGATGCCCGCCCTAGTTCTTTGTCAAGGAGAACTGTATGTGTTAACATATTCTTGTTATGTCTATTGTTTGAATTTCTATGTTAATTAACTAGATCATCAATATATCATGCTTTTAACTGGTAATTTGCAGCCGGATGACCTAGAGGAAGGTGAGATTGCAATGTCAGGGGACTCACATATGGACCTTCAGCAGTCAGGGAGCTGGAATCATGAACGTGATGATGGTGAGGATGAACAGGTGTTGCAACCAAAAATAAAACGCAAACGAAGTATCCGTATTCGTCCGAGACCTAATGCGGAAAAGCATGAAGATAAATCTGGAGAGGGGGTCTTCCCTCAACGTGGTACTCATCTTGCATTTCAAGGAAATGGTGATTATAATTCACATTTGAAGTCTGACCTAGATCGTTCTTTTGCTGATCCAGATGCTAGGCAGCAAGACGCAGTTCATCCTATAGTCAAACAGAAGCGCAACATGCCATCTAGGAAGGTTTCGCCTGCTTCTAGGACAGGGAAATCGACTTACATGGCTGGTTCTGTTGAAGGATCTGCTGAGCGCTCCAAGGAAAATTGGAGCAGCAAGCCCATTGAGTCTGCTACTCCAGAGTTCCGTGGCAAGATGTCTGACATTATGCAAAGAAAGGTATGCGCACAAGTTTAAGCTCTTTGTGCAATACTGCATTTAGAGGATTTGTTCGATTGACTGTTCTTCAAAAGGAGATCAAACAGGATTCTCTGGAGGAATTCTTTGTAGAATTGAAATGGCTTATCATCTGAAAGCAATATTGTTGCAAAAAATAGTTTTAGCCTTTTAACATCTGGGTTGCATGCTGTGGAATTTCTTTGGTTAGCTCTATACATATGGAATTGGGAATTAGAAGTAGCATTATTTTGTGACCTGTTTTGTTCCATTGGCATGCTGTATATTTATAAATTGTCTTATCTGGGATTCTTTTGTTCCTTTATCTTGTCATTTGGATCATTATGTTTTAATTCTTAACCTGTTGTTACATATTCTATCTCGCATATGGCTGAGCTGAAGCTGTTATTGACTTGAATACCTGCAGTGCAAGAATGTGATAAGCAAGCTTTGGAGGAGGATTGACAAAGAGGGTCATCAAATCATACCTAATATATCTTCTTGGTGGCGGAGGAATGAAAATTCCTCGTTCAGAGGTCCAGCTAGTAGCACCCTTGACCTACAGAAAATTGAACAGAGAGTTGATGGATTTGAGTACAAGGCTGTAACTGAGTTCATAGCGGACATGCAGCAGATGTTGAAGAGTGTGGTTCAGCATTTCAGCTATAGGCATGAGGTAGTCCTACTGTTTTGCATCAAACATTGGCTATATCTATTGTATTGTCGTCTATGCTTCTACCAGTTCTGAACTTTTGGCTGGTGTTGTAGCCTTATAGAATATTATTCACTCCAATTAATTGCAGGTCCGGATAGAAGCTGAGACCCTTCATAACTTATTTTTCAACATACTGAAGATTGCATTCCCAGACTCAGACTTCAGTGAAGCTAAGAATGCGATGTCATTTTCGAATCCTGGAGGAGCAAGTGGCGCTGCTGGGCCGTCGACAAAGCACGCTACTTTGGGTCACAAGCGTCGTGCTAGCACCAGTGAAACTGAGCAGCATGGTTCGGGACATAGACATAATCAGCTTAGCGAGGTTCCTAGCCGGCCTCACAGTTCCAGATCAGAGAGAGACTCGAGGCATTCTGGATCTGGCAGCAGAGATCAGCTCCCGGATGGTGCTGGGTTGTTGCACCCGAGCGATATGTTCATTGTTAAGAAGAAAAGACAGGAACGGGCAAGGAGCAGCATTGGGTCTCCGTCTAGCTCAGGCCGAGCTGGACCGCTCTCGCCAACCAACCCTGGGCGGCTGGGCCCTGTGCCTTCACCCAGAGGTGGCAGGACGCCATTCCAAAGGGATGCACATCCATCTCAGCAATCAATGCATTCCACTGGATGGGTTGCACATTCG
Organism: Alloteropsis angusta; assembly: GCA_037127165.1. Lineage (NCBI taxonomy): Eukaryota > Viridiplantae > Streptophyta > Magnoliopsida > Poales > Poaceae > Alloteropsis > Alloteropsis angusta. The sequence continues at coordinate 52,550,773 of JAZFNS010020000.1, read as the reverse complement.
GATCATGGGGGAAGTTCCTCGGCACCTGGCATTGGAGATATCCAGTGGGCCAAGCCAGCCAAGCGACAGAGGACAGACAGCGGCAAGAGGCGGCCGAGCCATTTGTGAGGATGCTTGCATCGCAGTGTACATTCTCTGGCGTCCTTGTGATTGGCCTACCTGTGAAGCGAGGACACCATTGGCGGGGTCTTATTTTGTGTCATTTTGGCACCCTGTTGAGTTCATCCGTTGCATATATGACTGCCATGCTGGGCTCTTGTTGTGGGCATGAAGAGAGGCTATGTTCCTGTATGTGAGGTTCGTTCTGTAAAGGGTAACTCTAATGGTGGTGTGATGCAACTAGAATAGAGGTGGAAACGGATCGGATACGCATGGAAACGAATTCGGATATGTCGGATTATCTCGGATATCCATNNTCCTTAGGATGGAATCGAATCGGATACGCATGGAAACGAATTCGGATATTTCGGATTATCTCGGATATCCATTCCCTGTTCGCTATCCGTTAACATCCCTAAACTAGAAAATGCATTCACGTAGCAGTGAAGAACAGAAGATAGAGGCTCAGCTGGCCTTGATAATAAAATTAGTTATTTATTCCCATATTTCGTGGCTCTAATATTTAACTGAACTCTACAAATTTGGTATCATCGCGTCGGGGGCAATACGGCAAGTTTGTCCCGTCTCCGACTATCTCTGTGCAGAACGCTTGTCTGAACTATGATAATCCAAAGCCACGATGACCATGGCATAGTTGCATCTCTAATACGTCACCTGGAAACCCCATCGTTTCATTTTTGGACTGGCACATTGTATCGTTGGTGACTGAAGAAGCGGGAACGGCGTGTGTGTGTGGTCAGTGGAGCTCCGGCAAGCCGTGGCGATGGCTAGACAAGATGATCGATCTATCAGCTGCGCACATCAAGGTGAATTCCAATGTGAGCACAGGTGAGGTGCTTCTATATTCAGTCGTCCCAACTGCATGCAGGAATACAGTGCCGGTACATACATGACACATTCGTAGCTTACCTCCCTTGCTGAGCAGACAAAGATCATACATGTACAGGGTTGGTTTACAGTTTCTGTTTGTTCTGAGCAGACGCTGCCCTATGTGATTGATTGATTGATTCTTTTTTTTATGAAAGACAACAAGGCTACTTGGGTATTGGGCTGGGCTGGAATTTTGACAGGCCTGCAAAATGGGATGCATTTCTCACTGGAGTACGTAACTGACTGGCTAAAGGAAAAAGTCCATTTTATCTCCTTAAATAGTAAGACGAGTCCGAATTTTTTCTCTGGATTCGAAAACCGGGTAAAATACCTCTCTCAACTTTTGAAATCATGCGTTTAACCTCCCTAACATGGTTATAAGCGGTTTTGAAGGC
>JAZFNS010020000.1:52532610-52546388 GCA_037127165.1 Alloteropsis angusta | reverse complement strand
TTTCAAGGGGAATTGATAACTGGGGTCATGTGAGTCTCCTGATCTTCTACCCAGTTGATTATACAATTGACTCGATGTATCTCATTGATTTCACTTGAATAATCACAGCTGGGAGGCTTGCTTGGGGGAGTTGCTGTGGCATGGTTCCTAGGTCCGTCATGGCAATATCAGTATGTGGCAAAGGATGGTAGAGTCGTTTTCAAAGACAGAGCTCCAGCCCTCCGGCTAATAAAGGGTTAAACTTAAGTTATTTTGTACCTACAAATGCGGTTGTGGATAAACATGTGGAAGAGAAATGTGTAAGATTCTAACAATGCACCAAAAGCAGAGGGAGTGTTGGAAAACAGCAAAGTTTTAACTGGCTTGGATGTTGACACATTTTGCTGCAGAGCTAATTCCTTAGGAAACATACACATGGAGCTTGTTCCCGTGGGGTCATTATATTGTTTATATTCAAAGCTGTGACAGTTTATGGTTATACGTTTTATCAGGTGTTACCATTGCCAGACCAACACACACTGTATATGAATTCATGTTTGATGTGGGTTTTCCTGCCTACGATATTAACTCCTGTTGTGGACCCCGGTTTCTTTTGTTCCTTTTTTTTAAAAAAAAGTCTAGTTTCTTCTGTTCCTGTGTACTACGAGAGGGGGTCAAATCTGCAAAAGTGTTCTCAGTGAAATTATGGCATATTGTGCTTCGTTAGTACAAGCTTTGATCAACCATTAATCTATCAATAATGATGTTTGTGACACAAATTTGACATTGTTAGTGTCATATTTGAAAATAATTTCTTCTGGTTACAATTTATTATCACATAAATGTAATATTAATAAAGTAAATATAGGTCAAAGCCTTACTCTAATGAAACAAAATTCACATTGTAGAAAACGTAGAAAGTACTATAAACATAAATTTCAGAGACAGCTGATTTCAGGACCAGCAAAAACTTAAGTTTTATATGATCATGCTTAGATCGGAATAACTCAATGGCAGGGCGCACCAAAGCGTAATTCATGTGTTATCTTTTTGTTGATGTTCAGAAAAAAAATAGATAATACATGATTAAAAGGTCAACGCACAATTGAACACAAGAAATCTCACAGTGAAGTTGGATGCTGTATTATTCTCAATATGATACAAGGACGAGTTACAATGCGAAGCATGGGCACCAGTAATAGGAGTCCTTACGTTCTCCTCTACCATAAGCTCCCAACCCTTCGGTGAGAACTTAAACCTTGTGTCCTTACATTCTCCTCTAACATAAGCTCCCAACCCTTCGGTCAGAACTTTAAACCCGGTGTCCTTACATTGTCCTCTACCATAAGCTCCCAACCCTTCGGTGAGAACTTAAAACTTGCAGAGGTGTAGGGCAGCCACCTTTGTGGCATAATACCCTGGTTAATTAGCACGATATGAAACTATATCTACAGTTAATCTGACCTCAGAAGCTTTACAACTCTTCATATAGTTCAGTTGCCGATAAACAAAGCTCATCTTTGCATCATAGCCCATGATTGTGACTCATGGTTACACTTGAAGCAGCAAAATTGCAACCACCATGACATTGCCTTCTGGCTAGATTTTCATGATGATGCATGACCAACAGTCAGAGCAACCCAGGTGTCTAATTAAGCATAACTTCAAGTATGAAGGAGAGCTGCATGTTGAGACACAAGTAAGATCAATTTGTTCAAGAGGCTACTTCCTCCATTCCCTTATATTTGACACTGGTTAGCTCAATTTTCAGTCAACCAGAGTCAAGTATAAGAGAATGGAGGGATTGCATAAAAAGGATTGTGGTCTTGAGGACTGACAGCACATTGAAGCAGCAGAGATAGGAGGGAAAGATAATTGATTATTCAACTAGCACCAATGGTGAGTTTTTAAAACTTGAGTTCTCAATGCAAGGATATGTTAAATGCAGGCTAAGAAAAATGAAACTTAATGTCCAAGCATGGTTGCAGATTTATCCACATGTTAGTACTAATTATATGATATTTATGGTGAGCAAATTGAAAGAACTGACAAGGGTGCAATAGAAATTGTTCGTATCCATTAATGCTACTCCCTCTGTTTTAAATGTCATGTATGAAAACGAAATGAATAAATGCTAAAATAAATTGCAGTGATCAATTTAACAATTCGAACCAACCAAAGTCTCCCCCACTTAATAGAATTCTAATAATAAGTAAAGCTACAGAGATGAGGTGTTCAGAAAACTTACCATATGGGGATGGAGCAATTGAAGGGAAATTAGACACTTTTCTAGTTCGCTTTTTCCTTGGGGGCACTGAATGTTGAAACGCTGGCCGTGAGGGTGGTATTGGCATCATTTGAGAAGTGGGCCCAGAGACTGTTTTTGGAAAGTTATTGGGGTTTGGTAAGGGGTGTGGAGGATCTACATGACCAGGAACTGGTGGAATCGCTGGAGAAAGGTATTTTGGAGGGGAATGAATAACAGATGGTTTTGGCGAATGCATAAATGGGGGTAGCTTAGGGTCTCCACCAATGCAAGGAGGTTTTACCATTGGACTACCAGCTGGAGGAAAGCGATTGCATCTAAAACATGGAAAGCAAGGGTGTCTGCGCCATGAAGGGGGCAAAGCCTGAGGAGGGTGACTCGGGTGCATATATGTTGGAGGTTCAGGGTAGGGGATGCTCCCAAAAGGTGAAAAGGATGGTGGCATACTTGGAGAAGGTGATTGAGATGGTGGTGGTGATGGAAACGGAGATGGAGAAGGAGATGGACTAGGAGATAAATCAGAGATCCTGTGTTGTAGGTATGACGACAACTGAACACCCTTTACTTTACCAAATACTGAGTGATTAAGCCCAAGGTTCCTCGCGTCAGGTTCTGTGATTAGCTGAGCTAGTTGTTTCAATCTATCTGGTAAAAGATTACTGCTTCCATCTAATACTGATGCATCAATAGTTGCTGGAGCTTCAACTGAAGAACCAATCTCATTCCTGAACTGCAAATATATTTTCTGCAAGGATTTGACAAACCGTGAGCATAGAATTGGAGCAACAAAGCTAAATATGACACCACAACCTCTCTACAAGCAACTAAATCAATAATACCTCGTATGACCTCAAGTTTAATCCAACTTTCAGCTGATCCTTTAGCTCCGTAAGATTACCCAGGATCTGGTAAATGGAGTTGTTTAACACAAAGTTGAATAGGGGGTATGTGTCCCCCCACGGAAAACCAGGTTGTGAAGGTATGACAGTAATTCCTCCAGGGAATCTCATCAGTTCAATGGAAGATGGATGACCAAAAAGTGACGACGTTAAAGATAGGTTCGCATGCTGGAGCATCATCTCTATTAAGGACGATCTCAGCACACTTAGGGCTGGCAAACTTATTGAAGCATCTTTTGGATAAGGAAGAACACCAAAAACAACATTTGTGGAGTATTTAGAAGTTAAGGGTTGCATGGAAACTATGGAAACCTGCACAAGAACATATCTGAAATCAACAATCACTCAAAGCAAAAAAAAAATACTGAGTGAGTGTGTTGTGTGTGTGTGTGTAGAGAGAGAGGGAGAACAGGCATCAGGCACCTTGCTATTAGGTACGCCAATCTCTTCAAATATGTCATTCCCTAGTTTGTCTATGTGAGGAGTAAGGAAGGACACTGGCTTTTCCAAAGTGAAACCAACTTTGATTTCAGCTGAAACATAAAAAACAATATTCATCAACAAACCCATCATGGCTCAACATGTGGCTGCTAGTGTAATGCCATAAAGGTAATAAAAATACATGACAATATTTTTCTCGTGAAAAAAAGAGTGTGTGCACAAGTTGTAGTTAAAATAGTGCAAAATCAGCAAAGACATATGAAACATCCAAGCAACAAAAACAGGATGAGTGCTCATAACAAATCAATTGAAAATGGCTCGAGAACAAATGAGCTTTCTATCAAAATCACAATGGATGTATGTTGGTATGGACATAAACAGGCTATAAAAGCCATGAGAAAGTTATAATAATAGTGCCAAAAAGTCAAAGGACTGGATCAATAGTTCAAACAATTACCAATACTCTAATAGTAAGATGCAAGATACTAAAAGCAGCTCTTTTTATTAAAGATTCATGGAGCAAATATTGGCCCCGGTGGAAATAGAAAAACGTAAAATAGTGGGAACCGAGCGATACATGGTAAAGTTCCTCTAGACCCAGTATACAATAAACCCTAAATACATTACAAGATTAGATTCATCTGCAAACATGTGAATGCCATACTTTAATTGTGTCTTCTAAAATCTCTAGAATTTAGGGTTCCCAAAGATGCTGGCTGATACAATGTGGGTTTAATGATATGTGAGCTTGATATCTTATGCTTATCAAATCTTGATGACACGTATGATAGGGTTTGAGAACTGAGACTTAGGTTGTTCCAGTCTCTTCAAATAGGTTGGAAATATCCAAACATCACACTGTTGAGATGAATCACTGACATATTTGTATCCATTCAGCTCGAATAGCATACAACCAAGTATCAAAACGATACATTCAAAATGTTGTGTACCAATCAATTCAATCTAGAGCCCTACCAAGAGACAATTGAACGAATGCAAATTAAAACCTGCATCTTATGAAGTAGCAGTATGTTCCTCAATCCAAGGCTCATGTTATAACATAAACCACACATCTAAAGCGACAATCACATGCCGCAGCACTAGAAAATGGATGAAAAAAAACATATCCGGTCACACGCCATACATGGAGATGGGAAGATAGTCATCTTATGTACTGCGTGACCCTAGATCTAACATCATCAGGGAGATGTGGTAACTAAATAGGAGAATTTCTGGAATTTTGGGAGCTAGATCAAAATTCTATGGGTTCTAAAAACCAACTTCTATCCCAAACAGGTCTACTTCAGTGATGTTTCAGAGTATCCACATCGACTTTGAACCAAGACTTACATGTAAAGTAACCTTGTGATCTCATGTCTCAGCATAACTCAGAACCTAAAAGCTTCAATATGGATGAGCAAAGAACTAACCAGGCACACTCCCTCGCAATCGCACCCTGGATCATGAAATGACGAAAGTGACCAGGAAATCGTTCGAATTACAGCTCAACCAAAGCGGAATCGAAGAAGCGAGTATCCTGGCTGCGATCTCGAAGCAGTAATTTATCAGCCCATCCCATCGATCCGCCTCGTCACTGGACCTAAAACCGAGTCCCCCAATTTCCTAGCTGCCTCAACTAAACCCACGAATCCCCAAAGCCTCCGCACCAACCTTGATCAGAGCTGAAGTCGCAAGAGCGCGAGAACTTACCAGCGAGCACGTCGGGGTCGCCGGAGACGTACCCCTCATGGCGCGAGGGCACGAGCAGGAACAGCGCCGGCAGGAGCACCCCCGCCGCGAGCAGGAGCACGAGGACGCACCGGAGCGACACCGCCCGCCCGATCGCGCCGCAGCCTGCCGCGCACCCTCCGCCTCCGCCCCCGCCCGCGCCCCCGGCGCCGGCGATCTCGAGGCCTCCCGCGCCGCCGAGCTCCACATCGACGGGCTTCCCCATTCCGAGCGCATCTGACTGGCTCGCTCGCTCGCTCGCTCACCCCGACGCCCCCTCTTCTCTCCTCGCCACCGCCGTTGGCCAAGCCCCGCGCCTTCGATCGATCTCGCGACGGCGGCGGCGGCTGCGCCCGGGTCCCTCGCTTGAGCTCCCCGCTTCTGCTCCCCGGCCGGTGCGACTGACCAACAACTGTCGGTTGAGCCGGAGACGCTCCCCTCGCGTTTCCCTTTGGTTTATTCGCTTTTTTTCAATTTTGTTTATTTCGTTTATTCCCTGTGCGCTGCTGCTCGCTTGTTCGACTGACGTGGGCCCTCGCTGTCAGTTTCGGCCAAATATGCGGGGGATTTTTCGCCTTTTTTCCCCTCGCTTCGCTTCTTCTTTCGCTTGCTTAGCGCGTAATCCAGGCGGCATTTCCGCCGAAAATATTCGCGCGTCGCGTCGGGCTCAGGGCGCCTCTTTTTCTTTTTTTTCCCCTCTTCCCTTTCGTTGCAACCATTCGACCAACCACGAGGGGAAATCCTACCGCTCCGTGCCAGCCCGCCGCGCATGTGAGGACATGTGGCTCGCGAACGCGCCTGCCAACTTTTATTTCGTTTTCGTTTCGATTTAAAAAAATGGGGTCACTCGTCAACTGGGAGGGCTTGTGCTCGTTGTGCTGCGCCGGTTGGCGCACCTGGCTGGTGCTATTTTAAAACTGTTTTTTCAATCGGCCTGGCTTCTCGATCAAGTTCAAGTCTGATTGGATTTTGGGTTTTCCGTGGGTTTTGTTGGGCACGGTCCTTGTCTTTTTCATTAGGTGGCCTAGGTTGGTTTGCCTGATTCTGTCGGGTAGTTAGAACGTGGTTGTAGGAGTTGGGTTAAAAAGTTTCGTGTTTTTTTTCTCAAGAAAAAACATGCTGGAAACACATCTACTCGTATACACGCACACACGTACACTTGTTTGAATGAGCACGGGAGTTGTATGTCTGGGCACTCTACGAATGTTTCTACTAACTTGTCAGTCATATATTGAGACGTCAAACGTCTCGGTATTGACAAATATAATATATATGAGGGCATACATTGAGCTTGAGATAACTCAAATTCAGGAAGAGTATGTTTAACTAGAAGAAACCACTCAATTTGAAAAAAAAGAGGTATTTTATATTGATTAGATCCACATTGCCACTCTTAACAAGATAGGCACAGTAACCGCTATCCTCTCCTACTAGGAAAAGGTCCTTTCAATGCTCTAACACCCACACTAGATATGGACCAAACCGTCTCATGACGTGTAAAGTGAAATAACTTAACCTTTTCTTGAGAAAATGAGTATTCTGATTCTAAGAAAACTTGTGAAATCTTGTAAATCTTAAAACATAATTTAGCATATTAGATACCATTTTAAAACAAGAGCATGTCCCGAGTAAAACTTATACTAAATATGTCTTGCTGAGTATAACACATGGGACATCAGTAGTGGACCAATGATGGTGGAAAATAGGGTTAGTCACAGGATGGTTAGAAAACAAAACTGGGCGGAGATCATCTATATCTATAGTTACATAAGAACAAAACGAATTTTTCCTAGCTTTTATATTTGTCTTCCAATGGGTTGCGTAGAGAGTTGATTCTCCTGCGTAATTGCTTGTTATAATACTCCCTCTGTTTTTTATTAGATGTCATATAAGGTTTGTCAGAAGTCGAACTTCTCTACATTTGACCAATTTTATAGAAAAATACAACAACATCTATACTACTAAATATATGCACTATCAATATATCCTATAGTGAATTCAGTTAAACAAATTTGGTGTTCTAGTATTGCTATATTTTTCTATAAACTTAGTCAAAGTTAGAAAAAATTGACTTAGAATAAACTTTATGTGATATCTAATAAAAAACAGAGGGAATAAGATGGAGGTTGATGCCTTGATGGCAATTGTGAGGAACAAACCAAACTAAACCTATTTAATCAAGTTATTTATTGGCCACCTCAATTTAAAAGGTCTAATTTCGGTAGTCCTTGAGATGTGTCATGAGCAAGCCCAAGATTTATACACATCTCACAAAACGCAACAAGTGTTCATCATCACACACATCACACTCCATATACATAGTTCACATACATAAAAGAGGTTCAAGTCATCATAACCAAGTTTAGAGTTTTATCAGCGAAAAGTCTAACATCGTACTCATATGGTAGAAAAATACAAATAAGAAGGACAATGCTATATGCCGATAGCACCCTTCTATACAGCATCGGCCGCTCATTTCTCCCCCGCACCTCCGTCCACAGGGTAGAAGAAGCCATTCCGGCTGGGGATCACCTGTAATACCTTGAGTACAGAAGGTACTCCACAGAACTTTATCCACATAGGGTATATGGACCCCGACACCAAGGACTATGCATATAGTTGAGTAGTAAGCTTGAGCGAGAAAGTAAGTTTTGCACAAAAGCATCTATATTTGATCAAGTTATAGTAAGCAAAAGACATAGCCCTTTATGACATTCTAAATCAAGCATCAATACAATTGCATAAATTAAATAAATGATCATGTGACATGAGAATCTTCAATGAACTCTTCTCTGATAACTTATGTTGACACGAACCTTATAGAGCGTGCTCAATGACCGAGAGCGCGACTATTGCAATAGGTCAATGCCTGCAGGGGTGTACAACCGGACTCACACGGAACAAGTCTTTCCACCATACCCTATGCATAGAGTAAGCGTCGGCTCATGTCCTAACCTTTCATATACCTGCCCCAATCGTCCATACCGGTGCCCATTAATGTATAGATGTCCTAGAATCCGCTAGCTACACCTAATCACAATCCGGACATACTAGACGGGTGATCCAGGAGACTTATACTACTTAGCTTACATCCAAATCGGAATATGTGGTTTGTACGAAAGGTGCTCAACAAACCGACGAAAATCAAGATCCTTAACTGACCCAAGCAAGTCTCCATACTTGCTTAAGGCTCGATTCATCAATCCTGGTTGCTCATCTTTTAACCATTCCCAATTACTTAATGTAAAGGTTGCCAAACACCCTATAGCTTGCAAGGGGTGGTGACCTTGCCACCTCTTGACTTTTACCGTGACTAAGCATGACTAAGCATTATAATAGAGACACCTAGCAAGCATACTTAACTAAGAATGATTCAACTTAATCAAGGAATATCATGCATCAAGTGGATTCCTATTCAAGCATAGTATATAATTTAACTCATGCACAATCAAGACTCATAATACAATTTGATTCAAAATTGGGAGATGGATGTGCTTAGTAAGGTGCCTGCCTTGAGGCTCGGTGGGAAAGTCATCGGAGAAGGCCTCCGGCTCGGGCTCCACCTCCCCTCAACCTCCGGTGCTTCGTCCTCTACATGAATGCAATGATGTTTGATAAATAAAAATGCTTATGAATGATTGCAATGATGCATGAAATGCTATAATAAACCTTTCATAGACATATATAAAACACTCTTAAATAGGCTAGGTACATAGTACAAATGTTGGTGAAGCAACCCTAAATGTATGTGTGCTCGACAGGCAAGGGCGGACCGTCCACGTCCAGGCGGCGGACTGTCCAGCCTTAATGGCGAATTGTCCCGAGTACAGCCCTGGGGTCAAGCACGGACCATTGTGGTGAAAAAGACCCGTTTCTATACAAGTTTTTGTGCCCAGGGGCGGACCGTCGCGGTCCAGGGGCCAACGTCCACAGTGCAAATTTCAGCACACGCAGAAACACGCATAACTTCTGTTCCAGGGCTCAGAATGGCCTGCAGACTGTTTGGCCTCTAAGGGCGGACCTTCCGCAGTTCAAAGAGGCTGTGAGACTCAAAACGTTGCAGAGGCCCTGTGTTGGGTGGCTCGAACGGCGATCAGTCTGGCTGAGATGGGCGGACTATCCGTGTCTGTAGCCGAGGCTCGCCGGCGAGTTCGCCGCCGGTGACTCCGGCAACCATTTGGGTGGGGTTTGTCGCTATAAACTCCAGGAAATGTAGGGAACTCACTTTGGCTAATGGATTTGACATGAACTAAGGTTTCAAAGCTCTAGGTCATCAATGGTGATTTTCTCCTAATGGGAAGCAAGAACTCAAACCTAGGGCAATGAAAGGGGATCGAGCGAGGGAATGGCTTACCGACGGTGAGAGTAACTCCGATGAGGTGCCGAGGATTGGTGTAGGGCGAACTTGGTAAAGCTTGAGCTCGAGCTTGACTTGAAGCTTGGAGAAGAGGATGGAGATGGTGAGGAAGAACCTTGGGGAAGCTCCTAGCTCCAAGTTCGGGAAGAAGAAGACGTCGGGGTGGCGGTGCGCAACTCCGGCGAAGCTCTGTTGAGGTGGAAGCTTCAGTGGTGGTGGAGAAGCTCCTTCATGGATGAGCTAGAGAGAGAGAATTTTGAGTGTATGAGAGGAGAGGGAGAGAGAGCTGTGAGTGCTTCGGTGGTGTGAGAGCTCGGGCTGACAAGTGGGGCTCGTGGGGGCGACGTGTCACAAGAGCTCTGCGCCCGCGACACACACACACGATGCGGTGGCGGACCGTCCGTCCGTGTGGCACGGACCGTCTGCGGTTGACGTGACGAGGGCTGACTGTGATTGTGTTGGTCGTGCCTATGTGGCAAGGGGAGACTGTCCGCCCGCGAGGGGGAGACTGTCCGCCTAAAAAAAATGGGTTTAGCTCTATAGTTTGATGCTTTGATGATGAAACGATAATGCATGATTAGGGTTAATGAATCACGGGGTGCTACAGAAACACTGAATTGACTATTGAAATGCCTTTAAGACAAATTTTTAATGTGATAGCAGCGGTGAGTAATTTTAATTTTTCTCATTTTCTCCGTTTACGTGAGAATTTCTTAGACTTGAGTGCGAATTTAGAAGCTCTGTTTGTTGACCAAATAAATATCATACATTCACATGACATAAACCATCAAAATCAAATCTATCAAAGTAACTTTGATTTTTTCTTAGATTAATCAAAGTAGTATATTTAGCCCATGTATTTTTAGCTCATTTTTTGATAATGGCATTAGTGAGTAAATCATAAATATTATAAGGGTATTTTAGGTAAGTTTTTTATTGTAATGACATTGATGGGTAATTTTTTTCTTATTTTTTTGATTAATGTGAAAATTTCTAGGCATTGACAACGAACTTGGAGACTCCGTTTGTTGGCCAAATACTAAGATAATAGAGGGACATTTGACCGCTAGCATGGCTTTACATTTGGGGTTTTCGCATTGCAATGTGGATGCTCTGTCCAAATGAAGAATTTGCTGAATTTGCACAATTTCAAAATAAAAAGGTGCAGTAGAATTACTACCTTTGTCTCAAAAATCTTGCAACTTTTGAAGTTTTACTAAATTTGTAGAAAATAATGTTAAAAATCATGACTTCAAATAGATATTAAAATATACTAATATTTTTGAAGCAGGCAATTTTTGAAGGTTGACTAAATTAGTACTACCTCTGTCCCAAAATATAAGCATTTGTTGACTTTCAGACATCACGTTTGACCATCCATTTTATTTAAAAAAAATATAAAAATGTAAAAATAAATAAGTTATATTTGAAGTGTACCAAATGATAAAATAAGCTATAACAAAATAAATAATGCTCCCTCCGTCCAAAAAAATGCAATTCTTGCTTCTGGAAAAAATTAGAATCTCAAGTTTGACCAATTGTAGATTAAAAATATTAATTTTATAATACATAATGTATATCATTAGATTCTTTATAAAATATACTTTAATAATAAATTTATTTAGAGCCATTATGAATACAATTTTCTAGAAACTTGGTCAAACATGAACTACTTTAACCGGCAAGCAACCAATATCATTCTTTTGTGGACGGAGGGAGTATATTCATGAAATTTTTGAATAAGACAGATGGTGAAACGTGATACACGAGTTTCAACAAATGCTTATATTTTGGGACGGAGTGAGTAATAATATTAATGTTTTGTATACATTTGATCAAGGTTGAGATAGATTGAGTTGGAGGGTGTTTAGATTGGGGAAAAGTGAGGAAAAGCACTGTTTTTGAAAAAGTCACATCAAAGGAAATGTATCATTTATGAGTAGTAAACGTAGACTATTAATAAAACAAATTACAAATCTAGCATGGAAATCGCGAAACAAATCTAATGACGGCTAATTACATGGTATTTACCTAATAATTAATGGACGGTTACTGTAGCATTATTATTACAAAACATAGATTAAATAGGATCATTAGATCCGTCTTGCNTAGGGAAAGTTTGCTCATAGACATTGAAAGTGACCTCCCTTTGCTGCCGGACACCCAAAATGGAGCGATTTGCTGGAGGACACTTTGGTTATTAGCAAATTTGCTATTGGACAATCCGCCTGATAAAATTTTCATTTCTGGCTTTCGAAGAGAGAGAAGGATGATGAAATGTCTTTTTTGCCCCTAACCTTTTCTTCTTTCTCACTACCCGCTCCGCTCGCCCGGCTGGCCGCCGTTGCACAGGCTGAACTGGACATGGGCGCTGGCCTGCCCTGCTATCACCCCCAGCTGGCCGCGCGCACAAGCTGAACTGGACATGGGCGCAGGCTGAGAAGGCCATGAGCACGAAGGAGGAACGACGCAAACACTGAATTGCTGGCTGCCACCGCCAGCGAGCATGCAGGAGTCCGGACGCACCCCTGCTTGGCGGTGTCCCCCTGGCCAATCGCCACCCCAACGTGACTACAGCAGCTCGCCGGCAACAGCGTTGACGACGAGGAGGGTTGTGCCTTGGGGTTCGGCGCAGGGGCGGGCCTCAGCGGTGGCGGCGTCGACGGTTGTGGTTTCGGCCTCGCGAGGAAGCGAGGGGGGATGCGACTGCAGGGAGGAACTGGTGGCGGGAGGGGCCAACGCAGGCAAGCAGCGCAGCGCGGCCCCTCAAGCAGTGGTGGCGGCAGAAGGAAAATGAAGCGAAGGGAAGGAAGGAGGAAGAAAGATCTGACGACTAGGACCATGGCCAAAAAAGACATTTCCTCACTAATCTCTCTTCTCCTCAGCTGAGGAATAATAATATTATAATGTGGCAGTGTCCTCCAGCAAATTGGCACCAAAATGCAGTGTCTCTCAGCAAAACACGTTCACACGGTGTCCCTCGGCAAAACACCGTCACTTTCAGTGTCCCTTGGCAAATTTTGCCTTCCATTTATGTAACTAGTCCATCAACCCGTGCTCCCGCACGGGCTAATATTTGTAAAGTCTATTGTATTAAATAATTATTTAGGAATTAAACTCCTACCTAATAATCAAAATTGTTTACATACTACTCTTTTATTTTTTTTAATACTTCAATGTAATACTCATATAAATGTATATTTATCTTTTTCATTCATTATTGATTTTAACAATTACTCTATACATTTTTTATCCACATTCTCTTTTTTTTAGATTTTTTATCGCATCTCTATACATTTTATTTACCATAAAAATGGTTGTCATCATATTTATATACTTTAACTTATTATTTCTATATTAACAATGACACACCTTAATAACAAACGTATGTAAGACGTCCATGCTTCTCTAACTTAAATGACATGGTAGTGTTCCTACCTTTTTCCAAAAAAAAAAACAATGACACATAGGTAATTTAGAATATATATTAGATTACTTTTGGACTTTTCGGAAGGAAGCTCATGAATATAATTAGATTAAGATTTAGTTGTTTAGTTTAGTTTATTGTAAACTTAGATATAAATTTTGAATGCCATTTTAAGTAATTTTTTATAGTGATACGCATGAGTAAATTAAACAATAATTATAGAGTTAATTTAAATTATTTTTTATAAGGACATAGCTCGATAGTTTAGATATAGTTTTAAGGTTTATTTGAGCATATTTTATAATGATAGTGGTGGGCAACTTTTTTAAAACTATAATAGATCAATGACTATAGTTATTAGAGTTTACATGATTGTTGTTTCTTATTTTCGTGAGAATTTCCATGATTTATCTTTTTTTCTAGTGTCTCGTGAGAACTAATGCGGAGTCTCTAACTAAAAGAGTTAAGCCTACATTGCTACCAAACTATTACCTTGATATATATCTTATTTTTAAATATTCGAACACAATAACTATAGATATATATTTATTATTTTCCTTCAATTGTGATAGATNTTTAGTTAATAATTATTTTATATCATTTTCATAAACATTGTGATCTTTAAATTTTCACTTTGCATCAGATATATGCGCTTTAATTTATTTAATAGACCCTAAGTTT
>JAZFNS010020000.1:52290717-52303812 GCA_037127165.1 Alloteropsis angusta | reverse complement strand
CAGGGAGGTAAAGTGCACGGTTTGAAAAGCTGAGGGAGGTGATATATCCGGTTTTAGGGTTGAGGTAGGAAAATCAGACTTTCGTGACATTTGGGGAGGTAAAGTAGACTTTTTCCTTTCCTTTTCGGATTTCCATCAAAACAAAGCAAAGCTCATGCCCCTCAAAAAATGGCCATCAATAACTACTACGGGCCTCCTGAACTATTTTCCAGCCCACTGGGCCATCATAAAGCCCGGAAAACCCAATAACGCCGACCAGATCGAACCGACTCCGGTCCTCCCCTTCGCCGAGAAAACCTTCGCCTTCCCTCACCTCCACAGATCCGCGACGCAACGCAACCCTCGCGTCGCCACCCAAATCCACCCCCACCCCGATCCGGCGATCCGCCGCCGCCGCCATGTCCCGCTCGGAGCGGCGCCTCGCCTCCGCCGTGGTGCGCCTCCCCGGCCGCTCCAGGGTCTCCGCCTCTCCATCCCCGCGCCGCCGTTCCCCGTCCCCCTCCCCGCGCCGTGACCGCCGCCGCAACCGCTCCCCCAGCCCCTACCGCGACCGACGCCGCGACCGCTCCCCCAGCCCCTACCGCGACCGCCGTCGCCAGTGGTCGCCCTACCACAACGACCGCGGCCGGGACCGCGACCGGGCTGCCCCCGTCCGCGGCGGCGGCGGGGGCGCCTGGTCCGCCTCCGACGACGACAACGACAAGGACCTACAGGGCCTCAGCTACTTCGAGTACCGCCGCGTCAAGCGCCAGAAGCTCCGCAAGAGCAAGAAGCGCTGCATATGGAACATCACGCCTAGTCCGCCTCGTGCCGAGGGCGACGATGAGAACTACGGTTACAGCGACGTGGAGGAGGAGAAGAAGGAATCCCCGAAGAAGGGCTCGCCGGAGGGAAGCGAGGAGGAGGGAAGCAAGGATGCATCTGGGTCCGAGTCTGGTGAGTCTGATAGCCAATCCGAGTCCAGTGAATCGGAGGTTTCTAGGAGGAAGAAGAAAGGGAGAAAGAGCAGTCGCCGTAGTAGCAAGAGGAGTCGGCGCCGCCATCGCCGTCGCTCCTACAATTCTGAGAGTGACGAGGAAAGCGAGAGCAATGATGATTCAGAGGGCTCATTTGACTCTGAGGACTCTAGGGATAGAAGGAGCAAGAAGAGGTCGAGAAGGCACAAAAAATCTAGGAGGGGCAGGAGCTCCAGGAGGAAGAAGATAAGGAGCCAGGATACAGCTTCTGAGCAAAGCGCCGAGGAGGAGGAGCATTCTGACCTTAGCCCCAGGGACAGTAAGAAAAAGAGTATGAGCTCAAAGAGGAAGAGGAGCAAGCAGTCGGACTCTGAAGAATCGATACATTCTGATGCCAATCCTGATGTTAAGGAAGATGAAGAAATAAAGGAGCCAGATATTGATCCAGAAGCAATCAAGTTCAAGGAAATGCTTGAGGCCCAGAAGAAGGCAGCCTTGGAGAACGATATGCCTGTTGGGCCAATGCCTCTTCCACGTGCAGAAGGTCACATTAGCTATGGTGGTGCGCTAAGGCCTGGTGAAGGTGATGCTATTGCACAGTATGTTCAGCAAGGGAAGCGTATCCCGCGACGTGGTGAGGTCGGTCTGTCTGCAGAGGAGATTCAGAAGTTTGAGGATTTGGGGTATGTGATGAGTGGAAGTAGACACCAGAGGATGAATGCTATTCGTATCAGGAAGGAAAACCAGGTTTACAGTGCTGAGGATAAGAGGGCGCTGGCTATGTTCAACTACGAGGAGAAGTCAAAGCGAGAGCATAAGGTTATGGCTGACTTGCAGCGCTTGGTGCAGAGAACCATCGGCAATGATGTGGGGCCTTCACATGATCCATTTGCTACTACTGATAGCTGAGTAATGATTTCTGGATCTTCTATAATGAAATGGTTGCTTGTGTTTGTTACGCATGCTTTACCTTAATGTCATGCCTAATCGTCACATATCCCTAGTTATGCTGCAGATCTCTTATGCAGATATTATACTTGAACCTTAGTTAAAAAAAGAGCTTATTGTTAGCTTGTATTGTCGTATTGGCTATATTTTGTTATATGGTTACTATCCTTCGATGCGCTTATGTTTTCTATTATTGTGGTTTCTAGCTGCTCGGTTTGTGACATTAGTCCTTGCAGATTGCTTGCAAGCATAGAGTACTTGAACTTTTTTGGGGCGCCTTTTGTGGATGATAAAAGATACTAGAAATCAAACTGTATAAATATACACAGAGAGGAGTCTATACTGGATTGAGTATGTACAGGATTGGTATATGGGCATGCCTTCGATTGTGATAAATAACCCGTATCCCTTTTCTTGCCATATATGCAACATTAGATTTTTGTACTTATTTTCAAACAAACCATGAAAATCAACACTATCATTCTTCCCCTTAATTCAAACCGTTATGTAATCTCTTGGCAGGATATATTTGAAATAACTTCCGATGATTTCTTACTTGTGAATTAGCCAGATGAATGTACTTACTAATGTATGAAATCCAATTGCTGGCGTATTTGACTAGGCATTGTAAATTGCTTCAGCTTCATCTTTTTGAGAGCATTGATTTAGCTTTAGTGACTCAATCTTTCATGTCCTGATACTCATTTAGCTTTAAGTTTTCAATCTTGATTTCCCATACTGGAAGGCGGAGGTGAGTTTCCCACTCATACTTGCTACGCTGATGGTTATGGGTAGTCATAATCTTCATAAACAGACATATATAAGCTTGTACTCCCTAGTCCGTAGTTCTTGTGCTTATTTCATGAATTGATAGTTTGTTTTAGACGTACACACTTATGGGCTAGTTCAATCAATCATGGGCATAAACGATGTCCTGTTTGCGTGACTTATTGATCATCGTACTTGCTGATTCAGCAGCAACACGATCTTGTCATCTAAAAAAAGAAGGATCTTGCTCCCAGCTATCCTTCTAATTTTGATCTGATGCATTTACCTGATAATACTAGCCTCTTTTCTTGGAACTACCATTGTNNNTCTAGTTAAGGAAAGCGTACAAGTACGCGTACAAATACAGAGACGTACATGGAGGATACAGATACAGCTGTTCCACCCAAACTTCGCAAAGGACCCCAAAGAAAGCAGAAATTACACTCAAGTCCCCAGATCCAAAGCGAAGCCCCTGCGCTCGTCTTCGTCGCCGGCAATCACCGAAGAAGACGCTGGGCATCCCCACGAGCTGGGAGAGCTCCTTCGCCTACCGGCTTTGAGAGGAGTCGAAGTAGACACCCGTCTTGGAGGACGGGATGCAGCCATCAGCAGTTGCGCGTCGACCGGGGCCACGCCCCAAGCTCCCCAGCTCCTGGATCACATCTCGCCGTCGACGGCCGCCATCATCGAGGAAGATGCGAGCGTAATCCAGCCACCCTACAACCACGCAAGCCACGCAAGCCTCAGCCTGCTCCGCACCTCTGAAACAAAAGGCGAGGCACTCTGCCGCCCGTCGGAGACGAAGCACCGGGCCAAGACTCTNCCTCGCCGTTGGCGCCGGAGTAGGACGCCACCGGGGCGAGGAAGAGGCCTGGAGACTTTATTTCCGTGTGCCGCCGACGCCATCGCCTCGCCGACGCCGCCCGGAAACCTAGCTCCACCGACCTAGACCAAAGGGAAACTAGTCTATACACACCCGCACGACGATTCGCAGGTCCTCCTCCATCTCCGGCGCCTATCCGGCCACCGGAGAGAGAGGGGACCGGCGAAATCGCCGCCGGAAACGGCGTTCGCCTCCTTTCCACCCTTTGCAAACTGTAGCAAGGGATAAGGACGATATAGGAGCGACGATAAAGCAAAACTGAACTTAACTACCATTGTTGTAATTTCGATATGATGCATTTACCTGATAGTATTATCTTCATTTCTTGGAGCAACTAATACTGACACATAAAAGCCGCACTCAGCATTCTGCACGAGGACGGCTGTCCTTGTGCATGTCAGCATATGTTTGTTTCTGTTTGCTCTCTGCTGTCTATGCACTGCCATGTTCATAAATCATATTTTGCAGCGTGTTTATTGTCAAACTTGATATTTTGCAGCGTGTTTATTTTCAAACGTGATATTTTGCAGCGTGTTTGTAATGCCGATTAAGCACTAATCATTGGCATGCGCAATTGAATGGGCTGCACAACACAACCAAATCCCACACCTTCTGAACTTTAACTGTGGTTGTTTCTTCATACCAAATGAAAGCAGATTTAGCTCCAGTTGTATTTGCATTAATAACGATGATGTTATTCCATAGCAAGCAGCGGAAATATACAGGGTGCAGTGGCAAGCTGTGACAAACACTTCAGGTCGAGATCGCCGTTCAGTCAATGGCCCGCAAGGAAAGCAATCACTCGGTCCATGAACCCATACTTATTAATCGTAATGTAGTGTTGTGATTACGTAATGTAACGCTCCGTATAATGTCTGCTGAAAGTAAAGTTTCCTTCATGGACCCATACGGAGGATTTTAGAGAGGATGATAATGCGATGCGATCGAGGCTAGGCCTAGTTCGTAAGGCGGCTGTGAAGAGGCAGTATCGAACAAATTGGACCAAAGGTTTGCGAGCATTTGAGCAACAAGTATGGATGGATTGGCTAAAGGTGGCTCTATATGTGTTCAGATAGCTTGACTGGTGGCATTTTGATCCAATTCAACAGCATTGGAGGCAAATTTTTACAGAGTACGTTACTTAAGTACCATTTGGATCCTTAGGCCATATTTACAGAAAAAATATCTTTTGATTTTATATGACACTATCTATTGCATTGGTGCTATGGAACCAATCTTGCCTTATAATTTGGTGCAATCATCAACCATGTAATGCAAAGAGAAATCAATGTTGAATTAAAGCAGTCTTAAAGGACAGGCTGTCGTTAACCACTTAATACTTTGAACCAAATTTGAAGAAGGAATAGTTGCCACTGTAGAAGAACAAGATGCCTGAATCGATGGAAGAAATGTATACCCACCGCTTCTGAGGATAGGATGCCATATTGCCATATGAGAATTGGTTTTGCAAAGTAAAGTAAAATGAAAGGATGCCCGGGAATCAAATATTTTTAGGAAATTTAACACTAGGCTTCTTTCGAAACGATGGCAAAATACTTTTAAAAAAGCTAGGTATGCGAGATTAGCGGTATGTAAATGTCGTGACATCCGGTCCGATTTAGATGTGGCATAATAGTGGCCCCTTCACATGTTTAATACCAACTTGCTAGTTAAATAAGGGTGAGGTCATCTTATAGTTTTTTTTTTGGTCTTCTAACCATCATATACCTAGGGCTCGATAACGAGCCATCTCGGCTTGGTTCGTTAGCTCTCGAGCCGAACATGTAATACAAACATTGACGGTTCGTTAGCTCTCGAGCTGAACATGTAATACAAACATTGACAAATAAATAATTATTGTTATTCACAATTTCACATAAATGATGTTAATACAAGTACACAATCATTCACATGGTAAAGATAAGGTACAACATGCAAATATGCAAATGAACACAAGTATACCACATAAGCAAAGTTGCAGGTTATTAGGGTACAGTATTGCAGCTTGTTTCGCTCAGTTCGAACTCGCTCGTTATACTGCGAAGCTGAAGTAGTTGTTCGAGATTAACTGTACACATAAACATGATTACCCCACTGCCGTCTAAAAAACTGGTATTCCCACTGCCGTCTAAAAAACAGATATTGTTGCCACATTATTGATTGATGTTGCCACGTCTAAAAAACTGATATTGTTACCATATGATTGATTGATGTTGCCATCTAACAAACTGATATATATTATTATTATATATATATTAGTATATTGTCGGAGAGAAGCTACGACCGTTGTCCTGTCCACGTGTTTGCTTTCCCGTCTGTTCTCTGCATGTATTGTCATGTTCATATAATCAGTTCTCTGTATATATCTATTATTTGTCATTGTTGACTTTTTTCTCGGTCATTAGTATTATTTAAAAAATTGTGCAAATATATAAAAGAAGAAGTAATATTTAAAGTATTTTTGATGTTAAATCAAATCACAAACAAAATAAATGATATTGACATAATTTTTTAAATAAGATGAATGATAAAATATTACGAGAAAAAGTTAATAGTGACATGTAATTTGAGACAGAGCGAGTATAACATTTAGCAAAAGCTAATTAGTTCAAATCTGTACCTAAGATGTCTCCTCTCTCGCGAGGATTAAGCACTTCTCCTTGGTAATTTTAGTTGTTTGACTTAGTCTGCTCCGCACAACCAGATCCAACACCTTCTTCTTAACCTTAAACAGTGATTGTTTCTTCGTTTCAAATGGAAACAGGTTTCGCTCCATTCGTTTTGGCGTCAATGGCGACAAGCCGACAATGTTATTACAACTCCAACAACTCGCGTACAGTACACAGGACACCATAGCAGCGCTGGATGCTGCTGGGGTAGTAGCCAGCAGCGGGGATGTGCTGGAGGTAGTGGCAAGCAGGGACAAACATTTGAGGCGAGGTTGCCGTTCAGGCGTTCAGTCAATTGCCCGCAAGGAAAGCAATCACCCGATCCATCAGAGCGACCGCCGTGGGGGTGCCGGGCTTGAGGACGAAGAAGCCGTGGCCCTCACCTTCCGACTCGAACCACTCTGCCTTCCCGCGCCAACCGCTGGCTCGCACCGCGTCGCAGTAGGCCTGTGCCCTGCGCGCCCTCGGGTCCTCCGACGACGTGCACACAAGCAGCCTCTGGCCAGCCAGCTTCGTCAGACTCGGCGCGCCGGCCGCCGTCGGGTTAATCCGTGGATCGTCCACGCCGCCGCTCGCGCCCGGGAAGATGACCGCCCACCTGTCGTTGTTCGCTCGCCAGAACACCTCATCCTCTACCTCCATCTTCTGCTTGCCGGAGAAGGAAGGCTGGAGCTGGATCACGCCTTCGATGCGCGCTGGTTCAGCAGCTGGCAAGCCGCTCACGCCCACGGCGACGGCCATGTTGTGGACGATGTTCCCGCCGGCGCTGACGCCGACCAAGAAGACGCGGCCGAGGTCGCCGTGGTCGGATAGCCACGGGTCCGCGCCGGAGACTGCCCACTTGAGAGCTGCCAAGGAGTCGTCGTAGGCCGCCGGGAGCCGGTGCTCAGGCGCGAGGCGGTACTCGACGGAGACAGCGACGGCGCCTGCTCTGGCGACAAGCGAGTTGACGTAGCGGTGGTAGATGGGCTCGGCGGACGAGCCGACGATGAAGTAGCCCCCGTGGAAGAAGACGAGGATCGGGAGCTTGGTCGAGGCCGCCGCCTGGACAGGAGGCAGGTAGAGCCGCACGGTGGCGCCCGTGGCGGCGTCGATGACGACGTCCTTGGAGGTGACGCCCGTGTCGGCGTCGAAGCCGGCGGGCATGGTTTCCATGCGATGGGGGTTGCGTTCGACGCGGCCGTCCATGTATAACCGGAAGGAGCTGCAGTCGAAGGCGACCTCTGTGCTGCCGGAATCCATTGCCCGGTGTGGCTGCGGGGCGCCGTGGACTATACTAGACTGGAAGAATGGCTTTGGGGTCTCCTCTTTTTCCCCTCTTCGTGTGCAGGAGCAGCAGCTGCAGCCTGCAGATACCGTGCGTGTATTTGCTCAGAAGCCATCCCCTGCGGCCTGCGCTCTCAGAAGTCAGATCACGCCATTCTCGTGATGCCTACGTCTCAACCAAACAATAATGACGCCGGAAATGCTCTCACGTCAGGACTCAGGACTCAGGACTCATGACTGAGCTCCAACTGAGCTATCGCCGGTCAACGTGGCTGTCATGTTGTGTGCTCCGTCAGGCCCTTGCCGGCTTCACAGCGGGAGTGGCAGCTCGAATGCTCGACGCCGAAACGTGCATGGTGCGTGCCGCAAATACTCTGCTCCGCGCGCGTGCTCGCTCAGCCTGCGCTCTCCTCTCATCGTGCCTCCGCGGCCGGCCGCCGCACATGGTTATCCACGCTCCTCCATCGGCTCCATCAACTAATATTTTTAAAGCTTTTATTTTAAAAAAATAGATTAAACTCATATCTTATAATCAAAATTACTTATACTCATATAGATGTGTATGGCTTATACACCTTTTTTGTTTAAATTGACTTTTCATTAGTAATTACTCTATACACTTATATATTTTTCATCCACATTCACATTTCTTTAATTTTTGTGGCACATCTATACATTTTGTTTAGCATAAAAAATACTTTTCATCACGTTTCCTCACGTATATGTATAAATGGTCTACATGGTAGGATGCACATGGTAGGATGCATGTAAAAATACTTTTCATATATTAGTTTACTTTTTGGATGTTTTGATAGGATGCACATGAAGATAGTTATATTAATATTTAGATGTTTAGTTTAAGTTATCTTTAAACTTAGATACAAATTTTAAATTTCATTTTAAATTATCCTTTATAATGATATCTATGAGTAAATTATATAAAGAATGTGGGTTAATTTAATTTATTTTTTATAATGCCATAACTCGACAATTTAGGTATAGTTTTAGGATTTATTTTAGCATATTTTATAATGATAGTGGTGGGTAACTTCTTAAAAGATATAATGGATCAATGACTATGATTATTAGATTTTACATGATTGAACTTTCTAAATTGTGAGAATTTATACAATTTGTCTTTTATGTAGCGTGTCTGAGTCTCCAATTAAAAATTAAGGCTACATTCTACCAAACTATTACATTGAGCTATCACTCATTTGTTAAATATTCGAACAAAACACGTATATAGATATATACTTATTATTTTTCTTCGATTATGATAGATTTTTTAGTTAGTAATTATTTTAAAACATTTTCATACACATTATGATCGTTAAATTTTAACTTTACATCACATGTCATAAGGATGAGCCAGCCGATCCTAACATAATATTGGAGGGCCAAGGCCATGTTTCATCTTGTGCTCTTACACTCTTGGGCTTGCCTTCTCTACTTATTATTTGACTTGTCTCCTCTACTGTCCACGACCAAAGCTCCACCTTCCTATGCTATGTATGCCAAAAGCAAATGTGATAGCGAGTGCGGGATACTTATTTTTTATGCATCGCTTTTCAAGCCTGACCTTAGCTGTCTATTTCTTATTCATTCAGGGCGTCTCTAGTGGACTTGCGGTGCTCCTTTCTCAAACCAGGCTATCTGGAGGAAGGAGGTACTCTAGGCCCGCCCTAGCAATAGGGTTCGGGGTGTGCATCCATGCAGGGTTAACGGAACACGCCCTGTGATAATTCGGGTGTTAGCTATAGCTGAAGTGCGGGGGAGGGTAGATTTTTTAACTATTTTGCTCGGGCATAAACAGGATGAATATTAGGACAGGCGGACAGGAGAAATACAGAGNGAGGGCAAGGTTCACCTCCTAAGAAATAGTGGGCATTCGAACTCTACTTAGGGCGGGGAATCCATGCACTTGAATATATTTAATAAACCCTATGTTTGAACTATAATTTTAATGTAGAAATCTATATTCTTGTAACTTCCCTATTTCTTTGTAAATGACAACGAACATCATGCGTATATACCTTAATTACTATATCACACCGATAGTGTATAAAATATATGATTTAGAAATTTATATTGGTGTAGATTTTAAATTAAGGTGATTTGCATACAAATGTTGGATTACCCATGTTACTTTTAATAATAACATATGTGGGTAATATAGATGTAAAATTAAGGGGTTACTTTAAGTTATTATTTTAAGTATTTGTAGTGGGTAATTTAGTTGCAAGTTATGAGGTTATTTTAAATATTGTTTATAATGACATAAGTGGGATAATTTTGATGAAGAGTAGGGGTTTACTTTAGTTTATTTTATATAATGGCAAAGGTGGGTAATTTATATATAGATTTAGGGGGTTAATTTAAACTATTTTTATAATGGCATAGGTGAGTAATTTTTAAGAAATATAATATATCTAATGGCTAAGATGATTTGAGTGTTTCAACTGATGGCCAGATGTTTTTCTTTTTGTGATAATTTCTAGGATTTTTCTCTTTTTATAGAGTGTCCACCTAGGATCCTAGGTGGCTTTATCTGGAGGCTTCAAAAGCGCCTCAAATTAATAATAGTAGGATCACTGGTTTCCTCATGGTTTAGTTGGGCACTAGGGCTTGGCTTCGTTTTCAGGTTTCATGAGACTTCTCCTTCTATAACGGTCTAACCATTCTTACAGGTTATAGGTTTTATTTCATTAAGAGAAAAAGAAAATTTTGAAGATAAGCCCAAGCCCAAAACAAAAGACATGAAGAAAACAAGAGGGCGATCAACACACACTAGCTCAGAAAACAAAGAACGACCACCAACTTGGAGAAGCAACGCACCACCAAAGACTTCTGAAGCCACATGCATAGACCACCGAAGACAAGTCCGATGAGAAGCCTAATAAAGCGCTCCTTCTATAGTCTCTAAGTGACCAAACAACAAACTTGCAACCAACACAAAAGTCCAAATGACCAAAAGAATTTATGACTAGCACAACAACCAAACCATAACATTGGCATAATGGTCGCCACGACAACGATCGTAAACAACCGGGCAATGGCCAAGGAAACAGCACACCGACCAAAATAGGTGCCTAGAAAAAATCGCACAGAGAACATATTAGAGGGGGGGGGGGCAGATCCTCCCATAGTTCTCATGGGTGGCCTTAGGGAGGGGCGGAGCCCCCCCTAAGCATCTATCGGAGTAGTCCACGCTGGCAACTATGAAGCGACCTTGGGATGAGGGGGGCAATTGACACGGACGAGTGGAGGCGAGCTCAGCCCTCTGGTACGCGACAAGGAGAAGGGGACAGCCTAGGTGCGGCACGATAGAAAAAGGGAGGTGAAGTCCGGCGTTGGAGACGGCCTGGGATGAGCGATTGTGGGATGTTAGCAATGACGAGGGGAGCAACTACTCCAGGCCTAAAGAGTATAGAACAGGGCTGGGGTAGCAGATCCAGCGGAGAGGAGAGGACAACGACCAAGGGGAGCAGCTGCCTTGGGTATAAAGAGATAGCCTAGGAGAGCGAAGATCCGGCATAGGACCCGTCTAAGTGGTCCTTGCCAACGACCTTTGGGTAGCCTTTTAGAGCACAAAGAATGATCAAGCCAGGTGGTAAGAAGATCCGGCTGAGGACCTAACAGTCCTCGCCGACGACCATGGGTGACCTTGGTAGGGGATGGAGAGGGCGACATTGGTAACGACAACTCGAGAGCGGATCTGGAGCCCGGCAATAGGCAAAAAGGTCCAAGCTGCACCATGCCAGTGTATTGCTACTAGAAATGTAAAAGCTTTTGGTTATGTAGGTTAGTCAATTAGTTTGTAATTCTGCCCAAGTCGGTAGTTTTAAGAGGCATGGGTATAAAAAGCTTGTAGATAAAATAGGACTAACAGATAATAAAAATTGCTCCTCTCCCCAGTCCAATTATATATCTAATGCACTATCCATTTAGATCTGTGATAGACTTCGACTACCGAACTGCATAGCCCCATGCATGCATGAAACCTTTGTGTGTCTACCACACTACTCGATCTAAGTTTACCAGAGGCCATGTGTTTAGTTGAAACCTTAGTCTCATGAATCTAAGTTTTTCCTTCTCAGTTTTTATCTCACCAGTTATCCAATATTATCTCTTCATTGCGCTCCATCTATGAAGACTTAACGAATGCATGTTTTACTTACCTACACAAAGCTAATTAATCCTAATGACTACAATTTAATCCCAGATGCATGGTGAATGTTGTCCCAACTACTTCAGTGGAGATCATTGTTTTGGGCATGCTTCGACCAGTGTGGCTCCATCAGCCTTATCCCCCCGCCCCCACCCCCAAATGGTCCCTTCACCCTTCCTCGATTCCTCCCTTCGTTTAGACGTGAAAGGGTGGCAGTAGTGTGGCGCGGCGATGATGAGTGATTCAAAATGAATCAGCAAACTAACTGGTATTCCACTCGGTCGTAACTGGTACTCTTCGACAATCAACAGATGCTTACAAAAGGTTGCATAAGTATGCCTGGTTCTTCAAGTTGAAGCTATCGTTGTTGTTTAGCGTGTACTTCATCTTGTCCTTTGCCTCATTTGTGTTGTGCTGCGCTTGCAGCTGCTGATGTGTCTTGTATGCACATGTCAGGTTGGGTCGGATATTTTTCGGACGGGTTGGGTCGGATGGCCCATGATCAGGTCTAGTCTTATTAAGAATACGAATGCTGCAGGAACATTTGGGGCATTTGTGTTGTGCCCTTGCCATTGTTTGCAACTCAAGCTATGACTTTACTCTTCCTACCTTTTGAATTTTGTGATTTTGCTCCCACTTTTCAAGTTGAAGGTTGAGTTTACCCTTACGAATTTGAGCCCCACAGTTTTGACAGCACGCATGACATATTTAGAAAGAATTTTGACTCAAACTTGACGGATTTGCATATGCTTCAAATATGACCAAACTTTGGCAAATTCTTTTGTCATTTTTGACTACTCTTGGACATAGTTTTGATAATACTTGCATATATCTTTACCTATTTCTAAGAGGAACGGTACTTCCAAAATTTGTGTCCATCGCCCGTAGAACCGAACTGCACATTCACAAGTAGTGAACAGGGCGCAATTCCGTCGAGAAAAATGGCGGCTTCGGTGGAAAAAAAAGAAAACCAGGAGCAAAGCACTGAATTGGCGGTCGAGAAAACCAAGTGCTCAAATTCTAAAAAATAGGGGATTTCGAACCTACTGCCTCATTCTCCCATGGAAAGATTCACCACCTGAACTATGCTTTGGTTTTGTAGATAAACACATTGTGTTTATCTACAAAACCAAAGCCAATGCGCCCTTTGTTGGCCTCTCCTGCACCATCAACGTGGGCCAGCCTACTCGGTCCTCCCACCTGTGAGCCGACCTTTTAAGTTGTGAATCGTGAGTTTGTGGCCGAGTTGAGCCTAGACTACACTAGCGTTATGCAATTTTTTTATTTTTAATTTTCTTTTTACATTTTTGCAAAAATGGCGGTTGGGTGAGAGATTTTGCAAATCTGTCACCCAACCGCCAAAGGGTCTGGTGGAATGAAGAAACCGCCAAATGGTTTGGCGGTTGGCTCCTAACCGCCGAATGGTTCGGCGGC
>JAZFNS010020000.1:51915046-51927339 GCA_037127165.1 Alloteropsis angusta | reverse complement strand
CCAGTGTCCATGGTTTTGGAGCTTTAGGCGAGGCCTGACCGTGATGTTCTCCGAAAGCTCAAAGGAATACATATAATATATTCCATGTTCTGGGTGCTCGACTGCTTGGGGTGATGCATGAGGCCGGGGCTTTGTCAGGATCACATGCAAAAGCATGTAATGTCTTGTTGGGTAGCAAAACTGTAAAAGGAGAAAAAAAAGCGAGAGAGATGCATGCAGTGCAGTCGTAGAGCGGGCCATGCGTGCACGAGTCACCAGATGGTGTGGTCAATCCTACAATAGTCAATTGTGTGGTTGATGCAGCTAACCCGAGGTTGATTACTTGCAAAAGCTGGGTGGGCTGGCTATGCTATGCTATAGGGTGATTTGTTTTTTGCGCGGAGAAGGCATGCCATGGTACCTCGGAAAAGCGACAAAAGTGGTGTGTTTCGATCCTGTTTGGTGTGCTACTTGCATTGTTAATTTGTAATTGGTGGATTATCATTTGAGTATGGGATCGATGCAGACTTTTAACCACCTTTGACCCGTCAGCATTTTTGTTTCCTTGGAGAGGATGGCACTGGGGAAATTTTTCTACCACTATGCATCGTGGCAAGATCTGCACCATCTATTATACGCCTGGGGCACAGCCATGTCCCACTGATAGCTATAAAATTAATTAGCAAACTTTCCCGACAGTTTTAGTTTGCAAATGGCTAATAGTACTGTGTATTATTTTTAAAACAGAATTACTTGTTGTGATTTGCTAAACATGTTTTTTTTTGGGGGAGCAAGATTTGCTAAACATGTTGGGAAACATACAAAGTACACTAGAGAAACTGTCCTCCAAAAAAACAATAAGATTAATAACTGTTGGCCATTCATCAACAACCATTCTTGATGTGGTGGATTAAGACTCCACCTTCCGGTGCACTTTGGGCTGCCTGCTTACTAAAAGGACCGGCGCACACCCTAATGGCCTCTGCCTATTCATGTCTCGAGCTCATATGGGCCTTATTGGGTCCCCACCAAAATAAAAGGACTGGAGCAACGATTGGAGAAGTGTGTGGGCCTGCAGTGCCTAACTATCTTGGGCCGCGACCTTATTGATTGGTACATTGCTTCTTCATCTGATATATTGGGGGATGATCTATGTGAACAAATCAAAAGGAAGAATCGATAACAAACTAGAATGAAAGGGGGGGGGGGGTTAGGTAGTAAAGATACTGGGTACTTATAAATGTATTTGACAATAATATACTACTCCCCCTTTCATCCCAAGTTATATTCGTTTTGGCTTTTCAAATTTTAGATAATTATAATTTAGAAAGAAGGGAGTGCTAACAAATGTTAATAGCATGTTACTCAGATGCAGGTTAGCTATAAGATCTTCAATGCCTTTAGTTTTCTTCATTCTATTACGGACTGAAAAATTTAACAACATCAGACATCAGTTATGTTGGTCATGGTGCTCCTAACAATGTTGATCAATGCTTTGGTCGACAAAAGGAAATTGTTTGAGGCTAGAATTGGATCCGAGTGTTTGGTATTTAATTATTTATATACATGATATATTTTTTGAATGGGTGCAACAATGCTTTTTAATATTTTAACACTTTTAAAACAAAATTTTAATAATAACCCATGCCCAACTAAAATTTTAAAATCTGACCCTTTTGTCACGCCAAACTCCAGGGCACGACTAGTAGTTGAGTCGCGCCACATGCTATGGTATGACTAAAATAAAATGGTGACGTGGCCCAAAATCGATATCGGGACTCGCCGAGACAGACACGTCAAGCCGTTTGGCGTGATCGAGAGTTGAGTCACGCCACGACGCTTAGCGTGACTCGTTCAAAAACTGCGACTTTAGCCTTACTTTGACCGCGCGTAACTTTAAATACAAACATAATTTGGGTAAGCTCCAATTGAAAAATTTGTAGAGCAAGTAACAATCTACAACTTTCATGATATGCACATCTTCTAGTTCTCAACAGTTTGAGAGATCAAGGTCATTAAAGTTTGAAAAAATAACGATTATCTGAATTTCATTCAAAACTGCACTTTTACCGGATTTTGCTCGCGATTTTGAACAAGCTAAACTCATTTATACCTACTATGTAGCGTAAGTTGGAAAGTAGAGGAAATGAGCTTTCTATTTTTCACCATTGAAACTATATGTACTTAGGCACAAATAATTTTTAACTTTGGTCAAAGACAGCTACTTGTAATAGTTTTGAGCCTTAACACTTTGGAAATTTTTGTCCTTCGGTCCTTCAAACTTTCTTCGATGGAATTCACTCAAACAAAAGTACTCAAACTTTATAATTGGTGTGTATGACAATATTTTCATAACTTTGCAGAGGCTACTCTAAACTCTAGCCCCTTTTCGTATAAGGAAGAAGAAGCCAAGATGGTCGATAGCAGGTATGGCGCCATTTGCTAGTCTAAGTCTGTGCTATGGCTCCATCGCTGTGTAAAAAGAAAAGGGACGAGGATTTGAACACTGCAGGCAGTTGTATGTCACTACCCATCACCATCGGCTAAAATTTATACACAAGAAAAGGCACTTCAAATAAATTTCGAGGTTTCTTAAAGTACACTATATATCTGTATATACCGCCTTTCATATGTTCTTACATCTTAATTTACATGCTCTTGCGAGTGATGATCGAACCGAACCACTCGGCTTCTGAAATTCTGATCTCCAAAAAGCCCGATCATAAGCCACACGTGCAGCACGTACGTACGCCCCACGAGCGGCGCCGCCCCTACCAACTACGGTTCACTGAAGCTTGCTGTCGTCCCCGGGCGCCGTCTGCTTGGCCACGTTGATGGAATTCTTGCAGTGCGCGATGGCGGCCTCGATGGCGCTCTGCAGCTCCTCCATGGTGCTCTCCTCCTCCGACGTGGACACCTTAACCGACCCGCCCACCGACAGGTGCCCGCTGTTCGCCGGCGACACCCGCAGCGACGCAGGCGCGGACGACAGCTGCCCCCGCCGCCGCCTCATCCGCTCCCGCTCCCTCATCTCGCTCGCGGCGCCCGGGTCGTGCCCCGAGAACGAGTGCGGCCGGCGCCGCTGCTCCCGCCTATCCCTCTCCGCCTGTCGGGAGAAGGAGGCGCGCAGCTGCTCCACCATGGACGCCATGTGCCTCTTCACCCACTGGCCCACTTCCAGCGCTCTCTTCGCCCTATCCTTCGCCTTCCTCTTGTCCTCAGCCTGCTTCCACGCGGCGTCTCCGCCGCCGCCCTCCTTTCTCCACGCGGCGCCGAGGCCTGAGAAGAAAGGCGAGGCCTTGCTCCTGGCCCTGCTATCCCTGTCCCTGTCCTTGCTGCTGCTCGTGGTGGCGTGATGGTGGTGGCCTGTTCTGGCGTGGTTGAGGTGGCTGAGGTCGCTGCCGACGCGGCCGACGGGGGTGCGGGACATGGGGAGCGGGAGGTGGTGGCCGTCGAAGGGGGACGGGAAGGCGGAGAAGTCGTGGGAGGGGGAGGCGGCGGCGGAGAGGGGCGGCGGTGGGGGAGGGAGAGGCGGGGTTGGCCTGCAGGACAGGAGTTGAGGTGGACGTGGTGACTGCAGCCGCGGCGCGTCCATGGCCTTTGAGAGCCCCGCGGTAGGGTTCGCGCGCGTACGTGTGGGTGACAAGGTTAGGTGTGGACAGCTGGTGTGGGGGAGGACTCAGGAGGGGGGATGCATGGCGGGCGGGAGCTACCAGAGGAGAGGACGCGATCGAGGGATTAACAGAGCACGGATCGGATCGGAGAAGGTTTAACCAGGGCTTTGTTTGCTACTATGTGAATCTGGGACGGTGAAGGAGAAGATGGGCACTACTGCAAATCTGCAATGTCTGATGGTGTTTTGATTAATAAATGTATTAAAAGAAGGAAAATGGCATCGAACCGACGCGTTGATGTGACCCGATCGCCATCATGGTCCAAAGAAACAGTAAACGGCTGATGCAACGAAATACTAATCAACCTGTTTTGAGATTAAACTGATTACGTCCCTTGACGGGATGATAAACTAACATTCGAAACAACTGTGTGTCTGAAAGATGACAACGTTTTTTTTTCCTTCTCAGATGACGGATAAGATAATCTTCAGGTTTGAACCGGATATCAGAGCAAGGCCTATGTGCAAATCCTAAATAGCATTAAGGTGAGCCCAAATAAAGTTAGCCATAGTTATAACTATATGCACAGTATGATATAGTAAAAAGTAACATTAAATGTGGGTCATGTTTTATATAAAAAAATTCACAACCTGAGTGAAAGAGAAGAGAGAATAGAGAAGTCATTTTTTATTGCTTATAGTCACACCTTAAGCTTAATAAGAGTGCACCCAAAGGCGGATCTAGGACAAATATTGAGAGGGGGCACATGTCATGTATTTGAGGTTTAGGAGAAGCATATAGACCATTGTAAGAAGGGACACATATGGTGAAAAATTGTAAAGCACCATTGTAAAGCACCATTGATTTTCAAATTTGAGTGGCGGCCCCTGAGTGCACCTTAAGGTTTTTTTTACATATGGTGTGGATCCACAATGTTTAAAGCTAGCAACAAGACTACATTTAATGTTTAAGGTGCACTTTACATGCATATTGTGCATGCCCTAAGATGTCGAAATACGAATGGTTTAGCTAATCAGCAGCTGGCTAGCTAAGCTCTTCTCTTTTTTTAACATGTAGCCAAAGCTTCTACTCTAGTAACATTACTCGATCCATCAGTCATTAGAACCTTAAGGCCTGAACCAGTCAACCCAGCGGATGATGATGACACGTAATTATTTCGGGATAACCTGAGATGGACCGCGCGCAATAGTTGTTGCGATATAGCCCATCGTCTCAACGATTAACTGACGTGTACGTGTATCCGTATAGCTCCTAACGGAGGCCATGGCATGATGTCGTGTCCCCATCCCAAGCCAATCATGAACCGACCAGAGGCTGCAACTGGTCGCCAGCTAGCGCTAGTAGTACGTGCATTGCAGGCAGGCTCTGTTAACCTGACGGCAGCGCGAATTATGCATGACACGCACAGCATCAGGACCCTTTCCCCATTGGAGCCGGGGGCCGTCGTCAATGTAGAGCACTTGACCAGCAGCGACATGTATGCACACAGGACACAGCACAGCTGGTCCCGGAATGATCCAAGGGACATGCAACATGCATGCTGGCCACTGTTGCCGCGTAATCTGGTTGAGCTGAACAGGCGCGGCGCTACGGCATCCAAGAGATGTGTGTGTCTCGTCTGGTCGTGGAACTGTGCACGCAGATTCAGAGAGGGAAAGAAAAAGGATTTCAATCTGAGAAGCAAGGCAGCTAGTATGTCCGATTTTGATGAATGCATGGGCCCTTATCCCTTTTGTGCTCTTCCTTCGTGTCCTTTGCTCAGCCGTGTCATGCTGTGTCATCTTCCTTTGATTAATTACTCCAATCCAGTGAACAATAATCCCTGCTGCTATGACATTTCGCTCGAGGACATATAGAGCTAGCATCACCTGAAAAGGCAGCGTGCCGTACCGCTGTCGTTTCTGATGTCCATCTCTCGACGGCGAAGGTGGTTATATATATCGCTGACGCGTGCCTCATGCGTTCTTTAATTTAGTTATCATCAGAGCAACCGCATCGGCGCTCAGAATGAATTTTTTGGCTCTGTTCATTCAAGGAACGTTGACTCGTTACGGCTGGAAATGATACTTTTTGTTTCTATTGAATAAACTCTTAAATTCATGATAAAAGATTGCTTCATAAGAATCTACTTTTTTCTTCTAGTTTCCGGTCTTTTTTTCATTTTAAAGAAACACCTCACAAAATCAACCATGAAAAACTGGTAACAGTTTTGCTGGATTTAGCAAAGAATCAAATCTGAGAGCTATGCCAAACACGACCTTAATTTCCAAATCGAACGCACGACCTGTGGATTCATTTCGAGTGAGCATCGGACGCTCCCTTCTAGAGTTCTAGGCTTCTAGCTGCATGTGCGTTTCGTCAAAATGGGCTAGTCAGCTCAAGCCCATATGTGTGGTTCGCATATCACAATCGCAGCGTTTTTCGTCGACTATTTATCAGCGACAATACTAAAATAGCTCTGTACACGGTACCGCGTCACACAGTTCGTCGTCTTGTACATATAGAAACGTAAACTCAGTTATGATTTTGTGTTTCTGCTAATATGTACTGTACGTTTTTTTCCAAAAGGGCCATACCCGAATTTCATTATCAGTGATAACGAAATCACCACAGGTTCAGACAGTTCGAGATCATCCTCCAGTTAAAAGATTTAGGGCCACAGCTGCCCCCACCAATCCAACTACAGCCACAGAGGAGTGCAAATTACCACGCTAAAGATACTACGCGCCAAGAGATACTACGGAAGTCAACTAAACGAACACACAGCCTTAACAGAACCAGTTCCTCTTCAACCACGAATGGGTCCATGGTTCAGTAAGCATCGATCACTGAACCACCAAGACCCCTGCTCCTCCATCAGGTTGCTCCTTCGGGTAATCTGTACTGTACGTACTAGATACGAATAATAGTATGATCCAAACGCACCCAGTAATCTATTCTATGGGCAAAAGCAAGCTAGGCACAACAGCGGCAAAGCTCTTCGCTCTGGCTCGCATGGCGCGCGAGCGGTAGACACGTGGCCCCGCGCGCTCGGGGCTCGCCCAGTCGGGCCAGAGTGGACGGAAAACCAAGACCACACCAGACCAGCTCGGCAGGCGGCAGCCCTCGCCCTCCTCCGGACCCCGACCCGCACATGACTCGGCACCAACCGGTCAGCATCCATCCATCCCTCGCCGTGCCGCATCGCCTTCAGACTTCAGAGGCGGCGATGATCGAGGCCACGGCTACGTCCCGCGACACGCCGACACATCCCCCGGCCCCGCGCAGGCCCGGGCCGAGGCGGCGTGCGCGTCTAGTAAGCAGCCGAGCCACGCGCGTGATGGTCGCTCGCCGATGGGCACTCGTCGTCCGCTGCCGCCGCTGCTCGTTGGTCTGGTGCGGTCGCCCGGCCTCATCAATTGGCCGGGGGTGGTTAAGCATAGCAGTCAGGCGACGCGTGCATGCGAATCCAGTAGTATTCCACAGTACTCCCTCCGTCCTAAAATAATTGCACTTCTAGGTTTCAAATGATGAAAATAATGTAAGGGTGAAATTACATATATACCCCTATAGAGATGTAATGATTACACCTCGAAATAAGAGAAAATAGAAAAAGACAACTAAAACTAATTTGTCTTATATGTACAAATGCACTTATTATGGGATAAATTTTGAACTCTAGAAGTGCACATATTATGGGACGGAGGGAGTAGGTGAGCTGTAGCCCGGCGGGGGCAGTGGGCCGGCGCGCCGGCACGATGCAGCTAGCGAGCCGTGCGGCGCAGTCCTCGCGCGCGTCGTCGTCGCTCTCCGGGAAGGCCTCCCTCATGTGCAACCGAACGAGGCCTTACTCCGCCACGGAGGAGACAAGCGCGCGGGGAAGGAGACGGATGCGCCAGATGACAGTGTGGGGGAGAGCGATCCCCGGAAGAGGCCAGAGATTCCCATCCACGGCCCGGAATTTGTCACCGCAATTCAAAAAATGCGTCGATGTGCAAGGGTGAACACTGGTGCGCCACAGTGCTCTGGCTGGCTGGACGTTTGGCGCGAGCGAGCAAGAGACAAGATGGCGGAGCAGGGGGCGTGCAGACACGGTCCACGGTACGGGTCGATGATAGTTACGTGATGAGCAGCACCGATGATGGAGATTAGTTTGCGATTATCATTCCACACTATATGTATGCTTGAACGGGTCTGACGTGCATGAATCATGTATTGATTTCCCGGTGACTGTGACTGACAGTATATGTTTATATTAACAGCAACGGGCACAGTCAGTCTAAGTGTCATCGATCGACATAGTCCAGAAAGCTTAGATCAGTAATAAGACAATAGTACTAACAAACAATCACCGTTGAATATTGAAAGAGAATCATCGCTAAGCTAATCATTTTTCTCGGGCGTGTCAGTGAACTTGCGTCAAAAAATTACATGAAGACCCACGATCATTGAGGCCTATATACAAGGACAACGACAGCATACAGTGACGAAATACCGTAGAGGCAGCTTTTCAGCTGGGCTGAACCGCTGAACACGGTGGTCCTTTGAAAAATAAAAATAAGATGGGCTAGTCCAACAGTATCTCCAGGCTGTTTGTCAAGAATACTTTGTACTACTTGACAGAAAGTCTGAAACGGTCAATCTAGCCAAAGAATTGTTATGGGCTAACTACTGGGTTCCAGCTATGAATAAAAGAATCTTCAGTGTGGATGAAAGAATGGCTCCGACGACTACGCATGCCTAGAACATGTGACCGAAGACAGTTGGTGAAGAATCTGGAAAGACAAACATGCACCGAAGATAAATTAGCAACCTCGAAGGTTAATACCCTCTATAGTAGTACACAGAAAGTACTCAGTCCCCAAAGGAATGCAGCTAGGGGTTGGGTGTCCTTTAAAGTGGTTTAAGTTTCTTGTGACTTGTACTCGTATTATTACTCTAAATAAATTTATTATAAAAATATATTTTATAATTAATCTAATAATGTTTATTAGATATCATAACGGTTGATAATCTTTTATCTGTAATTGGCCAAACTTAACGTGCTAAAATATGATATTGTGTTAGAATTGTTTTTCTTTACGGAGAGTGTGGTACGGATGGATTTTCAAAAAGGAAAAAAAANAGGGACCGTAGTTCAGATAACAAGAGAGAATATCCAAACTGTTTTGCTATACCTTTTCNGACGACGTTTACCCTCCATTGCCTCTTTCTTGTCATGACATTTATGGCACAGGAATGGACCTCTCCAACCTTGTAGTTTTTCATGTTGCCGTGGGTTGTCATGCAGTGAAATGCCTTGCCCAGATTTCAACGGTACCAGACAAACTGCACAACTGGAGCGCGCAAAAACTTTCTGAAGTGCATATCCGGTGGTTAACCTGCACGAAATGAGTACCGAGTGAGATCTAAAGCAAGTAGAAAAATATAATATAATGTCTGATGTTCATAACAAGGGAATTGCTTCTCAGGTATTTAAGATATGTGCTGAGTGCAACCCTGCGCACTATATCATGATGAAACTAGCGAAAAACACAGAGAATCTAACTAATAATCAAGTGATTACAAGTGTATTTAGTTCACATTAGAAATTAACTGCCGCACTGAATGGATGCAAATGGAACAAGGACCAAAATATGAAGCAGAGTTGATGATATAATATATGAAGCATATGCACTCTGCCTTTTATTCTTTTCAACTACTGAAACCCTTTTAGCTCCCTTACTACACTTGAACAGTTCAAGGAAACCTAGAAACATCTTTTACTTTAGTGACATTTCTTCTAGAAAGATATAAGGTAAATATTATTAATCTTACTGCATTGTCTGAAAATCCCTATGTATCAACCAGGTCTGGATGGTTTGATGATGACAACACGTAAAAGATCATAAGAAAGAAGAGGATCCAAGGTTGTGGGGGTTGGGAAAAGAATCAGCAGACAATACTGGTCATAACATGTAATAAGGAAACAAAAATGGGGCTGTGTGACTGATACACCATCAACCAGTAATGCCAACCCACTTTATGTTTCTAATAACTACTAAAAGTCCTGCTATCCTTTAGCAGACAGCAAGATTTGATGTTTCTCATATGGGACAATCATGTGGAGTACTAGATCTGGACGAGCATAGCAATTACGCTAGCTGAGTGTGGTCAAGCTAAAAATGTCTCTTTCATTGCCATAATCACAAGGACAGGATCATAGTGACCAGATCTACTCTACATTGATGCGCTGGTACACATAAGGACAATCTCCAACACAATTCATTGCGGATGCTACTACTAAGCTTGCAAATGCACGGAAAGCCCAACTATATTTTAATGCTAAATTTATGTTGTTTTACTTTTAGAATAAATAAGGTCCAAGCTGCAGCGCAAGTGAAGAATTTGAAAAGGAAAACTGTTAAGCTTGCTATATGTTACCTTTTAGGAAGCATTGCGGACCCATCTTCAAATATTTCTTCCACCACGTCTGGTTCAGCATATTCAGTACCTGTTTTAAACGGCACATCTGTTGACTTCCGGCGAAACATACTATTGAATGCAATCTTCCCCTGCCTCTTAGGAGGATTTGGAGCTAGCTTTTCAGGAGGTAGTATGTCGATCACAATACAGGTAGTATCATCCCTGATTCCTCGAGGCCTGATTGCTTCCTAAATAAATAAATGACGAGTTGAGGATCAGAAATTGTTGAGAACAATCAGAGAAATAATTTGGATTTCTTTTAGGGAAAATGTGATAGTTACATTAACAATTCGATTAGCAGCTATGTCTGATGGGTACCCACGGGAACAGTCAAGAGCCATTTCACAAGTCAAATCATCCCAAACGCCATCACTTGCGATGATAATTCTGCCTCCAGCATTGGAAAGCTGTAACAAAAACATGGATGATCAGAAGACCAAATAGCATCACAGACAGGGTTACAGAGTGAGAACTGAGAACTGCCAGAGGTCATAATTAAAAGCAGATGAAACTAAAAACTTGTGAAATATTTTAGATAAAGCCATCTCCAAGAGTTGGCAGGGCATTTCACAGGCAATGTTTGGAACAGGCCACATGAGGTGCAGAACAAAGGATTCAAACGAGATGAACAAACCTTCACTTGCTTAACATGTGGAACAGGGATGATGCATTCACCAACATCAAAATCCCCTATCGATCTGGATAGGCACAAGCCACCTGGCCAGCATCTGAGAGGACCAACCTGAAAATGCAACAGATAACATCTATAAATCTAACACATTTTAACAGGATTAAAATATTGAAGTAGACTAGGAAACCATAGAACATATTGAACAAAAATGCTAATCGGTGTAGATAAAGGAGAACTTTCAGTGTCTGAGATAAGATAGTTCCCTAATTAAACTAACAGATTTGATAGTTATATCATGGAGTAACAGGTGCCTGCAGGCAATTGAAAGTAACACCAAATTTCCACTCCCAGTTCAAGCACAGAGAGGATTGAGGATGAGGTACAGACCTCCGGGCCACCAACAATATCCATTTTCCCAACCTTGCTCCCACATGCAGTTACACGTTCAACCCTGAAAAATAAACAGATTCTAAGAATTACAATAATCTCAATAAATACACATCAGTGGTGGAAAACTTACTCATCTGGGTTGGAGTCAAAACGATGATCAGCAGATAGATAGTAGATTGAACCATCAGCAGATTCTAGTATGCAACGTGAATCGCCAACAGATGCCACTGTTACAACCCACTCGTCTACTATCACAAATGTTACAGTTGTACCAGAAGTTCCAGCTGAAACGATAAAGGGAAAGTTTGATCAGAAAGGAAAGGTCATAACTCATCTTTACAGGTATCTAAAAGATATCTAAACAGGAAAAAAGTGCAATTATAAAAGCAAGTCTGAACTACATACAAGTTCTCACATATTTTATTACTGTATGAAAACAGAAATTGATTTAAAAAACAACACATGTGCACTGCCTTGGCTTAAAAAAGGATTGGAAAAACATGTGCAATGTATGCCTGTGTGTCGAAGGACCAAGTAATTCTATGAAACATGCATCAGTGTTAAATATCATAATCAGAACAAGAATAGGGCTGATTTATTTACCTACTGTCTGGAAATCTATGTCCGTCTTCACAAATGCTGCAACAAGCGCACGTGGGAGCACTGCAAGCCACTCGTCTCTGCTCAAGCACGTAGGAATGGCACGCAGGACATTCTGCAGCAGATTCTCCTTCGCGTATATGGCAGCTCCAGATCCGTTGTGCCCATCAAACAGCTATGTTGAACACAATGATCAATGATCAAATAAATACCCAAGAAAACAGAGTGATCAAACGATCAAATAGCTATGGACGACATCAACGATCAGAGACTCAGAGTGATCAAACGATCAAATAGCTATGGAGGACACAGTGATACACGATGTACCATTTGATAGCTATCACAAACACAGCAACAACAACAAAAAAAACTTAAATATCCATGTGCTTCCTAGTAGAATAGGACAACTCAACCGCTAACCAAACCTGACATAATTTTATAACAGCACAAAAAATAGAAAATGACGAGCATGGGTAAGCTCAAATTAACCATGATCATCACTAGCACCACCAAATGCACCAAACATTTCGTCTGCGTGATGTTTGCAGTATGCCCTGTTCTACACTCGAACACAAAAATAAAGTGGAAAGGCTGGTAATAGCGGTTTTTTTTTT
>JAZFNS010020000.1:51771239-51781398 GCA_037127165.1 Alloteropsis angusta | reverse complement strand
AGTTATCATTATTTTTACATTATAGCGGTGAAGGTGGATCACATCTACTATGCATTGTGAATTACATGCTATATTTGCCATCTGGTCCTTACTTGTACAATGTTCAGGCGTTTGCCCAGTTGTTAAAAGCTCCACACGAGGAAGCTAATTCAATAATAAAGGAGCGGTTTCCTGTACCCCGTTTGGTAGTCTGTGATCAATATGGATCTCAGGTATTATTTTTTTCCTTGCCTATTTTGAGTTTTCCTTGTTCAGTTTGTTCATGATCCGGTGGGGTTAATAGTCAAGTTTTTTTAAAATATGTAGTTCAGGTCAACGTAATGGTACACCTTACTCCTAACTATCACTTGAACATCAGAACATGTAACATAATGCTCCTTGTTATGGATTCAGGGTATTTGCACTAAAGCACTAACATTTCAGCAAATCATTCGAAGGGACACAGGATCAATCTGCCATTGCCTGTATCTAACTAGTTCTATGGCATGGAACTGTTCAACAATTGCTGCACGCTCATATCCTATTTTAGTTTTATTAGTTGCAACAAACCCCCAAAACTTCATCTCAACCAAACAGTGCTTTGTATCCAAGGAACTGGCCATGCCGTTGGTCACATCGAACCACCAGTGCTGAAAGAAAGCCCCTGGTCCTTTACTTCCATTTTAGGTCCCTGATGTTACAGCAGTCTCAGAATCAAGCCATTTATCCTGTGTATTATGGTTTAGACCCATTTCCATTGATAAAACCTTATTTTTAACTGTAGTTTCATCCCAACCTTTCTCTTGGCGTACCTTGCCCTAATGCTATTATATGTCCTAGAACTAGAAAGAACTAAAAAAAACCTTCTTGTGAAACTGCAGGCTCGATTTCTACTGGCGAAGCTAAATCCATCAGTGACACATAACTCAGATAATCCCTCCCCTGGTGGAGATGTCATATTCACAGATGATGTGAGCTTCCAGGTTTTCATGGACCATCTCCAGCGGCTAGCAGTCCAATAGGACATGGGACTAGACAGTGCATATAGCAATTTTGTACTACCAATTACAACTTATGCTGTACAGTAAAGATAATCTTTTTTTTGTAATGTCTTACAGATTCGTTGTTGCTTGTTTTAAATTATACACATTTATTCCATTTAGGAGATTTTTACCACAATTTGCATAAGTGGAATTACATTTATCAATAGTGTGCATTGTAGAATGGGAAGTGTACTTTCTTTCATTAGGATGGCTACATTTCTGTGGATTTACTGAAGAGGCCTCTTTTGAGCACGAGTATCTTGTGTTCCATTACTTTAGAAGCTGCCAATTTGCTGAGGCCCACCTCGTTGATATTTGATTATTCACCATCCTGACCCAGTCACGTGTGGCCATCAATATTTTAAATATCATGGCAACCCATTTAGCGTGAGAGCTTAAAAAAACAGTTAATAGAAAATAGTGGCTAAATTGAACGTAGAATCAAATAGCGGCATCATTTTCAGTCAGCTGTATTGGGATATAGTGGAGGCCTGCCATAGTTGGCTATTTAAAATCTTGGTGGCCATAGTTCCCACATTCTCAAATCATATCACAACAATCTCATTGGTGAATGAAACACCCTTCTACAATGCATAGTTTCATTTTAGTGTTTCATATCATTTAATTCTAAGATTAATTGTGTCTTGGAAACTCTTTCCATCTCTTTTTATTAAAAACTTTGCTATGTCATACAAACTTTGCTATGTCATAAAAAGAGATGAGCGTGAACAACCTTTGCCAATTTCTTGTGCGGCTTGTCCTAATTTTTAACCAACCACCTGAGAACCATTGAGAGTGACAACAAACACATAACTATGAGGCATATATAGTTTCCAAACTAATGAATCCCGTCGAAGGACTCGGAGAACATTAATTCATTTTCCATACCAATCCACATATACGGAGAGAGAATGGTTGTATACAGACAGAAGCCACAAAAAAAGAGTACCACAGAAGAAAAAATTAGCTTAGCACAAAACTAAGATAGACGTCTCACATTTTGAAACATAGTATAGAATATAATGGCCCTGTTTGGATAAGAGTTAGAGCTAGTTTCAGCTAATTGATGCACAACTAACCCCAAAATATCCAAACGGTAGGGGTTGGAGTGGGCCTAGTTGCATCTAACCCACCAAAAAAATTATCCCACCAAGAGATGCTAATTGGGGCTAGAGTAGGGCTAGTTGCATCTCTCCCACCAAAAATGATTGAAAAAGTGTATTTTTGATCAATCTAACCCTTTCGTCCAAACACCTCTTTGGCTAGAGGGGAACATTTCTGGTGGAAACCACATCCTTCATGAAAACTCGTGCAAACCATGGTAAAATAGTCATCTAAATTAACCAAAAAATCATACATATAGATGATATAACGATACACAACTTTGTAAAATATCTTGTTCAGACTCGATTTTGTTTGTGAGATATAAAAATAATAAATTTATAACAAATTATTTGGACAACTTTCTGGCTTGAAATTTGTTATTTCTATATCTAACAAATGAATTCGAGTTTGGACAAGATATTTTACCAGGTTGTGTATCATTATACCATATATATGTGTGATTTTTTGGTGAATTTAGACGACTTTTTTGCAGTGGTTTGCATATGTTTTCACGGAAAGGTTCGTTTGCACCTAATATATTTGTTGGCTAGAATTAGTTTGAGGCTAGAGTTAGAGTTATAAACTAAATCTAACTCACAGGGCCAATATCTTCCAATGGCAAGGGTGTGGTCACGATTGACTCCCAAGAGAGAGGCTGAGCTGATCGCTCACCTTATCACCATTCGAATGCTGTGGTCTGACTCAAGTGTGGATACGAGGCCGTTGTGCTAGGCCTGGAGCGTGGTGAACTGTGGAGTGTAGAGGTTCCATTGTGCAATAGTCCAGTTTGTTATGAAGCGAGCTCTTTGTCACAAGATCACGGCAATCCCATTCCCACGCTGTGGTAGACCCGAGCGCCGGATTTTGTCTACGCCATGGATACCAGCGATTTGGCCGGGTTCAATAGCTAATGCGATCGATTTTCCATCTCGAAAAAATCCATCTTACCTTCGGATGCGTACCAGTGTCTCCACCAAGGCCACACCCACACCTTCCTCCACGGCCATGGAGCCGGCCGCGGACGAGGTGGCCTTCGAGTCCCCGGCGCACTTCCGCGTCTACAAGAGCGGCAAGATCGAGCGCCTGAACAGGCCTCCGGTCCTCCCCGCCGGCCTCGACGAGGCCACCGGTGTCACCTCCAAGGACGTCGTCCTGGACGCCGGAACCGGCCTCTCGGCGCGCCTCTACCTCCCCAAGCTCCAGGAGCCGCCGTCCAGCAAGAAGCTCCCCGTCCTCGTCTACTTCCACGGCGGCGCGTTCCTGATCGAGTCGGCCGACTCCGCCACGTACCACACCTACGTCAACCCCCTCGCGGCCGCGGCGGGCGTCCTGGTGGTGTCCGTGAGCTACCGCCTGGCGCCGGAGCACCCGCTCCCGGCGGCGTACGAGGACTCCTGGGCCGCACTGCAGTGGGCGGCGTCGGCGCAGGACGAGTGGATCGCCGAGCACGGCGACCCGGAGCGCCTGTTCCTCGCCGGAGACAGTGCCGGCGCCAACATCGTGCACGACATGCTGCTAAGGGCGTCCGGCAACGGCGGGCCGCGCATCGAGGGCGCCATCCTGCTCCACCCGTGGTTCGGCGGGAACACGCCCATCGAGGGGGAGCCGGAGGGCGCTACAGCGGCCATGGCTGGGCTCTTCATGTACGCGTGCCCGGGCGCGGTCGGCGGCGCGGACGACCCGAGGATGAACCCGCTGGCGCCCGGCGCGCCGCCGCTGGAGAAGCTCGGGTGCGCGAGGATGCTGGTGTGCGCCGGGAACAAGGACGTGCTCTACGTGAGGGACCGCGCGTACTACGAGGCCGTGGCGGCCAGCGCGTGGCCCGGGGACGTGGCGTGGCATGAGTCCGATGGGGAGGACCACGTCTTCTTCCTTCCCAAGCCCGAGTGCGAGAACGCCAAGCAGCTCATGAACTGCGTTGTGGCGTTCATTGCCGGAGCCTGACTTGCTTTCCTCTCTGTATGCGATCGCAGCACTCGGGGTTCTAGCTGTCATTGAACTTGTGCAAGCTTTTCTGATTGAATAAAATGGCCTTGGGTCGGGAATAAAATGGCCTTGGATCACAGCAGTCGTATTCAGTGTCAAATATTGAAATTTCTCGATTTTTCTTTTAGATGATTGTAGACACCAAAACTTTTTTAGCGATTTAGTCAGTGTCGCCGACGCATTGCGGCGAAAACAGTCGAGGCTACTCTTTCGAAAAGGCTGAAATGCAGGCGTCACCGATTTGGTGATGCATCGGTGTGGCATAGGAT
The DNA here is from genome assembly GCA_037127165.1 of Alloteropsis angusta. NCBI lineage: Eukaryota > Viridiplantae > Streptophyta > Magnoliopsida > Poales > Poaceae > Alloteropsis > Alloteropsis angusta. Next base: position 51,777,017 of record JAZFNS010020000.1, on the reverse strand, counting down.
CAGTTTGTGTGACGAGTTTTGTGGAAGTTCATTTCTGCAGCCACTGAATAATACGGTGTTGGCAATGAACGTTTTTTTTTTGAACTCGAGGCATCCCCATTTCCATTAATCAAAACAGAAATACAGAAGTTTGGTCACCAGAACCAGAATTGAAGAAAAATGAAGGGAGGGAGGGGTACATGGGGGGCTGCACAATTTGATCTGAGTCAAGACCAATTATGCAGAGCAACCTCGAACATCGTTGGCAATGAACGTTGACAACGTATCATTTGGTGCAAGCTGTCAGTGACAGCTGAGTTCCGGGAAAAGGTGATCGCCCAGTGATTCGATGATGCGCTCTTTGGAGCAACAAATCAGCTGGTGTTTTCTTCGTCTCGTGCTTTTTGAGGCACCGACTAGTTTTTTTTTGCCATGCCCTATGTATGCTTGTTCATCGCCTCTATTTTAGCTCTGTTGCCTACTGCTGAAGTTCATAGCTATATTAAGAGCAAGCATTGCATAGAAGTGGTTTTGAAGTTCTAAAGTCAGAGAGTAGCACGTGTGCATCCATCCATATCTTTGACATGTGTAGGTCAAATCAGAGTCTTTGTTCGTCACTTTGGTGATGGGCACCACACAAACGGGTGGTGTTGTTCTTGTGGGCTCTCTAGTTGAAGCCATGTGGGGAGTTACAAAGTTGTGCTTGACTGCTTGGTTTGGAATCTGTCCACTCGGAGTTGAAGAATTGATTACCACTACTGAGCAATTGATTCTTATGCGAATCAATGGGGAATGATTAATGATACCCCTGCACTAGTGTTGCAGTGAGAACCTAGGGAGAGTGACTCTTTGATACCCTGAGGAAACAAATGGTGGTCCAACTCTTTCTTTTTACTTTTATCAATTTCGATTACAAGAATCACTATGTTAGCACAGGTTAGAAATTAAAGTGCATACATTTTGCACGACTAGATTTGGAGCTTTCTAATATTTAGACATGGGGTGATTACTTGTTCACAAGCCTTAGTTTTGCGGGAAAAATTTGTAAAACCATAATTCACCCCTCTTTGGCATTTTTATCTTTTCACATATGAAATCAATAGAGTCAATAGACATTGGACTATATATCTGTGTTTTTTTTGAAATGGTAACGTGATTTCACAACTAATAGGTATGTGGATGTACCGATCTACATGCTAGTACTATTCTGTAGGAACGTTCAAAGAGGTTGCATATTAAGCCAGTCTCAGTGCACAGTTTCATGGCACGATTATCTAGTTTGAGAACTAGGTAACTGTGCTTGATGGGTTTTATGGGGATGAAACTCTCCTCACATATAATGAAACCATCTCTACTTTCTCCTAATAAATGTCTTGCCATGTCATCAAAATTGCTGATGTGTCATGCTATTTAATGCTGATGNCACTGAGACTGGTCTTACAGACAACTGCGGGATCCTTTGCGCTCTCAAAGCTGGTGAACGTGCCTACAGAATAGCACTAGCATGTAAATCAAATTGCCAGGCAGGTTCTGGTGCAAGTTTTAGCTGATTATTGTGCGACAGTAGCATAAGAACACACAATCTCTTTGAGACCAGAACACATATGCATACCAAATGGTGGCTTAAGAGTGATTTGTCCTGTGATCATATCTGTTAGTTGCTCTGGCTGACGAGTGACAATGATGAACTAGACTCTGAGAAATCAAGGGTGACATCAGGGATCGCGCTGCATGCACTTGTCACGTTCTGTCACCTAAGAATTATCGTGTAGATAAGCGGATTCTCCAATGCGATTCTGTTTTCACGTCCCCTGTCTTCAAGTGCAGAGCAACAAGCATTAAAGCCAGCTTCTATGTCCGAAGCTGCCCATAGCCTCCTAACACAACACCTTGTCACGACGTAAGGTAGCCATGGAACCGGACGCCGACGAGGTGGTGTTCGACGCCCCGGAGCACTTCCGCCTCTACAAGAGCGGCAGGATAGACCGTTTCCACAAACCAGTGCTGGTGGCCGCGGGCGCCGACGACGAAGCCAGCGGCGTCGCCACCAAGGACGTCGTCCTCGACGCCGGCACCGGCCTCTCCGTGCGCCTCTTCCTGCCCAAGCGCCAAGAACCTTCCAGCAAGAAGCTCCCCGTCCTCGTCTACTTCCACGGCGGCGGGTTCTTCATCGAGTCCGCAAAGTCCACCACGTACCACAACTACCTCACCTCCGTCGCGGCCGCGGCCGGTGTCCTCGCGGTGTCCGTCGACTACCGCCTCGCCCCCGAGCACCTGCTCCCCGCGGCCTACGACGACTGCTGGACCGCGCTCAAGTGGGCGGCGTCCGCGCGGGACGACGACTGGCTCGCCGAGCACGGCGACGTGTCCCGCGTCTTCGTCGCCGGCGACAGCGCGGGCGGCAACATCGTGCACAACGTGCTGATGATGGCGTCGTCCGAAACGGACGCGCCGAGGATCGAGGGCGCGGTGCTGCTCCACCCCTTCTTCGGCGGGAGCACGGCCATCGACGGGGAGCCGGAGCACGCGGTCTCGATCACCGTGAAGGTGTGGGCGTTCACGTGCCCCGACGCGGCCGACGGCGCGGACGACCCGAGGATCAACCCGACCGCGCCGGGCGCGCCGGCGCTGGAGCGCCTCGGGTGCGAGCGGGTGCTGGTGTGCGCGGCGGACAAGGACTGGCTGGTGGCGAGGGACCGCGCGTACTACGCCGCCGTGGCCGCGAGCGCGTGGCCCGGGAGCGCGGCGTGGCTGGAGACGGAAGGGGAGGAGCACGTGTTCTTCCTGCTCAAACCCGACTGCGACGGGGCAAAGGTGCTCATGGACCGCATCGTGGCGTTCATCGCCGGAGCTTGAGCTGCAGCTCCGCGTTCATGCAGCACGAGCAATTATCTCTTGATGGAACTAGAACATTTAGCGCGCTTTACGCGCTCTATAATGAAAATATTATATAGAGACGTTAAAACATATAAAATTATATTATTGGAAAAACAACTCTCTCTAGTTTCTCTCTCTAGCGGGAGAGCTCTCACCCGCCGGTGACCACCCGGTCCCGGCGCCCACCTCCTCTCTCGCCGGTGACCAAGCGGTCCCGGCGGCCACCTCCACTCCCGCCGGGGATCACTCCGGCCACGGCGTCCACACCTTCCCCAACTCCTCCCCTTTCCCGTGACACCCCCAATGCCTAGATCTGGGGTTGACAGTGACGAGGACGGCGCCTCTCCCCGTCTCCCTCCCCTCGCCACGGCCGCGGTGGAGGCGCTGGCGTACGCAGCAGCGTCTTCTTCGCGTGTCCCCTCCCCGCCACGCACATCATCTCCACTCAGCCCTACGGCCACCCCTTTCGTGCGGCGTCATGGCGGACCCCCGTCCGGCAGAACGCCAGAATGGCTTCAGTTCAGCGCCTCCTCCGCGTCTGATGACTCCATGTCGCCGACCCCCGGGTCTCCGGTCGCTGTGGCCCGTCGGGCGGGCAAGGAGCCCATCGCTGAGGAGACGGCTCGTACGCCCGGTCGCCGCTCTGGTGGGCCGGTCGGCTTCATGGCGGACGCCAGGCGGGCGCGGGCTCCCCCCCAACCCGTGCGGGCCCCTCGTATCGCCTCTGTGGTCATGCCGCGCTCGGAGGACGTGCCGCGCTCGGAGGACGATGGCTGGGAGGAGGTCCACCGCCGCCGTCGTAAACGTCGCGCTCACGCTGCTCCACCCCCACCTCCGCCTAGGCCGGTGCCGGCGGACCTGGTGGGCCGTTGCTTCAATTGCCTTGCGACGGACCACGTCGCCGCCACCTGCAGAAACCCCTCCCGCTGCCTTCGCTGCCGGCGGGAGGGGCATCGCTCCAAGGACTGCCGTCGACGCCGACCGTCGCCACCGCGCCGTCAACCTACGCGTGCATCACGCCATCCCGCGCCTCCGCCTTCACCTCCTTCGCCGCCTCCTGGTCGCTCCGACTCGTCCGAGGCTACCAGGTCTGCACACTCGCAGTCCACGGGCCGGGCGTTCTCGCCGCCGGCCGTCTGTGCACCCTCTCCACCCCCGCGGGGGGATGAGTCGATGCCGTCCTTCCCGCCTTCTCCCCGCTCGTCGGGTGACCCACTCGGGGGGCCGATTCAGGGGCTCTGCATCATCCCTAGGTCACCAGAGCTGGTGGCGGCGGAGGAACGACTCTCTTCTCGTGCTCTGTTGGCCACGGTGGGTGGCACTCGTCCGCCTGTGACCTTGGCCCAGGTCGGTCGCTTCCTGGAGGAATTCCATCTCCTGCTGCCGGATGAGTTCCGGGTGATCCGTCATGAACCTGAAGACTTCCTGGTAGAGTTCGGCTCTGCTGAGACGGCCAATCGCGTCCTGCATGCTACACCACCGACGGGAGCTCCGTTTCATCTGATTTGGAAGCGGTGGCGACGGCAGTGTTCTGGCAATCTGGTGCACATGCGTTTCAAGGTTCTGCTCAAGCTCGTGGGCATTCCTGATCATGCCCGTAACGTTGACACAGCGCAAAGAATTCTGGGCTCTGCCTGTTCCAACCTGATGGAGGCTCCGGAGGAATTGGCCGATGAGCAGGGCTCTCTCTTTGTTGCTGCATGGTGCCTGCACCCTGATCTACTACCAGCAGACAGGGTGATCTTCATCCCGGAGCCATTTGAGGACCTCACCGGAGGGAACCTATTCCTGCAGGCTCACGAGATCATGCATACTCAGCAGGCGGGATTGTGGTACAAGGTCCATATAAATCTGATCGAGCTTCAGGACTGGCGGGATGAATCATCTGACGATAGCTCGGAAGATGATGACTATCCAGGCGTCCGGCTTCGACACCGTCGTCACCCTTGGCCGCGACGTTTCCGGCCTGCTGACGGGGATACACCCGGGAGCGGTGGCCCTTCCCTTGGCCCGGGCTGGGGACCCACGTTCACATCGGCGGTAAATGAGGTCGCGCGTCGCACTTGGAGTCATCCGGCTCCGGCTCCGATCATCTTTGGTCGTCTCCCTCAACTTGCGCGCGGCGGCGCCATGGCCGCTGCTCGCTCCGCCACGAGGACCGCCATGTTGCCGGTAGCAGATGATGCTGCGCTGTGCACTTGGAGTCTTCCGGTCCCGATCCGCTTTGGGCGCCTCCCCCAGCATACGCACGGCGGTGCCNCTCACTCTCCGGTGGTCGAACCGGCCAAGGTGGGGGCCACCGTACTGGACAGGGGTGACTCTTTCGTCCCGGCTCTGCACGTGGAGCGTGACGAACACCCCCTCCTGCAGCGGTGGGACCCAATGGTTGATGAAGCCGCTCGCTGTCCGAGAATTTTGCAGAAGGCCTCGGACATGCTCTCTGCACAAGGGATGGGCGTCACGTCCTACAGTGACCGGGGCCCGGACGCTGCACAGGCTCATGATGGCCCGCCCCATGGGTCGCCTGCCGTGTTTCCTGCGACAGGACTGTTGACCGTTGCTACGACCGGCTTCCCCAACACACCACAGGCTGGGGCTCAGGTGGCGGTCGACATCCCCACCACATCCGTTGTTGGGCCGAACACGGTTACTACGGCCCAGGAAGACTGGCCGGGGGAAGACCCGGTTACTGCGGCCCAGGAGGCCCGACCGGGGAAAGACCCACTTTGCTCCCCCACCACCTCTGTTGTGCCGGCCCCTTCACCCGTTGCTGGACCATCAATGGTGGCTGCAGATCAGGAGGTCACCCCCACCATCGCCGACGAGCCACCACAAGCTCACGCCGACACCGACAACAGGGATCCCCTGGCTGATTCCGAGGTCGCGCAGGATACCGTTCTGTTGGAAACGGTACGTTTCCAG
>JAZFNS010020000.1:50910151-50923788 GCA_037127165.1 Alloteropsis angusta | reverse complement strand
TGTGCTTTTTTCTTCTTAATATAATGAAGTACAGTTCTCCTGCATTTTTCGAGAAAAAAGAGGGACACGGTATTTACCTTGCATAAAGCAGCATGTATGCACATTTCGACAGGACCTTTTTGAGAGAAACATGTTTCACCTACAGACAACATTAAAAGCTATTCAACTGGGAAAAGTAATTCAAGTGGCACATTTGACCAGACAAGGTTTAAAAAAATGAAACAAAATCCGAGGATTCCAATACAATGTCTAGCCCATCGATCATTCAAAACCAATGACAAAAGGAAATAATTACAAGGAAAAATGATTGATACTATAACATGGTATGATTTAAAATTCTTCCACTATGTAGTACACTGTACTAGGCAGGTTTAGACATATTATTTACCTTGCTATCGTCCATCTCGTGCCACTTCCCCTGAGGATCCTTCACATAACATACATAATGACCAGAGATGGTTGCATTCATAACATCATGATGGACAACGACAGCATATAAGCTGTACACAGGGCTATAATCATCTGTTTCACACATGAATTGGGACAAATTCAAATGCTCTGGGAACTCGACATCCTTGCTGATCTTGCCAAAAACACCAGACTGTTCAAATAAAAAGGATTTGCATTAAATGTAGACACTATGATGATGTTATATCAGCCCGGGTTGCCAAGCATATATCTTGATAGCGCATGGTATCTTAGAGTAAAGGAAATAGCCTAAGATTGTTAATGGTACCTGGTATCTTTTCAGTGCGATTGTCAGAATATTTGGCGCCTCTGATATTGTCAACTTCTTTTTTGCACGCTCATATGACATGCATCTGATGAGAATACATAAGTTATATAGAATCAAAGAAGGATCAATTCAAGTAATGTTAGGCTAAGGATTAGACAAGTAAGCAATGCTAAGTAATGCGTTCATTTCTCACGTAAACCTCAAATAATGATTCCAAGTGACCACCAAACTTAACTTCTACAACGAGTGAAGCTACTAAAATCTTAGGAACCTGCAGTACTTTGGTTAGGAATCACCTACCAATTTAAGGTCATCCATATAGCATTTTAGCACAAGTTCACTTGACTATGCAAGGTGATATATGCAAGCAATGAAAGTGCACACTATAACCATGTAGACAGGATAAACAATAACGGGAAAAATAAAATTGAACCAACCTGCTACAATGGTATCTATTATCACCATCTAAAACTTCTAAAGATGTAAACCGACGAAGTGCACCTTCAAGGGTATTGATATCCCCATCTATTTCAACAGTTAAATCCAAAATACGTTCAGACTGTGCTGAACTGACCTGACACTTTGTGCATATTATCTAGGAAAAAAAGAAAACGATTATAAGATAACTTAAATATGCACTTTCATGAGAAATACAATGCTGCAACTAGAAGTCTGTAGGAAATGAAAAGGCTGACTGTGCGAAGAAAACCTTAGATTGTATATAGCCCCCAAATATTAACTGCACCAGAGTTGATTCTTCAGCTAGCTTATGGACACCATTTTTCTTTGCTTCTTTCATGCTAGCAGATTGCATAGTGTCAATTGCATACCTGTTAAAGTTATCAGTCAGGAATACGTTAGCTCTAGTCTGACTAAATAGCCCTAGAGACAATATTCTCATTCACAGAGATATGATATATTTTGCATGATTGAATGCCCACAAATATGAATAATCAAGAAATAGGTGTAATATTTCCTGTTAAAAGGTAAAAGAGTATATTGAGTTGGAAAACATCGGTACTAGTTTGGAACAATACCCCTCAACAGTACCCAAGTCATAGTAAAGTTTCTATGAGTGCATGAACAAATCAATGAGTTTTCAGGAAACAGGTATACAATCATCAAAGTTGTGCAAAACATCATCAATATACTGAGTGTAACTTGATCATGCCATGATTAGTTCCATGCACATGGATGCTGACTATATGACCTTGGTGGTTAAGAAGTGAAAAGAAAAATCTCACCTTAGAAATTCATGAGCATCTTCTTCTCTACCCTGGCCAAAGCTAGTCCCAATCTGATTCAGATGAGATAATATTCCAGTAGGTGATACTGGAACTTTTCCACGCTTGCCCTCTGTCATGACTTTTTCCAACTCACACATGAAGCACCATTCCTTTTTCGAACCTAGAAAATACAAAAGTGTTACATTATTAACCAAACAAATACAGAATGTAACAAAGAAAATGTAGGTTGAGTGTAAATTACAGTTTCGTGAATGATATCCTTCCAAAAGATACGCTGTAAGTGGTCGGGTAAATGCCAAACACTGAAGAACTGCATTTGCATAGCAACTGCAAAAGAAACAAAGATAGCGAGATTAGGCAAAGAAACCAGCATTATGTGCCACACTCAGGTTTGACAAACTATTTCCAATTAATAAATCTGCATAAGGTTCGATTCGTCGTTCCAAAAGATCGAAAGCAGTCTCTTTTAACAATTAACTGATTACTATAATATGTTCATTACTATGGCATAGTAAAGTGATATAATCTTGTTAAACATAATGCAAACAAGTATATAATCTCCTGAGAAGAAACACCAGTTGAAGTTTTAGGACGACAAAGTTTTAAATCAAGACAAGGAAAACACCAAGATAAAGTGTGCCTCAGCTGCCTAGGAACTAGCAATCCACCGCTAAGTGTGCAGAACACATGTGAACCAAGAACCACAGAGCTTGCCAAGCAGTGGACAATTCACAAGTAGTAGAGTGGAGAACTATCGTCATTGTATAATTGCATTATATGGAACCTTTCCAAAAGAAAATTACACTGAACCATGTACATGGTGCAGTCATTATCTATTACATGCTATAGTGGAGACTTCACTACTACAAATAAAATTACATTAAGATAACATGAATGTTCACTGGCATATAGCATATGGTTCCTGTATGCAATAATAACTGATTCATTAATCATTTACCTATTGCCCAGGTTGCATAGACCAAAAGGAGCCAGTTCCAACTTCTCGAAATTGTAGAGCTCGACAAAGTGTTTGTATGGAAAAAGTGTCTGACACATTTGGATAATCATCAGGCGATACGATTATATAGAGGTATAAGTTACTCCCCACTTTACGAAACAAAGGTAGTTTCATTTTGTCCTAAGTCAAACCTCTCTAACTTTGACCAAGTATATAGAAAATGTTTGTGCATTTTCTATAAACTTGGTCAAATCAGAGAGGTCTGACTTAGGTCAAAATTAAAATGAGCTACATTTTGGAACAGAGGGAGTAGTGATTAATTGAGGTACCCAGTTATATTTACCAATTCTGTTGGACAATGTCTCACAACTTCTGGAGCTGTTTGTTGTCTGGCATATTTCTTCTCTGTTGGTGGATTATTTGATACCGCTCCTGATTTCTCTGGCCTTGCACACGGACCAGGAGAGTTATCTTCCCTTTTCGATGGGTTGTGTGATAAACAATATGCGCCACTCTGAGTTGAAGAAAATTTGTCAACAGCTGACATGCATGGCAAATTTCTAGAGCTTTCATGGTTATTTGCGCCAAGAGCTTGCTTGTTGGAATGCTCCAGTTCACTCTCCAACCCAGCCTGCTGGTCATGTGTATTAAGATATTTTTTTTCATGAACAGCAGTGTCATGAACTTTGCAAGCTTTATTTGAAGTTGAAAGCCTTGAACAATCAACAGATTCTGCCTTCCCAGTAAGCTGAGAATATTCCGCAGAGGCCTCTCCTGCATCTGATGGCTTATCAGAGGACATATCCTTAAGCTCTACCCCAGCCACCACATTTTGTGGTGTACCAGCTTGTGTGGCACCAAGAACTGGCGGACGGCATTCATCTTTATGTCCTTTTCTCCAGTGATCTATCTGACATTTGAAGGTGCTGCAACCAACAAGAAGTAAGTTACTTTTTTAGTGACAATGGAACAATTTCCAGCTTCTCAAAGGATCTTAGGTCTGATGAAATACAATGCATGTTACATGGGGATGCATGGGATTTGTGAAACATAGGTCTTAATGGCTAGATATGGAAGAAATCATGGACTAAGTCACAGAGTGTTGGTTCAGGAACAGGAGCTACTGTATCTGCAGAGCTATTGTGATCTGCAAATTTTTTAAAGTTTCATCTTCTTCGGTTTTCATGTCTCAAGTGCCTGGCTATAGCTTTCATAAGAAATACTGTTAGTATAAGCAAAACAGCTCAAGGATGAGAATAGTTTGTGCATGCAAATATCGCTAATAGAATGCGAACATAAATTAGCTTCACCTCATAATAGCAACACATTAAATCCAACTTAATCTGATAAAACCAATGCTGCATCTCATTTGCTCCTAACTGCATTTTTCTTGATTAAAGACGCGTATGATGGGAAAAGATACACCACTTAAGACATTAGTGTCACATGCACTTGTTTCACACCTCTATTTCATTAAAAATAGTTAGAAAGTGGAAAACAAAGTCTTCCACTGAAAAGGGGATCCAAAAGAGCTCGCAAATCCAACTTCACTTGATATATTGCCAGTTGAGTAGTTGACAATTGACATTGGCTAAAATAGAAGGAATGGACCCTCCAAATCACATCGATGTATTGCCAAACAAAAGGTGGCAGCATAGTAGGTTGCGTATCAGTTTTTTTCATTTTCTTAATATGAAGGTGACATCATACTATCTGCACACACAAATCGCCCCTACTATTCAAATCCATAATGTAGTACTGATCAATGTAACAAAGACAGAAGAACAGGTAATTCCTAGTAACAAAGACAATATCAACTCCTTGTTTTACAGGTTGACTGAAATGTAGAGCACATAAATGTACAGCGATTAAACCATCTGCCCAGTATGACACCCTAAGATGTGGGAACTGCTACATCAACAAATCAAGCCATTAATCTGCCAGTGCATGCGGTACATGTTAAGTGTTACAATTTTGAAAGAGACACTTGAGGGTTCATTTCTAGTGAAGCACCTACCTTGCAAAGGAAATTTTGTGTCAGAAACACATTTCAATGATGAGATAACTTGTGCATGCACTAATTGCTATTGGGAACTTGCGAACACAAATTACCTAGGATTCGCCTTCTAATAACACAATAATTGGTGAAAATTTTGCGCCTCAATAAAAATATAGTAACACAAACATAACCTAAGAAAATGAATGCTTCATTTGATAGGCTCCTAAGACTTTTCTTGAATAAAGATGCACGCAATGAAAAAAAAATCCAACTCTTAAGCCATTAGGGACCACGTATTTGTTTCAAATCTTTATTCAGGCAGTTGGAGAACTAAAGTAGCATGCAAGGTGATATAAAAGTGGAAAACGGTTTTAATTGCTCATAATTGGATAAATTGACAGCTGATGTTGGCTAAAATATAAGGAGTGGGCCTCCACATCATAGATGTCTTGCCAAACCAAAGCTGACAGCATAATTGAATTATTTGCCTACATGCAACTATCTAGGTAGAGCTTAAAGTCCCGTGCTACATACTTTGCAACCCCATATTGATGAAGCATAGATCAATGCAACAGAGAATCACACAAAAGGCGATCTCAATTTCGTACTGACAGGTTTTCAAATATTAACTCTGTTTTATTAACGGATGAATTATTGAACTTGACACATAAATAAACACAGTGAATTAAACCACTATCCACCACATAAACTTCCAGAATATGAGAATCGCTACATCAACAAATCAAGCAAAACATCTGCTAATGCATGACAGTTCTAGGGTAACTTTTATCTGAAAGTGGCATCCACGCTCAAAAACCAATGCCACTTCTAGGGTAGTTAGAATGGAATAACTGATGAACCGATACCTTAAGAAATAAGTATCAGAGAGGCAATCCTGGTCCCGACCAATCCTTGTTGAACAAATAACTGACGGAATAGTAAGCAGTCGGAGGTAAGGGTCCTGACATGCTTGGGACCAAAAATGATTGGGGCAAACAAACAATTCACACTGTAAGTTTATTGACACTGTAGACTGCCCTGACTACCAACACCTACAGAGCACCAAATCCACGGGATCGCAACTGGCTGTTAAAAAATCACACGCCCGTCGCGCAATGCAGCAACGTGTGGCTCAGCCGGAAAAGTTTTCAGCTAATCTGCCTACGAGACCCTGTTTATTGGGTCCACTCAATTTAGACCTTGGGAGAGGATTTGGAAGACTCGGGCCCTTGCAAAATGCAAATTTTGCATGTGGTTGGCTGCACACAACATATGTTGGACAGCCGACCGACTTTCTAGAAGGGATCTCCCACATCCTGAAAGCTGTCCCCTTTGTGACCAAGTGGATGAAACAATTGACCACTTACTGGTTTCGTGTGTCTTCAGTCTTCACCAGGTAAGTTTGGTTTAAATTATTGCAAAGTGTGGGCTTGCAGACTTTAGCCCCACAGCCTGATGAGACTTCCTTTGATGATTGGTGGGAAAAAGCAATTGAGAAAGTATCAGGTCAAGTCAAGAAAGGGCTAAATTCTGTCATTATTCTTAGGGGCATGGTCAGTTTGGAACCACCGCAATCGGTGTGTTTGTGATGGAGTTCAACCTGACTTGAATGGAATCTTTAATGCGATCCAAGAGGAGCTGCGCCTTTGGAGTTTAGCCGGGGCTCGAGGAATTTCTTATCTCCTCACCCTAGTGTCCTCATAAGAGCAGCTGGGATCCTTGGTCCTGTTTTTCTCTTTACAACTTCCCTAGTTTTATCTGGGGAGATTTCACACAGGTTTTTTTGCCCATAAAAAAAAAACATGTTCTGTAACTTTGGGTTTCTTTAAACCCCTTTAGTTCTTAATATATTGATGCGCGGCTCTCCTGCGTGTTCGAGAAAAACGTGTGGCTCATACATAATAGATTGATTAATGGGGTGCAACGCACGTACTAGATTTTTAGGCAAGGATATCCTAGTTTTATAGAAACAGAACCAATTAAGGAGATCCTTGCCTAATCTAGAGATTAACTGATAGAATATGTGAATCACGCAAGATTGATTGTATTCATCTGAAAGACTCAGGCTATAGTATATAGGCCTGACCAAGGAAATCTCTACCACCTGATTTATAGAAACAGAATCAAAGAGAGAGTCTGGCCAGGCCATGTGTGGCAACCATATATCAGGCACATGCCGTGATAGGTGCAGGCAGAAAAGGAATGACACAGAGTGTGGATCGCGGGGGCAGTTTATGGGTGGCGGTGGCAGACAGGTTGGGGTAACACGCACAACCGAAGACGCGTAGATGTGTATAGCTAGGGTGAGTCCCAAACAGTGAGAAGAAAGGGGTGCCGAAGTCCAGAGTCTTAGTGGGGAGACGGTTAAGGGTGTATATGGCAGTATGGAGACCTTCAACCCAGTAAGAGGCAGGCAGGGAGGCTTGGAATAACAGGGAGCGAACAATTGTTCAAAGAACGAATGATGCGCTCAGCCTTACCATTCTGCGAGGAGGTGTAGGGACACGACATCCAGAGATGGGCACGATTGGTGAGGAAAAAGGAGCGAGCGGAGGAGTTATCGAACTCGTGTCCGTTGTCGCACTGCACATTCTTGATAGCGCAGCCGAACTGAGTCATCGCAAACGAGAAAAGTGAGACAACATGGAAAAAGTCTCGGACTTGAGACGAAGAAGAAACGTCCACAAGTATTGAGAGCAATCATCAAGAATAACTAAATAATGTTTATAACCAGAGACACTCAGCACAGGGGATGTCCATAGGTCACAATGAATTAAGTCGAAATTCTTGAGAGCGCGTGAGGTGGAATGCGAGAAAGGCAACCGAATGTGACGACCAAGCTGACAAGCGTGGCACAGTCGCTTTGCCACCTACTTGCTTGAGCTTGGATTTGTGGAGAACAAATGTGACACCTCTCTGTTCATTTACCGCCGAGGGTCTGATACTGTATATCTGCTTTTATATGTTGACGACATTGTGCTGACAGCTTCCAGTCCTGCTCTTCTTCGAAGCACCATCACCGCTTTGCAGCGGAAGTTTTCTATGAAGGACCTTGGGCTTTTGCATCACTTCCTCAGTATTGCAGTTCGCCGGTGTTCTGATGGGTTGTTCCTCTCCCAGCGACAGTATATCCTGGATGTCCTGGATCGTGTCGGCATGTCTGAGTGTAAGCCGTGCAGCACACCAACACTCATGCGAAGCTGTCAGCAGCAGAAGGCGCTTCAGTCAGTGATCCTACTCAGTACCGCAGTCCCACTGGTGTGTTGTGGTACCTTACCTTCACTCGACCGGATATCTCCTATGCGGTGCAGCAGGTGTGCCTTCATATGCACGACCCACGGGATCCTCATTTGCCCGCGGTAAAGCGCATCTTACGGTACTTGCGAGGAACTCTGGACCATGGACTTCTTCTGTAGCTTTCCTCCGCTTCTGAGCTTGTGGTCTACACTGACTGACTGGGCTGGTTATCCTGACACGTGCAAGTCCACATCTGGCTTCGCAGTTTTCCATGGATGTAACTTGATCTCCTGGTCCTCCAAGCGTCAGTCCACCGTCTCCCGTTCCCGTGCCGAGGCAGAGTATCGGGCTGTTGCAAACGGTGTTGCAAAGGCTTCATGGCTCCGTCAACTTCTCCAGGAACTTCATCAGCCGCTGACTCGCTTGACTCTTGTCTATTATGACACTGTGAGTGTTGTGTATCTGCCCACCAATCCTGTTCAGCACCATCGCACGAAGCATGTTAAGATCGATCTCCACTTCGTCCGGGAAAGGATTGCTATTGGTGACATCCATGTTCACCACGTTCCGACGACTTCACAGTTTGCTGATATCCTCACCAAAAGACTTCCGACTTCGGTGTTCACCGAGTTTCATTCCAGTTTGAACATTTGTAGTATCGACATTCCAAATATCCTTGCGCCGCCGCCGGCGATTCGATCCGCCCAGGTTGGAACCAGGAGAGGCGGAAGGAGTCGCAGGGCGAGGAGCGCCGTGGTCGGAGCAGGACCCCCGAGGAAGACTTCGGGGCGATGGCGAGCAAGACAGTCGTGTCGGTGGAGCAGAGTCGATGGAGAGCTCTTCCAGCAGGAGGTCATTGCAAACCTTGGTAAAGCTGGGGAACGGGTGTGTGCGCCGGAAGTGCACCCGCATATGAGCGTACCGCTCGTTCAAGCCCCGGAGGACCCTGAGGACGAGGGTCCGATCGTGGACGACGTAGCCGAGGTCACCGAGCTGCTCTGCCATGGACTTCATCTTGGAGCAGTAGTCGGCGATGGGGCGATGGAGAGGGTGCCCTGGGTGAAGATGCGGAACCAGCCGTCGAGTTGGAGCGCCCGAAACTCCCGATTACCGAGGAACTGGGGCTCGATGCCGAGCCATGCATGGCAAGCAGTGCCGCCGCGGGAGCGGACGGACTCCATGAGCTCGGTGGTGATGGCGCCGAAGATCCAGGAGAGTACCACGGCATCCATGCGGCGCCAGGCTAGGACGTCGGCGAAGTTGTCATTGGAGAGGACGTGCGACGTCAACGCGTAGCTCTCCAGGACGAGGAGGAGGTCGTGCCACCGGTCGTAGTGCGTCGACAGCGGGTCCAGGACAATGGGGACGAGCGTCCGGATGTTCTGTAGACCGGTGGTCTGAGTGTGGAGGTTGGCAACGATGGCAGCCTTGTATGCATCGGGGTCATCGAAGGCGTCGTCGATCTTGTCGAGGTTGGCCTTGGCGCGGGCAAGAGCGGCCTCACGAGCCAGTTACACAGCAGCCTGGCGCTCTCGCTCAAGGGCGTCGAGCGCGTCGTAAACACGGGACTGGGCGTCGGAGGCAGCTTTGGTGTCGACGTTGGCTACCTCGGTTTTCTCCTTACGGGCCTTTTCCATGTCAGCCTGACGCTTCTCGGCATCGGCGTCGGCTGCGGCTGCGGGAGGGGGATGAGGCGCCATGGCGAGGGTGCCAATGGCGGCGGCGGCTGCCAGAGATGCGGAAGCTAGGTCACGGATCGTGACGGTCTCTTGATACCATGATAGAGGATGTGAATCACGCAAAATTGATTGTATTCATCTGAAAGACTCAGGCTACAATATATAGGCCTGACCAAGAAAATCTCTACCACCTGATTTATAGAAACAGAATCAGAGAGAGAGTCCACCCAGGCCATGTGTGGCAACCATATCAGGCGCATGCCGTGATAGGTGCAGGCAGAAAAGGAAGGACCAGATATCCTATCCTATAATTCTATCATTAACCATCTATATCCCTAGGGGGGAGGCGCACAGCCAACAGGCATGTGCCGTGTCCAGCCCAAGGCCCGTAGGCCAGCCTTTCATACCCTTCTACATATACTTCTAACATCTAGGCATAACTCAAATTCCCCTTGCTACATCCTTTGCAACCCCATATTTATGAAGCATAGATGAGAATCAGACAAAAGGCAATCTCAATTTCCTAGTGACTGGTTTTCAAATATTAACTCTGTTTCATAAATGGATGAATTACTGAACTTGACTACATCAATATACTAAATGAATTAAACCATTATTCACAACATAAACTCCCAGAATATGAGAACTGCTACATCAACAAACCAAGCAAAATATCTACTGATGCATGCCAGTTCTAGGGTAATTTATATCTGAAAGCTGCATCCACACCCAAAACCAATGTCAGTTCTAGGGTAATTAGGAATGAAATAACTGGTGAAACAATATCTTATAAGAAATAGGTATCAGAGAGGCAATGCTGGTCCTGACCAATCTTTGTTGAACAAATAACTGATGGAACAATAAGCAGTTGGGGGTAAGGATAAGGGTCCTGACACGTTTGGGACCAAAAATGGTTGGGGCAAAACAAACAATTCACGCTGTAAGTTCATTGACACTGTAGAGTGCCCTGACTACCAACACCTAAAGAGCACCAAATCCACGGGATCGCAAATGGCTTTTGAAAAAAAATCACACGCCCGTCGTGCAATGCAGCAACGTGTGGCTCGGGAATAATAGATTGATTAATGGGGTGCAAGGCACGTACAAGATATATAAGCAAGGATATCCTAGGTTTATAGAAACAAAACCAATTCAGGAGATCCTTGCCTAATCTAGAGATTAACCATCTATATCCCTAGGGGGGAGGCACACAGCCAAGAGGACTGTGCGGCGTCTAGTCCAAGGCCCGTAGCCAGCCCTTCATACCCTTCTACACATACTTCTAACATCTAGGCATAACTCAAATAACCCATGCGACATCCTTTGCAACCCAATATTGATGAAGCATAGATCAATGCAACAGAGAATCACACAAAAGGCAATCTCAATTACCTAGCGACTGGGTTTCAAATATTAACTCTGTTTCATAAATGGATGAATTATTGAACATGACTACATAAATATACTCAGTAAATTAAACCACTGTCCACCACATAAACTTCCAGAGTATGAGAACTGCTACATCAACAAACCAAGCAAAACATCTACTAATGCATGCAGTTCTAGGGTAATTTTTATCTGAAAACAACATCCACACCCAAAACCAATGCCAGTTCTAGGGTAATTACTAATTAGAAATGAAATAACTGATGAAACGATATCTTAAGAAATAGGTACCAGAGAGGCAATGCTGGTCCCGACCAGTCCTTGTTTAACAAATAACTGATGGAACAAATGAGCAGTCGGGGCGGGGGGTTGTAAGCAACTAACCTGACACGTTTGGACCAAAAATGATTGGGGGAAAACAAACAATTCACGATGTAAGCTATTGACACTGTAGACTGCACTGACTACTAACAACTACAGAGCACCAAATCCACGGGATCGCAGCTCGCTACTGAAAATATCAGACGGCCGTCGCACAATGCAGCAGCAACATAATCGGCGTGAATCGGAAGAGGAAACGAGAGCGGGACAGGAAGGGAAGCTCACTGACCAGTACTTGACGCTCTTGCATCGCTTGCACCGGAACGACGTTGGCCTGGCGCACATCGCGCAGACGCCCTTCCCGGCCGGCGGGGAAGCAGACACAGGCACCAGCACCAGCACCGCCGCTTCACCCTCCGCCTCCTTCGGCGCTGGGGGCACCTCCGGCGCCGTGGACAGCGGGGGCGCCTCGGGGACGTCGGACGCGCGCACGAACGCGCTGCCGTACTGGCCGTAGCAATAGGCCTCCTCCCGCTCGGCGATCTCCACCTCCTCCGCCGCCTGCCACGCGAGGCGGCGCACCTCCTCGCGGCGCGCCTCCGCGCGCTGCAGCCACCCGCTCGCCAGCATGCCCATCGCCATGAGCGTNGACGGCGACCACCAGCGCCACCGCCGCCGACACCTCCATCCCCGCACCGCAACCGCAACCGCACGCAGGAGCCGCCTAGCCTCAACCCGCTCGCAGCTCGCCGCTGCCCAACGCCCGCCGCCGCCGGATCCCCGCCGCGCACAGCTTGCAATCCTGCAGCCTTATCCCGCACCGCGCGCGCCGCTGGAGAGGAGGAATGGGGGAGGTGGGGGGAGTGATTTAGGGTTCGACGGGGGCGCTCCCCCCTCTCGCCCCCGCCCTCCCTTATGACGGCCTCGCCGAGTAGTAACGGAAGGCGCGGAAGGCTCCGGAAGGCGGCGAGGGGGGGCGCTGCCGCGCGTCGGCGTCCGTTTCCCGGGCGCAGAGCGTGGCGTGAGGTGGGGTGGGTGGGAAAACGCGAGAGGGAGGCGGGGCGGGGCGGGGGGAGTAGCCGCGCGCAGCCCAGTGGCGACAGGTGCGGTAGTAACGGCTGTTTTTTCCCTTTCGGCGCGTCGCCGAGCGAGAGCCCCCGGCGGGTGAGACGAGAGCGGACAGCGGAGACGACTCTCTCTCTCTCTCCCTGGCCCCCCGCACGAGGGGAGCGCGCCGCAAAGCATCGGGTTCCCCTGCGGCCGCTGCGGGCCGTCCGATGGCGAGGGGATGGCTGGATGGGCCGCGGGAAGCGGTAGAGCGGTGGCGGCTGCCCGTTGGTTCCCGGGCTCGCGCGGCCGGCAAAGATGGGCTGCGTCTATTTGCCTGGGTCAAAAACTCAAAATTAGCAGCCGATTGATGCTTGCAGCCGTTCTACTCCAAAAAAGGGATAGTTTGCAGTCCTTCAATGCTTCAAATATGCAGTGTCAGGATTAGCACTGGTTTAATTCACGGCTAATAATGTGTAGTATCAGTTTTAAGATTTGAGGAATCGAAAAAGGATGTGATGGATACGTCTATCATTTTTATGGTTGGCAAGGATGGATATCTGTCAATTACTCCTTCGAGCAAAACAGTCAAGCTGCCAGTATCGCTTTCATGATTCCATATTTTCATCCACCAAACCCTGTAAAACCGTTGTAAAGTTTGCTGTGAGAGTATCAAGAGGCAATTAACCTGTGCACGAACAAACCAATAACTAACGACAGCTAGCGACAAAAAAACGTTATAAGTTTGTTGTGAGAGTATCAAGGGGCAACCAACCCTTGCACGAACAAACCAACAACTAACGACAGCTAGCGACAAAAAAAAAAACCGTTATAAGTTTGCTGTGAGAGTATCAAGGAGCAATTAACCCGTGCGCGAACAAACCAACAACTAGCGACAAAAAACCGTTATAAACATGATGCGAGTATTGCAAGTTATTAATCCGGTAATGCACAATACAACAACTTGTTTACACCAGATTTTCGCACCGGATTAGGTGACGTGGCGGTATTAATGCTGAGCAGTGGG
>JAZFNS010020000.1:49646367-49658031 GCA_037127165.1 Alloteropsis angusta | reverse complement strand
TTCAATGCAAACTAACACAGGGTTCCAAACAAAGTTAGTGTTAGTTTCTAACGTGTTAGTTGGAGATGCAAAAAACTAACACTGACACTACCACTTGCACCAAGCATCCAAATACCACTTGCACCAAGCATCCAAACATGCCATCATTTCGTGGTTCCCCGCAACGAAAGATCCCCGGCTCGCTGCTCAGGCTCAGGCCCACAGGACGATCCCGATTCCTTAGAGTGCGACATGGCCCCACTTCCACACCCACTACCGCACTAGGAGTACGTAGTATCAGCTGTGGGCTGTGGCCGCCACGACTCGCCCCGACCACACCTGCGAAATGGTCTCCACCACACTGCCTCTTCGCGTATACCCCACATGTCAGTCAGCGAGTCATCTTGAACACATCGTCCGCACCTTGATTCGATTTCAGCCGTTAGTATCTAGGCTACCAAACACTTCAAAAAAGGGTCGCTCTCCGGGAACTGAAACCACCGCCCCGCCTCCTCGACCCCTCCGCCGCTTCCCGCGGCCGCCGATGGAGAGCCTCCGCCTCGCCGTCGCCCACCGCCCTCCTCTCCCGGTACCGGCGCCGGGCCACCTCCGTCGGCGCCACCTCCCCGCTCCCCTCTCCCTCGCCAGCACCTCCCTCTCCCTTTCCTCTCCGCACCATCATCGACTCTCCCCCGCCCCTCGCCGCCGCCTCCTCCTGCCTCTCCTCGCCTCCCAAACACCCGATTCTAAACCCGACCCTGAGCCCCAATCCGCCGGCGCGAAGCTCGTGCCGCTCGTCATCTCCATCGCCGTCGGCCTCGCCGTGCGGTTCCTCGCGCCGCGGCCCGCCGAGGTGAGCCTGCAGGCATGGCAGCTCCTCTCCATCTTCCTCTCCACCATCGCGGGGCTGGTTCTGGGCCCTCTCCCCGTCGGCGCCTGGGCCTTCCTCGGGCTCACCGCCGCCGTCGCCACGCGCACGCTCCCCTTCACCGCAGCCTTCTCCGCCTTCACCAACGAGGTAATCTGGCTCATCGTCATATCCTTCTTCTTCGCGCGCGGGTTCGTCAAGACTGGTCTCGGAGACCGCATCGCCACCTACTTCGTCAAGTGGCTCGGGAGCAGCACGCTGGGGCTGTCCTACGGGCTCACCATTAGCGAGGCCTGCATCGCGCCGGCCATGCCAAGCACCACGGCGAGGGCTGGGGGCGTGTTCCTGCCCATCATCAAGTCGCTCTCGCTCTCCGCTGGGAGCAAGCCCAACCATCCATCTTCGCGGAAGCTCGGCTCCTATCTTGTGATGACACAATTCCAGGTAATTGAGTAATGTAATTAATAGATCACATGGGATCAGTTGATTAAATTGCTGATTGCAACTTTATCATAATTCATACATCAGATATATCTTTGTAACTGTAGAGACTGTCGTTTTCTGATGTGTGAATGCACTTAGTTGCTGTTCACCACTAAGTTAAGAGTGTCCAGTTTCCGAACCTAATTTGATTACAGAAATGGTTAAATTCTGGTCGTATTGGCCTGATCACAGTATGGGTCGTTGGGAGTTATGAACAAGTATAAGTTGTAAGTAGAATTTCATTGTTTTCCGAAAGTAATCAAATGGCACCATTTACTATTTGCAAAGTGGAGTAATGTAGGCTCTTGCAGGGCAGCAATGAGAAAGTTGTGTGTGCCATATAAGTTCACGTTTAGTTAATCTTCTCCCAAGAGAAATAAAAACGTATGTAATTCATCAGTTCCCTTCTTATAGTTAGGGACTATTATATTGTTTTGAAGATTTTACATGAAAATGGCCCAGTGTTCATATTCCTTGAAAATGGTCCCTATTCATGATTCAGGATGATAAAAATTTTTGGCTTCTTTGAAAATAACAAGAAAGAAACAGTTACACCTGATAGCTTACAAATGTTTCTTCTCTGAACCTAGCCTTCATCAGTATTGGACTTTTAGATCAGAACCTAAGCCATCTGTAATCAACATAATTCGCTTCTTCAGTTGTTCTCTCAAGTGTCCTGGGGTTTGCTGTGCAGATGACTACATGCTGGCAATGTGAGTAGTATATTTTTGGAAACAAATGATGTATGTAATTTTACAATTTAGTTCTTCTGGTTGGAAGACTATCATATTCTTACCTTACTCTGTAGTAGATTTTGTTTCCTTGCTTCCATATTGTTTCCACTGATAGTACTTACCTGATAACAACCAAAAAATTTTAAAAAAATATTCAAGTCATAAGTACTAACGCAAGAAATAACAGTAATTCTTCACGGATTCTTGTGTTAGCTAGATGCCTACCTAATCTAAACAGCCTAATGCTGAAAAAACATCCTTGATCCATACAGTCGTAGTTTTAATCAAAAGATGATCAGCTTTTTACTTTATAAGCGCCGCCTCTTAAATCAATCACTAGCTTCCATTTTTTGTAAATGACAAAGAAGTGGGTTACTAAGTAGAACAGTGCCTTATAAGATTCACCAAATGTTGCCTTAAAGCACTGAATGTAAAAATTCAAGATGTTTCAAGTTCAGGAAGATTGTGGGATTGTGGGTTCACTTTCTCCATTGGGCGGTATTGTAAATAGTAATAGTCTCAACATGTTGTCTCATTGAGAATACCTTCGTAACCCATATGTCAGCACAAATAGTGGTGATCCGCAACCACAGGTAGTAACCAATGGGATGCAAATCCTGAAAATTCCTCTACAATTGGAGATTTCATTGTTTAAGTATGGTTCATTGAGATCATGATTATTGGGTTAATTTGTGTTTACCCATAATTGGTGAGTGTTTATATACTTCTTGTATGGTATGCATATTGATGTATTTTGATGCTTCACAGGCAGCTGGTAACTCAAGTGCTTTATTCCTGACTGCTGCAGCACAAAACTTGTTGTGCTTGAAGTTAGCAGAGGAGCTTGGTGTTATTATTGCAAACCCATGGGTATCATGGTTCAAAGCTGCTAGTTTGCCTGCTATTGTTTCTCTGCTGGCAACGCCATATTTGCTATACAAAATCTTCCCCCCTGAAACAAAGGACACCCCTGAAGCCCCAGCCTTGGCTGCGGAGAAGCTGAAGCGCATGGGTCCTGTCACTAAAAATGAATGGGTTATGATTGGCACAATGATTTTTGCAGTCTCCCTATGGGTTTTAGGGTAAGTTTATCCGTGCCTGAAGAAAATCGTCTCTTAACATTGACTTGTGATTTCAGTACAATCTTACTCTTTTCATCATAAAAGATCTGGATGGACTTCACCTAGTGCTTCCTACAATTTCATTACATTTATCATGGTAATGTCAAATGAATCATTAAACCAGAATAATTGTTTGATTGCCATAGCGAATTATTTCACACAGCCCTGTTCTCATTTTTCCTTTCCGCTTCTTCCTTTTTGATGATTTCAGCATTTTTTTCCTTTTTGAGATACCTAGTTAGCATGTGAAAACTTGATTCTGTTCCATTGTAATCTATGAAGATTGTTAAACACTAGTCCCGCACGGGCTAATATTTTTTAAAACATATTGTATTTAAAAATTATTTAGAAATTAAACTTCAACCTAATAATCAAAATTATTTACATATTATTCTTTCATTCTAAATACTTAAACATAATACTCATATAGATGTGTACTTATAATTTTCAATTTGTAATTGATTTTTAATTAGTAATTACTCTATACGTTTTTTCATCCACATTCACACTTCTCTTATTTTGTACCGCGCCTCTATATATTTTATTTAACATAAAAACAATATTTTACATCACTTACATATACATGTATAAATGGTCTACATGTTGACGCTCATCATACGTACCTTAACTTATTATTCTATATTAACAATGACAAATAGGTATTTTACTATCATATATTAGTTTACTTTTGGATTTTCGGTAGGATGCACATGAAGAAAATTAGATTAAAATTTTGGTGTTTAATTTATGTTATCTTTAAACTTAGATACAAATTTTGAATAATTCTTTATAACGATATGCAATTAGATATAAAGATTATGAGCTTAATTTAAACTATTTTTATAATGTCATAGCTCGATAGTTTGGATATAGTTTTAGGATTGAGTTTGGTAAATTTTATAATGATAGTGGCAGGTAACTTTTTTTAAAATATAATCGACCAATGACTATGATTATTAGAGTGCACATGATTGATATTTATGTTTTTTGCAATAATTTTTGGATTTTCTTTTTTTCTAGCGTGTCTTGTGAGAAAAATAAGGAGTCTCCAATTAAAAATTAAGGCTAAGTAGCTACCGAATTATTACCTTCAGTTGTCTCTCATTTGTTAAATATTTGAACACAATACCTATATAGATATATACTTATTATTTTTCTCCGATTGTGATAGATTTTATTTAGTAATTATTGTATAACATTTTCATACACATTTATAATCTTTAAATTTTCACTTTTGCATCACATGTATGTGCTTGAATTTGTTTAAGAAACCTAACTTTGAACTATAGTTTTAACGTAGAAATCTATATTCTCATGAGTTCCTATATACTTTATAAATGACAATACACATTACACGACTTATAATCTTATATTGGTGTATATTTTCAATTAAGGTGATTTGGATGAGGATTACCTCATGTTATTTTTAATAATGACATTTGTGGATAGTATAGATGTAAAGTTAAATGGCTACTTTAAGTTATTTTTTAAGTATTCGTAGTGGGTAATTTAATTGCAAATGTAGGAGATAATTTTAAATATTGTTTATAATGGCATAAGGGGGTAATTTTTATGAAGATTAGGGGCTTACTTTGGTTTATTTTATATAATGGTAGAGCTGGGTAATTTAGATATAGATTTAGGGGGTTACTTGAAGCTATCTTCATAATGGCATATGTGGGTAATTTTTAGAATAGATCTAATGGCTATAATGATTTGAGTGTTCCAATTGATGGCTAGATGTTTTGTTTTTTTGTGAGAATTTATAGGATGTCTCTCTTTTTTTAGAGTGTCCACCTAGAATCCAAGGTGGCTTCACCTGGAGGCTTCGAAAGGAGCCTCCAGTTAGTAATATTAAGATTGTCGAGAAAAGTTTGTCTTATTTAATATTTAAGATTTTTGCACGGAATTAACTAATCTCAAGGATAAATAGTCATTTAGATATAGGACTTTTGATGACACTATATTTTCTTGTTTTTATAACTAGTGATCATATTCAATTGTAGCCATCGTTACATGCTGAAATAGTTGGTAAATCATTTACCATTTGTTGAAGTGATGAGATTAGGAATTTACTAATCAGCTAAAGTGCTTCCGAATACCATACACGAGATTTTACCAAAGTTGTGAAATAGAAATAATACTCTCTAATTTTGTTTCTCTTTTGTTGTAATGGATATAAGACGTGTTGCACAATCTCTCTGCAGGGATGCTATTGGTGTGCCTAGTGTTGTCTCTGCAATGAGATTTTACCAAAATTGTGAAATAGAAATAGTACTCTCTAGTTTTGTTTTTCTTTTGTTGTAATGGATATAATACGTGTTGCACAATCTCTCTGCAGGGATGCTATTGGTGTGCCTAGTGTTGTCGCTGCAATGCTTGGTCTCTCCATTCTTCTTCTGCTCGGTGTGCTAGACTGGGATGATTGCTTGAATGAAAAGTCAGCATGGGATACATTGGCTTGGTTTGCAGTTCTGGTTGGAATGGCAGCACAACTCACAAACCTGGGAATTGTTTCTTGGATGTCAAGCTGTGTTGCCAAGCTACTTCAATCTTTCTCATTGAGTTGGCCAGCAGCATTCTGTGTTCTTGAGGCCTCCTACTTCCTGATCCATTATCTATTTGCAAGCCAAACTGGGCATGTTGGAGCCTTATACTCAGCATTTCTGGCTATGCATGTAGCAGCCGGCGTTCCTCGTGCGCTATCAGCACTAGCTTTGGCATTCAACACAAATCTGTTTGGTGCACTAACTCATTATAGTAGTGGGCAGGCTGCAGTATACTTTGGAGGTAATTTACTTTTTTTTCTGAAAAAAATCTGGTTATTCGTCAGCTCACGTGACTGGCCCTGCAATTGAATTCTCTGGTTGTGCAAATGGTACCATAGAATAGAATGAGGGAAACAGCTATTAAAGCGGCCCTTTTGTAGGTATACAGTCCTTTGAAATTGGTTTGCCGATTAACATGTTTTCTTTCATTCTGCAGCGGGGTATGTTGAGCTTCCAGATGTTTTCAGGCTTGGTTTTGTAACAGCCTTGGTTAACACGTTGATCTGGGGAGTTGTTGGAACCATCTGGTGGAAATTTTTGGGGCTCTACTGACAACGGCTGCCAATCTGCCATGCAAGTTGACAGAGTTTTTTCCTTTGCTGATCGACAAACTGCTCTTCCTCATGGATTGGGAGGGAAAGAGCATAATAACAGAACAACAAACATTGTTCATGCCAGTAAACTTTCGTTGAGGTGATCAGCGGTAATTCAGCACACTGGGGTTCTCTCAGGTTGCTAGGCCTGTCTTGTTTCTCCATCTTGTACAGTTCCTCAGTTTTCTCGTAAATCCAATGTTGGCCCAGAAATGGTTGTGGGAAAATTCTTGAATCAGTTTTGCTGCAGTATGTTTCTTGTCACTCTCGTGCTTGTGGCTCTCAAAGTAAACCAACTAATTCTTGTTTTCCAGGCTTTACAGCTTAACCAACTAATCCCAAGTCGAAAAACATAATCGAACTTTTTTTAATAAAAAAACATCATCGAACTCGGTCAAGCTTTTCTTTTTGATACTTTCAAACTCACTCAAAGTTGATGGTTGTAGTCGTAGGGGCATTGCTGTCCTTCTGGTGCATGGCAGCATTCAGCACGGCTCTCGCGAAAGATTGCTAAGACTAAGTAGCTCCGACCATCTGTGTATACACCTTCCCGTTCTCTTTCCATGTGCACAAAGATTTCAAATTCATCTCTCGACAGTCGACACGAACGAATACACGATCAGCTTGGATTTTGCACGTGTAGGTGCATCTCGACCATCGAGCATTGACCATCCATCCTTTCCCGCAGCTCCTGGGTCCTACGCACCGTGTTCGGTGCGCCCCAACATAGCACGTGAGACGTGACCGAGCCACCCGGCATACGCCATTACGCCGGCCGAAACCGACCGATTGCTTGCGTTGGCAGCAACGCTCGCGTCCCCCCCTCGACGCGGCGACAACCCCGTCCCCGTACCACCACGTCGGTGCCTGCCTGCCTATGCCCCTACCTCCTCTGCGTCGAGACGGGGGGACGGTGGCCCCTGCGGCCCTGCCCACCCGGGCGCGGCTGTGGACCACCTGATCATAACCAACTCACAAAGGCCTGGTCCCCTAGGCGCCGTGTCTTTTTCCGCCCTCCTTTTCCCCGGACGCGACGCGACACGACGGGTGCCGCGCGCGACGCCACGTTCCGTCCGGTCCACGCCCCGGCCGAACCCCAGCAGCTCCTGTTGCTCGGTGCGACGCGACGTCGAAATATCCTGTGGCCCGGCGCCGGCGGCAGGCGGGGCGACGCATGTTCGGTCACGCCGCGTCGTGCCCGGATCGCGCGGTGCAGTGCAGCTGTGGCGGGCCGCGGGTGCGAGCGTGACGTCGACGGGGACGCGCAGTGGGGTTGTGCATGCTCCGTGTACGAGCAAGCTATCGGTGCCTGTTGGAGCGTCTGTGGAAGTACCGCCGCGAGTCTGCGACACGGAGGGGTACGAGGCTTTTTGGTTCAAAAAAAAAGGGGGTACGAGGCTGTTGACGTTGGGAAAGAGACTCGGCGGCGATGGACGCCAACACCCAACAGGGCAGAGCGGGCGTAGGGTGCACGAAGATTCGGTCTCGTCCTGCTGGTCTCACGCTACCGTTTATTCGTTGTAGCTAGCTCGCGTACGTGCCTAGGGCGGTGCACCCCCAGTCCATCACCACCTCGTAGCGACGTAGCCAGCAAAAGCCTAGGCGTGCGTGCGTAACGTGTTCGGCCGGCCGGGTCTGGCTGCGGTCTGCCTTCCAACTCCGCGCAGAGCGAAGAAGAGAAGAAGTACCCCCATACTCGACCACGACAGCCGCCCCGCGGAACTCAGAAGGCGTGGCAGATTGTACGACCGTGACAACCGATGATTAGAGGCGGACACCAAATCTGCCGCCGGAAAAGCCTAGTAGCTCTTGCAGCTGCGGGCAACCTAACGCCACTCGCCACTGCCGCGCTGCGAGCAGACGAAGCAGAGAGCACAGACGCTGGACTGGAGCCGCCAAAAGGGGAAAAGGAGCTCTCGGTCCTGCTCGATCGATCTCGATCGATCGACAAGAGAAGAGAAGAGGGACTTTCCTGGCCCAGTTTGACAACAGCTAGCCACTCGTGCCGGCCGCTCATGCAACAGTAAAGTCGTGGCCGGACAGTGCGGCGCACCGACCCTCGAAAGGCCACGAGCTTTTGGCTCCCAACTCGTCAAGTTGCGAGCGAGCTCTGAGCTCTGAGCTGTGAGTCTGTGACCGTGACAACAGCTGCGAGAATGGCCGGGTGCCTGCGAAAGGCGCGGCAGCGGGTTTCATTTCACTATGGTTCGCACAATCACATCCCGTGTCCCGCTCTCGGCGCGGCGCGGCGCGGCGGACGGGAACGAAAGCGGAGGCCTTCGCTTCTCATGATCTCATCCCGTCCGGCCGGCCACTCCCACTAGGGTACGGGGTGGCGCTGCTGGTGGGTGCGTCTAGTGTAGGGTTGGGTTGGTCCGTGCCCACCGGCCACAGTGCGTGGACGGACGACGGACGTGTGACCTAGGAAAAGGTCGACACGGACCAGGCCGAACCAGAGCAGAGCGCTGCTGCAGCGGGCGTCGTCTCCGTCCCCGTCGCCCCACAGCCGTGCCCCCCGCGCATCGCTTTCCTAGCCGCCCTAGGTCGGGGGACGCGGGGCTCGGCTCGCCGGCCGGTGCCTTTCGGACAGGTGCCGCCTTGGCTTGTCGCCGGGCGCGCGCGTCTCGTTCGGGTCCGGGCGAGGCGATTCCCTGGCAGCTCGGAAATGAAGAGTACAGTCAGGGGGCTACCGTCACCGTGTGCGAGAGCGAGACGCGATTGTGGCCAGAACTACTCCGGTCGGGCGCGCGTAGGTTGCGTCTCGCGTTTACCGCAAAGACAGGGTCCCGGCCGGTCTTTGAATATGTGTCCGGGGATTTCAGTCGACGCATGTGGCATACGTGAATGGGCACTGTACATATTTTGCTTGCATGGTCGGGCGGGTTTACTCTTTCACTGCCGTGAACAGGGGTTCTACGTTTCGGGGCTTGCTACAAAGACTCGATTGCATTTCAATTCAACCAGGTAACGCAAATGCATAGTAGCATAAAGTTTTTTGAATACTTAGTAGCATAAAGTTACCCGAAACCAGAGCCGGATCCAGGATAAAAAAAGCATTGATTATATCTCTATTAAATTATGTATAATCTTCATAAATAAACATTAATTTGCAGTAAAATTTTCAGATTTTATTGTTGTCATGTGCCAACATTAAAACTGGGCTTTGCCCGAAACTCATCTCCAAACGGAATTAAAGCAAGGCTAAAGACTTCGCCGACTGCTGGCTGCAAAGCCTGGTGACATGGCAGATAGCGGTGGTGGACCCCAACAACATTTAATGTTTACCACTCAATCCAGCCAATAGCAGTAGCAGCTCTTTCTCTCCACCGGCTTCCGTCGGAGCGTAGCCAGACGTCCGCATGCCTTTCTCTCTTAGTTTCTCTCTCACCCACGTCGGACTACGCCTGCTACTCGCCGATTGTTATACTTGCTCTTACCATGACGGGCGGGTAGAACTGGAACACTGACCATTTGGCTCCATGAATGCACGCAGAGGACATCAGTACGACGAGCTGCTTGTTCTTCCGGTTTTCATGGCCTTCACTGTACGTAGCGGAGCAAGAGCATGTGCTGGACTGGACTGGATCACTGGAATCTCATCACCCGGGAACGGCTCCTTGTTCCTGCTCACGTTTTGTGGCATCCTTCGTCTTTCCCGCGAGTTCACCTTTGGTCCCCGGTCCTCTCCTGCCGCGACTGCGAGGGGCTGGGCCGCCGGCCGCTGCCGTCACTGTGCTGTGCCTGGCTGGACGTTGCTGCACGGCGCCACAGTGGCATGGCTGGCCGGCCCATAGTAAAACCCAATCACACCATTCACTTTTGCAGTTTTGCTGCGCTTCTGTCTTCCCCAATCCCCAGTCCCCACGGTCCACAACTCCACGACGTGGTTCCTGTGGTAAAATTTTCATTCGAAAATATCCCCGCTGCCCGCTGCGGAGTTTGGTTGGTCGCGTCGCACTCCAGTCCAGCGCTCCAAGTCGAGCCCCCCAGCCACCTACTGGCCGCTCATGACGAATGAAGCGGCGGCTTTTCGGGAAGAAGACGAGCTTGGTGACGAGCCCAGGATGGGGATGGCCGCCTCCGCCTGAGGCCAAGCCCAACGCAGCTACCAAGAACGTATGCCTCGGCTATAAAGGCATCTACCACGTACTGTGCAAAAAAATGGAGATACCAAGCTCACAATGCAAGCCACTAGTCTGACGGTACATATGTCACTTTCACTTTTACCTTTATCAGAGAAAAAAACACGAGGACACAGTCCCTTTAGGCCAGGCCCAACGCATCTACGTGGCCAGTAGCCTCAAGTCTACCCACCTGACATTAGTTTCCACATCAGCTGGCTTAAATGCCTGAAAAGCACGAGTGTATCTTGCAGAAGGAGTAGTGGCTTGGGCTTCAAAAGCAAGTGCCCCTAGTACTTAGGAGAGGAAAAAAGTAAACTGATAAAAGCTGGCATGTAAGAGAAAGCATGGCCTGCATTGGGTGCTTAGTGGCCTCAAGATTCTAGAGTCTATGTGGAATACAACTTTTTCATGAGGCCACTACTATTGGAGGCTTGCATTGGGCTTGCCCTCATTTCACAACGCACGTTTCATGGTGGCTTCTGTCTTTTGTCAGACCAGGCAACTACTACCTCTGCAAGCAGTTCTCCACACTTTTTTTTTCCAGAACAGGTTTCCCCGGAATTTCATTACTTTTCAGCAACGAAACCACACAGTTATAGCATATGAACAACCCGCTGCGCACACGTAGCCAACCGCAGTCTCACAAGCCAGCACTTCTACTTCTACTACCAAACCGAAACCCCACACCAAGGGTAGGGAAGACTGATCCTTACTACAAGTTTCAGAGGGACAAACATTACAGATCGACCTAAAAACAAAGTTACGACAACCAGCGCATTGCATATATCTAGCTTCTGCACCCAGATTATGGTCTTCTCATCAACAGTCTTCAACTTGTTAACCCGTGCTCCCATCAGTGATTTGGTTAGCAGCTTCTCCCGGTTGGGCCTGCGTCTGCTGGTGGAAGCTCAGAGCCACCGTCTTGATCACCTCCGCCCCATCTTCCAGCAGCTTTTTGTCTTGCTCCTTGTACAAGCCTGCCCAGTAGTTGACAAATGATGAAATTAAGCATACAATCTCAGTGGGTGATCTTATTCTTTTATTTTCAAAGCAGGCTTTATTTCTTGTCACCCAGATGCTCCAACACACAGCTGACAGCCCTATCATATGAAAATTCCTTCCATTCTTTATAAATTTCTCAGCCCAACTCCAATACTGAGGAAAGGATGATGGACGGCATTTAGCTCCAAATACATGTGCAATGAGGCTCCAT
>JAZFNS010020000.1:48230698-48241803 GCA_037127165.1 Alloteropsis angusta | reverse complement strand
CTTGGGGAGCACAAAAACCGTGTGCTATCGGCAACCGATCACTGGCAAGCAGTTGAGGCTGCGAGTAGGAGCCGCGTGTCCGGAAAGCATGATGCAAGTGCGCAGAGGGAGGAGCCTGGGTCACGGAATGTGGATGAGGAAGATGGCCAGGTTATTGAGGGGAACGACAGCGCAAGGTTTGGACAGGGCGGCGTGATTAGGGAAGTTGTTGGAACCGAGGGGAGTGGAGGTAGATTTGGTCAACAGGGGGATGGCGAGGAAGCTGTATTGCAGAATGGAAATGAGGTTGGGATAAAGTTGCCGCGTTCAGTTGATGCAGAGCACAAGGATGGGTCTGATGAAGCAGGGGACAACATCGTATCTGGAGTGTACGCTACTGGGAACCTGAATTCATCTTCTAGTCAGGTAAAATTTGTTGCAGAAGATCAGTTTGTTATTGGAAATATCTTATTCCTTCTGTTGTCTCCATTCATTTAAAAGCCAGCTAGAGCCTAGAAACTTCATTCAAAGGCATTGTAGGTAAAACGATGTTTGCGGAATGCTGGTTTATCACTTTGATTGAAAGCTCTGGTTTAGTGCTATTTGTATGAACAACTGCCGTGTTATGTGGTGCTATCAGTAGGCTTTAGTTTATGGAGTAATCATTAACAATCATTTTTATATATTCCTGTCACAGTTTCCCCGTCAGTTTTTTTTTGTCTTGATCTAATGTTAAAGGTCTAAATATCTGCACAGACTAGAGATGCCAGTACGTCCAGAGAGCATCAAACAAGAGTGAGTAGCAATAGTTCTGCTCGCCGCGCAACAAACAGAAGTACTGGTCAGTCCACAACATCGCCGGACGCTACAATTCACATCATCAAGGACCAGTTGACAAGGGCAAAGACATACCTTGGACTTTTTGGTTCTAGAGGCAATCATGGATTCGCTAGGGAGCTCCGTGCACGGATGAAGGATATACAACGAGCACTGGGTGATGCGACTAGTGATCGGCAGCTACCTCAGAAGTACATTCTTTTCTACTCTACCAAGATTTCTAATTGGCATGTCTAGTGATGGTTTATGATTGGTATTTCAGTGCTTTTTATAGAACTGAATGTGACCTGATTTTCTATTTTCTCAACAGCGTCCACAGCAAAATTAGAGCAATGGAGCAGACACTGGTGAAGGTCGGGAAAAATCATGACAGTTGCTCAGGCACTGTGAACAGACTCCGTACAGCCCTTCATTCAACAGAGCAGCAACTCGAATCTAACAAAAGACAAGCCAACTATCTAGCTCAAGTAGCAGCAAAATCTCTACCCAAGGGTCTCCATTGCCTTACACTGAGGCTTACAAATGAGTATTATTTAACCAACTCGAAGAATAAGGATTTTCCGTTTGTGGAAAAGTTGGAAGACCCCAAACTATATCATTATGCCTTGTTTTCAGACAATGTCTTGGCTGCTGCTGTGGTTGTTAACTCGACTCTCGTTCATGCTAAGGTATACCGTTTGGTCTCTGGAATATATTAAGTTGCCAAATAGGTGGCTGGTTAATTGTTGTGAATCAAAAATTCAATATTCAACTTCTTCTGCGCATAATATTCTAGTTGATTTAACCATGTTCACCACTGACCTTTCAATGCTATATCTAATGCAGAAACCAGAAAACCATGTATTCCACATTGTGACAGACAGGCTTAACTATGCTGCAATGAAAATGTGGTTTCTGGCTAATCCATTGGGTAAAGCTGCTATTCAGGTTCAGAACATTGAAGAGTTTACATGGTTAAATTCAAGCTACAGTCCAGTTCTGAAGCAGCTGGAATCCCGGTTTATGATTGATTACTACTTCAGAAGTGGGCATGCTAGGCCTGACGAAAACCCCAAGTTTAGGAACCCCAAATACCTGTCCATTCTCAACCATCTGAGGTTCTATCTTCCTGAGATCTTTCCGAAGCTTAACAAGGTGTTATTTCTAGACGATGACACTGTAGTACAGCGGGACCTAACTGCACTTTGGTTGTTAGATCTCAAAGGCAAGGTTAATGGTGCTGTTGAGACCTGTAGAGAGACATTCCATAGGTTTGATAAGTACCTCAACTTCTCAAATCCTCTTATTGCCAAGAATTTTGATCCACATGCATGTGGTTGGGCATATGGAATGAACATGTTTGATTTGTCCGAGTGGAGAAAGCAAAACATAACTGAGGTCTACCATACCTGGCAGAAGCTGGTGAGTATTTTTTGAGCTTTTCATATGAATTAATCAATTATGCTTCTCGTTCTCATACTATTCTATAATATTCACTGAAGTGCTTGAGCTGAAATTAATAATAACGACCTAAGTCATATTATAGAATTTACTATCAGGCACTTAGTATACTCCTGTAGGGTTTGGCCAGTCTTTAGGGGTTTGTTGGGATGATGAGTTTAATGAAAACTAGATTTTATAAAATCTGTTTTAGCCTAATGTCCACAAAAGCTTTGTTCAAATGCCCCAACTTTTCTGGGTAACAAAAAAACAAATATTATTCTTTTTACGATCCACATATCTCCAGTACGAACAAACCTATCTCTTTTTTTTCGCCCACAGCTTCTGGCCTCCCATCGTCTTGTCATTCTTGTTCCTGTGTATTTGTGTGCTAGTGTATGAATCAGAGATGAGATTTGAGTTCCAGGGTAGAACACATAATCGTCAAAAACGAGATTTGGTTTAGGTATCCAAACAATGTGATGCGTAAATAAATTCCTAACAGAATAACAAACTAAAACTAGTTTTCCTAAAAATCCTCTTAGAACCTGTTTTACAAGAACTCCATTAAAAATTTGTGGTCCAAACTACCACTTAGTGTTTTATGCTTTCTTATATTGTATATTTCACTCATGACTTCTCTTCTGCAGAATGAAAACAGGCTATTGTGGAAGCTAGGTACCCTCCCTGTTGGTCTTGTAACATTCTGGAACCGTACTTTCCCTCTTGATCGTTCCTGGCATCAGTTGGGACTTGGGTACAATCCAAATGTCAATGAAAGGGATATCAGGCGAGCTGCCGTTATCCACTACAATGGAAATCTGAAACCCTGGCTTGAGATTGGGTTGCCCAAATACCGCAAATACTGGTCGGCACATCTCAATATTGATCAAATGTTTCTACGGGAGTGCAATGTAAATCCCTGAAGTGCAAATAGTGGTGTATGATTTGTCTTTCTTTTCAATTATATTGCAGGTCAATTCTTTGTGCTCTAGGTATTTTAAGTTGCCTAGGGCTCTAATTCTTTTTAACTGATCTCTTTCCTGATGTAAAGGTGCAACCAGGTTAGTGGTAGGCTTATGTCATACAAACGGTTAGGAGCCACGGAGACGTATTACATTTTTTTTGTACTTAAATGCTAATATGGTAGCCAACTATTGATTGTATGAGTGACTCTGTAAGATTCTTTCACAATACTTGTGGTTAGAACCACTAGTAATATAGTTTGCTCCCCTTTTGCACTACTTCAATTTGCTGCATCCTGTTCCTATGTGACCTCTGCTTATGCACGACAGCACGAGGTCTATTTGCCACAGCCTATCATGACTTCTCAATTGGCTGCATCCTGTTCCTGTGTGACCTCTGCTTGTGCACGCCAGCACGAGGTCCATTTGCCACTGTCTAACATGACTTCGCATTCGCGATGGTGTGTTCAACTTGTTATGCAAAAGTTCTCTAATGCCATGTCACACCTTGTATCAAAAGAAGCCGGGAATGTGAAAATTACACCCTCCATCCACAAAAGAACACAATTCTCGCTTTCCGAAAAATTTTAGAATCTTAAGTTTAATTAATTATAAATTAAAAATTTTAATTGTTATAATACATAATATATATCATTAGATTTGTTACAAAATATACTTTAATAATAAATTTATTTGAAGCCATAAATATGAATATAATTTTTAAAAAACTTGGTCAAACGTGAACTACTTTAACAGGCACGCACCTATAGTTGCATTCTTTGTTGAACAGAGGTGGTAGTTTTCTAATGTCGTGTCACAGTGTCACACCTTATATCAAGAGAAGCCGGGAACGTGAAAATTAACAGCAATATCAAACTAATTTCTTATTTTCTTTCATGAATATATGCTTGTTCGTTAATTCGTTATTCTGTGAATGCATACATCAGTGCTGCATTGTCATTTTGGCCGTAACTGAAAAATAACCGATGCAGATTAATCTAAAATCAAATGAAAGCAGGTCAGCAGCATAATGACACCCGTGCCCGTTTCAAAACTACCCATTGAATCCATTCGTAACCCTTTTCTCTCCCAAGCTACAAATACCGAAGCATCAACCCTCTCCCAAGCTCACACGGCAGAATACATCGGCAC
This sequence comes from Alloteropsis angusta, assembly GCA_037127165.1. Classification (NCBI taxonomy): domain Eukaryota; kingdom Viridiplantae; phylum Streptophyta; class Magnoliopsida; order Poales; family Poaceae; genus Alloteropsis; species Alloteropsis angusta. Next base: position 48,237,451 of record JAZFNS010020000.1, on the reverse strand, counting down.
AAGAACACGTACTAGCTTTCAAACAGGACACAGAACCCAGCTCGAAACCACAATGGGCAGCGCCAACAGAGCTCCCCTTTCACTGTGCCTTGCCCTCGCCGTCCTCAGCGCCACGGTGGCGCACGTGGCGACAGCAGCGCCGCACCGGCGGATCCAGACGAAGCTGCCCAGGTTCGACGACGACGACGGCCCCAAGGGAGCGCCGCCCGTCGTGCCGCCGGCGGCGGCTGCCTGCTGGAAGTCCATCCTGGCGTCGGAGAGCTGCGTGGACGACGTCCTCCACTCGCTGGCCGAGCTCCGGGTGCGCCTCAGCAGGGCGTGCTGCTCGGAGCTGGAGAGGGTCGGCGACCGGTGCGTCGTGGACGCCTTCTCCAGCTTCCCCTTCGACCCGACGTACCCGCCGCTCGTCAAGCGCGTCTGCGGCCTCGCCGTTCGAGGCTGATAGGTCACGCAAACCATATGGTGGCGACTGATTGGCAACGGTGCTGCCTGTAGTTACATTCATAAGCGTATAAAGAAAGCATCTTGGTGAAATGTTTTGAGTTCTGTTTGATTTGGGTCGGTGCCAAAAGTTGCCAATGCTCAGCTTACTGTAATTTGGTGAAATAATACTTTACACTGAGCAACTTTTTTTAGACCGAAGACCCTTCGGCCCTGTTTTATATAAAGCATAGAACGTTTCTAGAGTTACCAGTTTGAGGATTTAATTACAGCAAGCAGCAAACGCTCCACTCTCTGGCTAATCATCTAAGTTCTAAGCAAAATATTTTAGCATGAGCTGACAAAGGTTTAAACGACTTCCAGAACAGACAAAAGATCGAAAAACCACTCTAGACCCCCTCCAAATCATTCTTTCATTACTGACGAAGCGAAGTTTCAGTTTCCAGCAACCTTGCCTTGAGTTTTGTAATCCCCACATCCATTAAATCTCTGTCCTTCCCTTTGCTCAGGATAGCCCATTTCTGTAGAAAAGATATCATACGATGTACATGTAGACGTTTAAGACAACGACACAGTCTCTAAAATGTAAGTTTGACTTTTATTTTTCTAAAACTATTTATTATATTAATATATTTATACTTTTATAAAAATAGTTTTCAACTTTCAAGACAAATCTATTCATATGGTTTTCACATTTCCAAACTCAATAAATTAAAAGTTATTCATGATTTATATTCCCAGTGTTTGACTAAAATTTTGTTCTAAACATCATCTAATATCAGTATGAAGGGAGTACAAGTGTACAACAACATTAGGAGAAGAAATAACAGAATTATTAAAAACAAAGTCATTTCGAAATTAACCAAAGGGTCCAGATTATGCTGCCTAGAAGCACCATGAAAAAAGGGAGGTTTTTCCTTCTATCACCCTCTATAATATTGTCCACATTTATGGGACATCTTACCCAAGAAAAAGTATCCCGACAGAAGCACCAAATAATTCTGCTTTGGTGAGGATTTTGCATTCATGGATAAGTTTTGAAGAGCAAAGCATTTGGTTGGAATTGGATACTCAAGATCAGTCTGTTATTGGAAGCAAGGAACCGTTCTGGATACCGGGATCGACGTGATCAATGCTCAACGCGATAACCACTAGGCCTTATTATCGGAGAAAGATAATTATTAGAGATAAGATAATCACATGTAAAGAGATTGGATCCGATAAGTTTCGGGAGGTAATCTAATCGTAGGTCGTAGCTATATATTTGGCCGGCCCATGATAGATACAGAGTTTTGCATCCAACGCGCCGCCCCGCCACAATCTTATTCTGCTACGTGCTCTGTTCGTCGTCCTGCCCTATTCCATGGCGAGGATCCTTGCGTCCGGCGCCAGCGCGGCGGCGTCTGCTGCCATAGGGTCGTCGTGGCTCTTTGGGCTCTGCATGGTCGTGGTCTCCGTCTGGGTCGTCTCCCTCGCCGTCCTCCTCTGCGGCCACAGCTCCGGCGACGACCGCCCCACGAAGAAGAAGCCCGCTCCGGCGCCGGCCACGAAGAAGCCCGCTCCGGCCGTGAAGGCGAAGCCGGCGAGCTCCGGCGGTACCGCGAGGTCAGGGACGGTGGCTGACACCTCGAGCATGTACACAGCCGTGTACTTTGGTGGTGGGTACAGCGGCGGCTACGGGGGGCATGGCGGCTGCGGATGCGGCGGCGGCGGTGGCGGAGGTGGATGTGGGGGCGGTGGCGGTGGCGGTGGTGGCGGAGGTGGATGCGGCGGAGGCGGCAGCTGTTAGTGCGGATTGGTAGGGTGTCGTTGACTGTGATGCCTGTGGTTACTGGTTAGTTTTCTTAGGTAGACCGTAGTCTCGTGATCTCTCGTCTGTTGCCTCACTCATATTTTTGTGAGGAATAGCGTTGGTTACATTAGTTTCATTGTTCAATCGTGCCGTCAATCTTTGTTTCCTGCGGCCAGCAACATAGAAACTTGTTAGGGCTGCTGATATGCTTGCAGAATAACGCTTCTTTGGTTCCGCCATTATGTTTAATCTCGTTGGTGAAGAAAGTTTGTCAAATTGAATGCGTTCATGATGCTAGACAATCTCTGATCTAAATCTGCCACGCTTCTTGGATGCAAACTTATATTTTCAATTTGTATGCAAACGGATATGGGTTTTGGATTAGGGGTGTTTAAAATCGTTAGTTTTGCACGGATGCCGAACTTGGAAACGGGGCCTAGGATCGATGGTGTGAGCGGGGGAAACAACCACTGTACTATGGCTATGGGGACTGCAAGAAAAGAAGAGATGATATATGAGAGAAGAGAGAAGCGTATCAAGCGTACCAAGCACAATAGTGATACACACCTAAAACTGCATGTGCGCAATGGGTGAATGCCTAAAAGTGTCTGTGCACAAATACAATCTTATCTTCATCTGGCATCGATGTCATTATTATTAGGCTTGGGACCATGTAAATACTTTTAAACCATATGTTACAACACTGATTTTTTCTCCAATCCAAATGCACAAGCATATTTTCTAGTATTAGCAAGAAACGTTTCAGTGGTCTATCACATACATCTTCATATAGAATTAGCTATGCTTCATTTTGTCCCCCTATCGGATTTGCTTGAAATCTTGGATCGTCTCACCCCTTGTCGCTTCACATCTACATGGCGACGCAGACTCATTTCCTGACGTGACCAGCCCGGCCCTCACGTTGGGATAGGATCACCGTAAAGGCAACCAAATTTCCCTGTATCCCACTACCGAAACATTGGATAAGATCTATCCCTCTCTCGATTTTCCTATCCAAGCCTTTGTTGTCCTTCTGTCTAAATGGTTTTTGTACATGTGCCCCCCTTACTAATTAATTCTAGCCTCACTATTAGTACTAGGCGGATCCACCACCCGGTACTAAAATGGAGCGTGCAATCATATACTTGCATGCAAAACTTGAGTTTGAACAAAAACTTGAGAGAGAGAGAGAGATATTAGTCAATGTAATTATTCACTTCTCTTACTATTCTTCCACTAGCACAAGTTTTGTCTCGAACTCAATTTTCTTTTCTTTTCTCTTTTGAAAGTTTAGGATGAGCACTACTATATGCTGCACTTCTTACAACAGATTTAATATTACATAAAAAATTGGAACTCACAAACACCAATATGATCTTAGCTAACATAAATTGAACCCAGATTTTACTTGCAAGCAAATAGCATGCTATATCAATTTTTATTCATAATTTTTATGTGTTTTTAAGAAGCGTTTTGTGTTTAGAAACACGGTAACATCATAACCGCCTATAACCAAAGTGCGCTCTGGAAGAGTCTAGAGGCATTGGGTGGACATCCCTGTTCGGTTTGTGCCTCTAGTTGAGCAAAAGCAAAAAATTGTCAGGCCAGTGAAGTTTGGCGTCCATTCGGAAAAAAGGAAATAATGATGTCTTTCACAAAAAAAAAAGAAATAACGATATGTGGGCCCACATATCATACTCATGATTCTATGTTCATATAGATTCTAGCATGGTTTGAATCCAAATTTCACTATTGTGGCAAATTTGATCGCTTGATTTGACCATAGACAAATTTTGGCTTTAGCGCACTAGGGCTACAAATTAAACAGATATCTTATGACAATGATTATTTGTTGACAAAAAGAAAAACATTGCACCACGCCCTTAGCAAAGAAGATATGAAGAAAGCCTAGAGGCATCGTGTGATAGGCTTGACGAGTTGTACGCAGGGAAGTATTTTATTTTTACTCGTCAATTCATGGCAATGGGATCAGGCTGCAGCAGAGAAAAGAAACAGAGGAACACGACACAGCACTAGTACAGCTTCAGCGCAGCAGTGTGCAAACGAGAAATTCCCATGAGGCCATGGGCTCCTATGCGAGCTGCTTAAACCGGCGGAATTCGTGGTTGGTGAATCTAAACATCTGGATGGAATTGACCGTAGAGAAAAGAAGAAAATACACTATAAAGCTACTATTTTCCATGTGCGAGCTGCTATGCAAGCTACTTTTACCTGTGTGAGCTACTATTTTTCAGTGAATTCCCTGTACGATCTACTGTTTTCCTAAAATTTTAGGAATCAGGAATCCTGAGGTTTTGCAGAAAACTACTGTTTTTCTGGAATTTTCCTAATCTAAACACCCCTAGATGAGGTGGACAAATGGCGCCTCGACGGCGGTGATGGAACCCCAAGAGGCAGGGATCGGCGAATTAGGAGATCAGGTCCATTCTTTTTTCTAATTTTTTATTTTTCTAAAGTACTCTATGCCGGCCTTTAGTTTAGTTCAATAAATTTTAGCTTACAACTGTAAAAATAATATATTGAAAAAATATCTCTCCTTTCATATGACTGATTATCTATTGGTTAGTTTCGACATCTTTCGGCTGCAACTTTTGAAATAAACGCGACAAAAGATGACAAACGCACAAGCATGAAACTGCAAACGTTCAGTCAATTCTAAGCAGCCATAGTCAATTCGATATTCAATGGCGCCATTGGAAGTCAGTTCGGTCCCCCAGTAGTCCAGTACTACCGTCTTCGCTTCGCTCCATGCCTACAAGTATTAGTTTTCTGAACTGAAACTAGCGTGAACGTGTGCTCAACTAGGCCGGCGTAGCCGGCGCTGCACGCCTGAACGATGTCGAGCGTCGACGAAGCACAAAATCTCCGGAGGCTGTCACCGTTACTTGCCGTGGCTCGCTCGCTCTACCCACCCAATAATGAAGATTACCCTCCGTAAAGATGATGGTGAGAAATTTGTCTCTGATGAAAGCGACTCCACAAGAGAAGCCACACACACACATAAGCACATCATGCAGAGGACCGGAGTTCAGTTCAGCTGGTGACCCTTATTCTTCTTCGGCTACGAGTCTACGACGATCGACGTTTCGATCGTATCTGTAGACTGTAGTGTACAGATCGACAGAGACCCGCGGAGCTTTCAAAAAGAATAGTACTAGTATTTGCAATGGAAAGCATATGACAGTCACATTTTTACACCCTGTCTGGCTTGACTTGACCTCTGCCTTGGACATATGAGTTCGCTCAATTTGCCTTTTGCCAATTGCCATGCATGTTCACTGCATCTGCCGAGCGAAGAGCGAGGGGCCGCGGTAGTCGTCAAACTGCAGTCTACATGGGAGAAAAATTTCGCATGATGCAAACAACTGAACAAGCACGTTTGCTGGTTACCCCCGCTCCGCGACAAGTTTCGTCATATAAAAACCTCCCTGTCTGCGACCGCTGCTCGACGGGTACGAAATAGCAATCCTACTACGTGATGACGCCCCGCGCTCTTGCTCCTGTGATCCTTTCTTAGTTCGTAAGCAACCAGCGCCGGGTCGCAATCATCAAATGACATCCGGAACCGGCGGCAAGGCTGCGACGTCAAAATGGCACGTACGTACGTATCTCTCTCCCCTTCTTCTGAAAGGAAAAACCCAGGTCACTGCGCTAAGCAACCGCGATTGCTTAGCTTAATCCAGTGGGCTGTGGCTCGCTCAACCACTTTGGTCCCTACGCTAATCAAATCCCAAGAACGAAAACGCCGCGACTTGACTTGGCCAACTTGTGCGCGCCACTATCTCCAAAATCACTCCTAGTCCAACACCATCCATGACTTCGCGGGAACGGAACGGGAGGAGTACGATCGATTCCGATTGGGTATGCCACGTCGCGCTGCCGGAAACGGACCGTTTCTTCCCACCACGCCCACAGGTGGGGGCAGGCCAACCGACCCGCCGCTCTGCCGCTGCTGAGACCCAAACACCTCCGCGCTAAGCAAAGCAAGGAGCCGCGCGTTTCCGCCCGTGACGGCACCGTTTTTCCCGCCGTGGCGGCGCGCTTGGATGTGGACGCCTCATCGCCTCCTCTCCTCTCCTCGTGTCATCATCCACCGGCGCTATAAAGGCAGCGCCCATGCCACAGGATAGACACGACGACACGCACGACTCGAAGCGAGGGAAAGTGACACCAGAGCCGGAGCAGAGATGGGGGCGGACCACCACCAGTTCCTGAGCACGGCGGAGGGCGGGCTCGGCGGGGAGGCGCTCTACTGCGCCATCATCNCTGTGGCTGTCCGTGGTGTCGTGGATCATCTTCTCCTGGGTCGGCGACGGCGGGGACGGCGGCAGCAGGAGGGGGAGGAGGCGCCGGGGNCAGCCGCGGGAGCCCCGTCTTCGTGGGCGCCCAGGGGATCTGCGACGGCACGGGGCCCGGATGCAGCGGCGGCTACGGCATCTGCGGCACCTGCCTCGACGACTAGCCGGCCGCTCGATCGCGCCTGGATCCTCTAGCAAGTG
>JAZFNS010020000.1:48127265-48137675 GCA_037127165.1 Alloteropsis angusta | reverse complement strand
GGTTATAAAGGCCTAAATTCTAACAAACTCCTCTTATCTCCTGCTAACCAACTCCTCTTATCTAAAGCAATTATCTCTAAGCNCAAACTAACCCCTGACAGCCCTATCTCTACGTGTGAAGCTCTTTCCAAAGAAAGAGTCCACAACATCTGAACTTCTGAAGCACAAGCTCAGCCATGCAAGTGCAGCGTTGCACAAACGCACAGCCAAGCCACTGCATCTGCATTCACCCTGACTCCCAGGTCACCCAAGTAACACTTGCCAAATGCAACAACAGTGACATCGCTACCGCAGAAAGGAAAAAGTTCCAGCACTAAAATCCGCTCTTTTCGCTGGGATTTTCCAGATCGTCGAAATGGTATGCTTGGTAACCACAAACTCACCCAGTACATTAAAATTCGAACCTGTTTCACCTGAAGTTCTGAACAAGCTCAGAATTTGCAGATGCACAGCCCTGCATTTGCATTCACCCTGGCCATCCAAGTAAACTTGCCAAAGGCAACGACAGTGACATGGCTACTGGAGAAGAGAAAAGAGAAGAAAAAGGGTCTGGCTCGGATACCTTATCCGGCATCCTCCAATGGGCAGACGCCATGGCCACGCCACCAAATCCTCGCCTCCTCCACCACTAACCTCGCATTCCGGCGCCCCCACCATATCTGCCAAGTCAGCACCCCGCTATAAACCCAACTCCATTAACCAAGCAGCACGTTAGATCAAGGACGACACCGCCACACGCGCGCGAGCCCCAAAGTACCACCAAGAACAGCAGCAGCGAGCCATGGCCGCCACCTCGACCGCCGCCGTCCTGTCCCCGCCGTCCGTGGCGGGTCTCCGCCTGGCGCCGTCCCCGCGCGCGCGCTCATCCGTGTCGTTCCGCGCGGCGCCGGCGCGGCGGTCCGTGGCGGCGCGGGCGGAGCTGAGCCCGTCGCTGGTGATCAGCCTCAGCACGGGGGTGTCCCTCTTCCTGGGCCGCTTCGTCTTCTTCAACTTCCAGCGGGAGAACGTGGCGAAGCAGGTCCCCGAGCAGAACGGCAAGACGCACTTCGACGCCGGCGACGAGCGCGCCAAGGAGTACGCGGCCCTGCTCAAGTCCAACGACCCCGTCGGCTTCAACCTCGTCGACGTCCTCGCCTGGGGCTCGCTCGGCCACATCGTCGCCTACTACATCCTCGCCACCTCCAGCAACGGATACGACCCCAACTTCTTCGGATGACGAGCTTACTGTAATCTACTCGGTTCGGTCTTCGGTGTGTGTGTGCTGGTGTTGCCGCGTTTGGCGATGTATCTGATGCTGGAAACATTGGTTGATTTGGACAAGTAGTGCAACTGCGTGTGTATATTGCCGCATGAGTTTGGTCCTCATCTATATCTCTGTGTATCCAGTTACTTTCACTCTTTCCAGCATCAGAACAGAGAATCCCAACGAGAATCCATGAGAGAACAGAGAAACGAGATTCCAGAAAATTAACCTGAAGGTGGATTAGCAAAGAAGTACTAGCAAGATGGAGTATGTATTTGTTAGTTAAACTATGGCATTAATAAAAACTGTTGAAGAGATCTGGCGCTGGAGATTACAGCGAATACTTCTTCAGTACGTATCATTGCCGGCAAGTCTTTTTTACTTGAGTCATTTTCAGCAGGTAGGAGTATATCGTATAGCACAGTTATATTGTGCAATGTAAACAACACAAAACAGTATGAACCACCAGTGAGATGAGATCCCTTTTGTGAACATCATGCCAACCATGGCAAAGCTCCACAACTGGCATTTCTAGAATCCAGATAACTAAGAAGTACAGCAAATTCATAAAGAGATTACTAGCAAAATCGAGTTGATGTTACAAAAATTAAAAATTGTAAGGTGATTTGATGGCTAATAAATTACAATAAACAATCTTTCAACAATGTCTACACAGGTTGATTGGCGGAGTTTTCTAACCTCAAGTAGGTACAATTTCTGGAGAAGAGGGAAGAAAGCGAACGAGGAGGGTCCCAATGGCTACACATAGCAGCACGAACTGGATGGAGCAGAACAAGGAGGCTCTGCTTGCTCTGGCCTGCAGCTTCAGGACTTCAGACGTCTCAGAGAGCTCCTTGCACTGTGACTCTAGTTTATCCACCATCTCCTCGAGCATCATCGCCCTGTTCTCGGTGTGCCGCAGCTTAGTTTCTAAGGATTCGCAATCTCCCGTCAGGGATTTCTGCATCTCGTACAGAGAAAATCGATCCTTTGTCATGGATTCCCAATCCTGCAATGCTCTTGTAAGGATAAAGCACTGAATCTCTGCCTCCGTCTTCTCCAAGAGCAGTTGGTCTACATCAGACTGCAGAAACAGCAGATCGTTGTTACATGCTGCAGTATCCTGTGCTTGTGTCTGGCTGAGTGCATCCAGTTCAAGTATTTTTGAATCCCGCTCATTGATGAGCAAGGTTGCCTCTTCCAACTTTGACTCAAGTATCTTTATCTTCTCACTTAGTTCTTCTACCGAATCATAAGGCTGGGGTGAGCTGCTCCATTCCGTTTCACTCTGGTGAGTTGTGGAATTTTCATCAGTTTCGTTCCTGATCTCCACAAACTTTTGGATCTCTGCAACATATATAGAAGCAAATAGTTATTGCAAAAACACTTGGCTTGGGCAAAAGAAGATTTTATTAGGAGAAAAACAAAGGTTTTGTGCAAAAAGAAAAGGAAGATTTCAGCATACCATTAAAAAAATATACATACGGGTTAAATCATACAGCAGCGACATGGTTAACTAGCATACACAGATTAGATTTCTCAGAACAGGTACAATAAGCTTGAGTTGTCTGTTATAAGACCTGCCCATGAGCGCATGGGTAATTTTTCGAAGTTATAAGGCTTGAAGAATAGCTAAACAGAAGAACACTAGCTGAAGAAAATAAATACTCCTTTTTCTCAGAAGTAGGAGATGAAGCACAAGTAAATTCAGTCCCAGCTGAAAATTCTAAAGGTGCATGGTATGTCAAAGCACAAGTAAATTCAGAAGAAGTGTCTCACAAGGCTTCTAGAACAGAAACTGTAGCTGTATAAAATAAATACTCCACTTCTCAAAAGTAGGAGATGAAGCTACTCAGTTATTCAGTCTCAGCTGAAAATTCTAAAGGTGCATAGTATGTCAAAGCACAAGTAAAGAAGAGGATTCTCACAAATTGAGCAGGTCAACAATTGTGTCAGTTAATTGTTGTAGCATTTGCATTCTTGAATTAAAAAGTAACATAACCTTTGAATTAAGAGCGTGTTCATTTCACTAGTTAACTGCATATGTCAAAATAGCAAAAAGTCTAAATTTGCTTTTGAATTTTGCCTAGACAAGAGTCCAACTCATCTGACAGCTAAAAAAACAAGAAACAAGGACCATTTGGCAGGATATCCTAGAAAATGTAAGCTACTTTCTACACCTGGTATGACAAACTCTTCTGCTGAAGCATATTCATTCAACAGTGCTGCATTATTGAATTAACCACCACTGGGTATGAAAGAAGCATAGAGCAACATAAAGTAAAATTTTCAAAAGATTATCCTCGGCAAGAACCATTCCTTTATTTGTTGTCTCTTCAATCAATGAAAGGTGAACTACAACAACTACTTGTCATATTCTAGCAAATTGAGTAGGCCACATTACAAACCTGAACTAATCAATCTCAAGTAGCAAGTGCCAAAACAATAGAAGCTCAAAGTAATCTGAAGATGCAGAAGCAAAGATGACAATTTGTCCTCCAAAAAAGTACTGATGATCAATTATGACAATTAGGTCTTTCATGAAGCACATCAAACAACAATTAATCTATCTCTTCAATTATGAGAAACTCCACAAAGAGCAGAATTCAATAAGATTTAATCATCTCTAATAGGCAAGCTTTGAAGTAACAGCAAGTTCGCAAGTTAAGCTGGTAGAGAGGAATTTGACCATACCATTCTCGAGTGCTTCCTGTGCTGACTGAAGCAACGTGATGGACTCAACATACGGATCAAGACCTGAATGACTCCCCCCATTCTCAAACTTTCCTACGCTCACTTCATCAAAGATGTGATTGTTGCCATCGGAATCACAGTTCCCCAATCCCCCAACTACACTCCCGTTCTCCTTGTAGAAACCTCCACTGATATACCGCGCCTCCTCGCTTGGAGGCTCGTCTTCATCACTTTGGTGATCATCAGGGAACAGAACCTTGTGAACACCATTGCTAGTGATCCCAGCACTAGATCTCCGTACATGAGCAGCGTTAGAGCTGCGGAGGTTGGACTCAACACTGGAGCGCGAATTCTCCGCTTCCACAGGGGAGGCGGCAGCGCGCGCACTGGCTCCGCGCCCGCGTGCAGCGCGGAGGTTCTTGCCGTGGCCAGCGCCACCCGGGGCGCGGGATCGCGCCCTGTCGCGATCCCGGCCGAAGCCGCCGGACGAGAAGTCGTGGCGCGGCGCGCTGGCGGCAGTGGAGAACTTGCTGGTGCGGTCGTCGCTGTTGTCCGAGTCGGCGCCGCCGGCGCCAAGCGAGAACCCGGCGGTGGCGATCAGGAGGCCGAGATTCGGGTCGAGCCGAGTCGGCACCGGCGGCGGGGACTCCTCCAGCGGCAACGGCACGAAGCTTGACTCCACGGACGCGACCGAGCTCTCCACCTCCTCGATGGCCGCGTCCTGCTTCCCCTTGGGCGCCTCGGTGGCGGCCCGGCGCTTGTGGAGCTGTTCGCCGTGGTTGCTGGCGCCGGCGGCCCCGGGGCTCGCCGGGGACCCCTCGTGGCGCTGCTGCTGCTGCTGGTCGCGCGGGATACGGCGCCACCGGCGTAGCCCGCGGCCCTTGGTGACCGGTTCCACCGGACTCGTCTCCGGCCCCGGCTCCGGCTCCTGCTCTGGCTCCGGCACGGGCGCCGGAGACTCGCCCACGGACTCGCCGACGCTGTTGGCGCCGGAATCCATGCTGCCCGCCGCCGGAATTGGCGTCAGAGGCCGCGGCGGCTTCAGAAGCCGGATGGGATCAGGTGCCGCATCTGGGGGCGGGAGAGCACGAGCCCTCGGGATCGGTGCTAGCCCTTGGTGGGGGCTCTTGGGATCGGAATTCTCCGGCCCGGGCTTGGAGCTGGGAGATCCAGGGAGCGGAAGGCGAGAGGAAACAGAGAGCATCAGTAAACAAACAAGTCAGAAAAAAAGATGGATATTTTTTTTGTTCGGCTGTTCGCTGTACGTGGCCAGTATTCTGTGTGGGACCCGCGTCCTAGCTGGCGGGCCCTACAAAGTACATCTTGCTAGCGTCGTGTCAGAGTCGGGGTCTCCCGGCCGCCGCCGGCGTGACGGCTGCTATTACCGCATTTGGGCCGCATCCTTAAGTAGTTGGGCTCGCAGAGCCGATCGGCCGGTTAGCTACACTCACGGCCCATCTACAGAGGCGAAGTCGCGAGCTAGAGAGAAGGGGTGCTGTGCTAAGGCCCTCATTTATTGGGCCGTAAGCAAGGCCCTCGGCGCCGTGAAGAAGCTACCGGAATGCGCCGCCGGCCTGTCGTCCCCCGGCTAACCAGCAGAACAAGCCCGCTCGCTTCAACAGCGGCCTTGCAGCCCATCTATCCATGGGCTGCAACCCGCAAGCCCAGTAGGCACCTGATGTTTTCTTCAGGTTTCCACCGTCTTCCCGTTCAGCTTGTTTCCAGTCTCGCGATGACAGTGGAGAGAGGCGATGGATAGTGCTGAGATTTTTCTGTTGTATTGTATTCTATGGAGAAGCAGAACGAGATTATGATTCACAATTTCTCAATGGACAGCAACGAACCCGTCATGGACAAGGATGGCAGTTTTGGTCATGGCATGTACTGTCATAGGACTAGCGAACAAAATGATCCGGCGCAGGATTAATTAGCGGCTACCGCTGATGACGATGCTGTCACTGTCCGTGATTGCATTGCAGCTGGAGTTCATGGTTTGACATGGTTTGGCGTGCATGGTTGGTCCTGGTCTCTCCTGAAGGCCAACATTTGCAGTGATTTGTAACTTGGAGTTGTATACTTGTATTTGCCGCCATTTTTTGGGTTGATATAGCACTGGCTGCTGATGTTTGGCCGCAAACACTCCCAAAGATTAGACAAACAGATTGAACCACACACACAAACGCATCCCTTATTTGTTTTTCACTCGAGATAAGTTCGTTATTCTTCCAAACCATGGCCATTTCCCATACAAACCAGAGTCATCACAATTCACATGCACCATTTCGGTCTGAGCAACCGGCCACCGGACCGGACGCCGATCAGGCGACGCGGCGGCACAGCATGAGCCCGTCGGCGACGGCGAGCTGGCAGACGTGGACGCGGCGGTCGGCGGCGAGGGCCGCGTTGAACTCCCTGGCGAGCGCCGCGAGTGCGCGGTCCCGCTCGGAGAGCAGTGGCTCGTCGGCGGGCGCCGCGGCCACGGAGCCGCCCCACTCGAACCAACTGCAGCAGCCGCTCGTGGTAGTTGAGGAAGTTCGCCTTGTCCGCGTCCACGAACGCGAAGTCGAACGCGCCTTTGTTGCCCTCCTGCAAAGCCAAAATCGCAGCGCCATGCCCGGGCATCATCTCCGAGCTGCAAGAACGTCCGCACGGGATGGCGTCCGTCCGTCCTGTGCGGGGGCAGACGAAGAGGAAGTTCATCTCACCTCGGCGACCATCTGGTCCAGCACCGGCAGCGCGAGCCCGACGCGGAAGTCGATCTTGTGCGCCACGCCGGCCTTCTCGATCACCGGCGACCCTATCTGGTCATAGCTCTCGCGGGTAACGTCGATGGCCACGATCTGCCACACCATCACCGAGCACGGGGAGATTGATCAGCGACAGGACCATGCCGTTTGCGCAGAGCTGATGCAGAGCCGTGGCGAACTGAGGACAGGAGGACACCGACCTTGCCGTCGTCGGGGAGCGCGAGGGCGGTGGCGAGCAGGGAGTACCCGGTGAACACGCCCACCTCGATGGCGTTCCTGGCGCCCAGCATCTCCAGCAGGAGCCCGAACAGCTGCACCTCGTCCGGCGACGCCGCCATGGCAGCCCTGCAGCGCGCCTCAGCGCACGGCAACAAACGTCAAACACCTACCATGCTCAAGGACACGCCAACGAACGGAACGATCGAGCAGCTCGCGGATCCGAGGACGACGTGCGACTCACATGGGGTGGGAGGCGGTGGCGAGGCGGAGCTCCCGCAGGCAGTCGGGCTCGCGAGGGAACACGGTGGACTCCAGAATGTACTAGCAGCAGGCGATTGGCGCGAGACGGAAGAGAGAGATCAGAGGCGTCAGTCTCGTCGTGCGGGTGAAGAAAGGATTGGCGCTGGTGATTTGGATGATGGATTAGTTACCTGGTACAATGGCTCGCTCTTGAGGAGGGTCTTGTTGTGTAGGCTTGCCGACCCGGCGGCCGCCTTGTTGCCTTCTCCAGCGCCGGTGGCGGCCATCATGGTGCGGCTGCTTTTCCTCGCCGGCGAGATATTGTCGCGAGTCTCTGCAAGCAGGCCGGGCCGTCTGCTTCCTGCAATGAAGGAGATGCCATATACTGGTCATCCTACATATTAATAATAATTAAATTGTGAGAATAATAGTATTAATTGATTGATTAAAACAGCACGCTGCCACACCAGACACCACTGGGCTCGCTCATGTGGTCAATAGTCTCCGGTTCCTCGGCATAGAGGGCACACGCATCATCGTCCCTAGGCCCGTGGCGACTAGATGTGGGCATTCAGTTAAACCGAACCAAACGGTTCTTCGGTTTTTCATAAACTTCGGTTATCTAAAAGCAGGAACCGATCGGTCTTGAAAAAAATAGAAACCAAGAAAGTTCGGTCTCGGTTAGTTCGGTTCGGTTCCGGTTCTAACCGAACTAACCGAGCAATTTCATTCAAAAGCTCAATTTCAATTTTTGGATGAATCAAAACCAAAGAAAAATACAGAGATATGAGGAGGAACACTTCCAACACGTCACAGAAAAAGAAGTCAGTAAGTTTTCAGAAAATACTGCAAACAAATTGCTCAGAGCACAAAACAAACACCAATCACGAGAGTCTGGTCTCTGTAATGAATTCCTTTGAGGCTTTGGTTTATTTTTTTAACAGTGAAATCAATCCCATCTACCAGGAGCATGCACGGGCGGCCACAGGCCACACGCCTGATGAGTTACACTGTGAGACGGAGAGAGAAGCGGGCGGCCAGCACCCTGCTCACGGGAGTCACGGCGGCTCGGCTCGGCTTCAGCGGCCTGCGTGGAGGGGCCTCGGAAGAGGAGCGGGAGCAGTGACCCTGCGGGGAGACGCCGCCGCAGGCTGCTGCTGGCGGCCTGGTCCTAGTCGCCGCGCGCCGCTGCAGCTTTAGTGCTTGGCTTGCCGTGCAGCGCCGGGTGCGGGGCCAAGGAAGGCGAGGTGGACGAGCGAAGGATCTGCGGCCCTGCGGCGAGGCGCCGCCGGAGCCGCCGCTGGTCGGGCCTGGTCGCCGAGACGCCGAGTTGAGCAGCCGAGCAGGGGCCAGGAGAGAGCGACGGCCGTCCCTCACTCGAATGGATAGAGTTACGGGAGGGAGCAGGGAGTTATGTTCACCTGTTATATAGTTAGGCTGTGTTTGGAAGTTGTAACTGGAGCCTGGAATTTGGAATTGGAATCTACTGTCTTCAATGTCGCCGTTTGGATGTCCAAACAATTGAGAGTTGGAATTGGAGAGGAAGACCGAGCGGCATTGCTTTCTCCTGGACCGCACCTCCCCCAATTCAGAGGCTCCAGCCTCCGTATCGCGAGGCATTCACCCCTCCCCACTCGTCCGTCCGCCTCCTCGACCCCGAAGGAAAAAACAAATCCCGACGCCCCTGCCTTCCGCCGCCGGCCCGTCATCGTTCCCCGGCGCCCTTCCCTTCCCCTCCCCTCCCCTCCTGACTACGTCGATCCCGCGCTGAGTCGAGCGTCGCCGTGCCGTGCGGTTGCTCCGCCCAAGAGTCGCGCGCCGCAGCACCCCACCCCTCCGCCCCCAAATCCGGTGCTGCCCCTCCGCTGCCTTCTTCCTTCGCCGGTGAGGCGCGGGCAGCGTGGAGGAGCTCCGCCTGGAACCGGTGAGACGTGGGCGGCGCACGGCCCCTGGCTTCGTCCCCGCTGCTGACCGGCCCGCACCTTCATCCTCCACTTCCAGCAGTGAGATCCGCGCCTTCTTCCTCAACTTCGGCAGCGAGGTCCGTTTCTTCTTTCTCAACTCCGGCAGCGAGTTCCGCGTCAATTCTCCAATGCCATGGTATGAGCATCCAAACACGAATTGGTATTCACTACTGATGTGATTACATCTAACAATTTCATCTACATCCAAACAATGGCTTTGATATTGCATCCCAATACCAATACTACTCTGATTTGGTATTGAAGTCAATTCAATACTAAGGTCTCCAATGCCAACATCCAAACGCAGCCTTAGGGTTTTCAGGATATTGGGCTGGGCTGGTATGCTATGTTATTGGGCCTCCATGTATATATCGGTCAGTTCGGTTAGTTCGGTTAACCGAGGCCTAGAACCGAATTAACCGGAATTATTTCGGTTCTCCAACTATTGGAACCGAATAGGTGACCGAAATATTCGGTTCTCGGTTAGTCGGTTCGGTTTTCGGTTCTCGGTCAATTATGCCCACTCCTAGTGGCGACGTAGCCTATTCGAGGTCCAGGGACGACCTAATAGGGTCAGCCAATGAAAGTCTACATTTATTTGGCGACTTGACCTTCCACATGAGTTTACTATCCAGAATGGAGGACTGCCCCAGAAAAAAGACTCTGTAGACGCTCGCAAAGGTGAAAACGTCGTCCGGAGTGCACTTCCAAATAAAATGGTCATCCAGAAAATGGTCAAGGCCGCGACCCGCAATAATACTCCAAATGTTAATATATTAAAGAATAGCGGCAGAGAAAAGCGATCCGACGATGTCTTTAACCCACCTATTTTCGACCAAAGCCTGCGCGTTTGCACGTCGCGGTAACGATCACTGTGATTCATGTGTAAACTAAACTAGTTGTAATATGGTATTAGCAAGTTGTAACAATAAAAACCAATGTATTAGGAGGATGTGACTCTTGATTTTTATTAACTTATGGTATATGCGCTTGCCATCGTATATGTAGCACAAACCTTAACGTAAATTCAAGACACCAAAACGTGTAGTTTAGGCATTTTATTAGGACACCCGATCGAGTGGCATTTACAGAAACACTATGGCGAATTGGCGACGCACGCGTTGACGAGTACTGGACTAGGCAGCACGTTCGTCAAGATGACGTGTGACGTGTTGTACTGGTACGTCGCACGAGGCAACAGCAGGCGGTGGCACCGCATGGCACTGGCAGCGCCGTCGGCGACCGGAACTCACCTCGTTGCGCCGGTGTGGCCCTAGCGCGCGGAATTTTTTGGATTTTTAAA
>JAZFNS010020000.1:46368926-46382844 GCA_037127165.1 Alloteropsis angusta | reverse complement strand
GGCTCTATATGATGCAGAACCTGGGCCCATGGCCAAGAGGCAAAGGACATCTCACTCGATTCCTTTGCAATCTGCAGGCCTCCAATCCCCTGTGATGCCTTCCCACTCAGTTCCATCTGCAAAATGGGGCCCATTATCAGCAAGAGGCAAGAAGCCAAAGACGGTATGTTCAGAATATATACATAATGTTTCTCACTTGCTGAGAGAAATTTTATGATGGTTTCTTTACTTGTACAGCCCATGGCATTGGCACTGCCATCCGCGGATCCAAGTTCATTAATAAATCACAAAGTTTATACAAGGTGGCCAGCCGACAACAACTTCTATGAGGCCACCATAACCCAGTATAACCCCGTGACGGTTGGTTTCAAATTTCGCTACTATTTGCTCCTGTGACGCGGATATGCATCAGTGTCTAGTAACCTTCTTTCATGACCCCTTTTAGGGTGAACACGCACTCATCTATGATATTGGCACACAAGCTGAGACTTGGGAAATGGTCAGGCTTTGTGATGTAAGCACTGTTTGCCTATAATGCCTGTATTGTTTTCCTTTATCCGTTTTCTCTCCCTTTCCCTGTGTAATGGTTTTGCCTTCTGCGTTAGTTAACACTTACTCCCTCCGTCACAAAAAGAATGATGTTTTATGATTTTTTAGACAGATTAAGGATGAATAGAAAAGACGCATGTGCCCCTAACTAATATAGTAAGTTGAGGTGGAGATAGAATATTTGTACCATTTGTTGATCCAATTTAGTGCTGCATATGGTAATTGATATGGTCTGAATTCTAAAACATCAATCTTTGTGGGACAAATTTTGAATCCCAGAACATCATTCTTTATGGGACGGAGGGAGTAAGTGTTTTTTTTTTGTTATGCTTTCAGTCCATAGCTAATATTTTAGACGCTTGGCCATGAATCAACAATAGTTGATTTTCTGTATGTGCCTGTGATAGTATCTGTTGATTGGTGCCTACTAGTTCCTGTCTGCTCATGTACCCCAATAAGGCTGAAATGTAATGGGTAAAAGATTTTCGTTGCAGCAGTTCCCTTGCCTTTTTTTTATTTCTTTTTCTTTTTCTTTTGCTTTGGTACCATACACTAATATTAATACGTTTACTGATCTACTAGAGCTGAAACCTACGGCTCATATGTTAATATAAATATGGGCATTTGTTGAATGACATGCTTGGTGTGTAAGTTAGTTAAAATTATCTTGTTGAATTAGTCTGGCTGATTGCCACCTTGCTTTTAATTATTCCATTGAATATTCGTTGACACTCCTTTAACAGATGCCACCTGAAGATATAAGATGGGAATTTGACGGACATCTTCCGAGTAGAGATGGTTGGGGCCCATCTGGCCCTATGTTGAGGAGGCACCCAGGCAACAATGGTTCTATGGCAGGTCCGATCCGGAGGAGAGGCAGGTTATCGATAAATGAGCCTATAAAGGACTACACACCATCTCAAAATGGCATCAATAGGAATTTCGATAACATTGACATTCCAAACACTGAAAGTGTTGTGACAGAGGTATATTTTATTCAAGAAGTGGGACGCAGAAGGTAATCAGATATAATTTTGTCTCACAGTTGTATGTTCACAATAGGTGGAGAGGGTATTGTCTAATCCAAATATGCGTGAAATTGAAAAGGCGAGGAAACTACTGAAAGTGAGTATGCTCTTCTGTTCCCTTTACAGAATATTTTTTGTGAATGGCAAAACCTAGTTATGATCATTTCTATTCGTGTAATCGTGATATGTGAATCCAAACGATTGTCCTTGTAGGATCAAGAGCAGTCACTACTGGATGCAATTGCCAGCCTCGATGAAGCATCTGATAGCGAAAGTGGTAAGTTCCTGGTCAGTTCTAGACTGCACTGTAGGAATAATTGTAATATCGAGGCACAGATAATATTGCCCAAAATGGTGTAGCATTTAAGAATGGTGTATTGTAGAAAATAGGTCCTTGGATGAACATACCATGACATATTGTGGTTTTAAATAGAATCTTATAAGCCTTCCTAGATATCGGTTACTTTTGGATATCAGGAATGTAGTGGTGAAGCACTGTACCTGGTGCTTTACTATTGATAACTATTTCACTTTCCTGCTTTTGTGTAACAGAAGATATGGCCACAGAAGCCCGAATGGGTCCTGCTGGCGATGGGAATGGCATTGCTACTTAGCGTTTCAGGCGTGTTGTTGGAATTGGAAGGTCAACATGCTTTTGTGGACCACCCGTCACTGGGCAAAGAAATCACGTGATGGCGAACAGACATATGAAAAGGGCTAATTGGAAACAGTTGCCAGTTGGCGCCTGAAATTGGAAACTTTGAAGAAAGAACTGTTTGGGCGCCATCTGTTGTGGTGACTATGGGGGGTAGTATTTCCAGTGTAACAAACTAGAAGTAACTTGATATTCTAGAAATGATCATTGACATGAATCACCTGAAGATGTCTAACCCTAGCGTAATATCCTCCACAAACTGTCTCAGATGTACACTGGATTTTGCCTTTGTGATTTAGTGAACAGGCAAAGCTTACTGTTCATGTATTCAAATGTGAAAGGACTTGTCAATGCCGTTTTCATACGTCTGTGTGTGTGTGGGAAAATGCTGTTTCACGTGTTTGCAACAAGGGTATATGCATAGCATAACATAATGTTTCACGTGTTCTCTTCAGTATGCAACCCTTTGCCCGTTGGGAGAGCGACAGACTGAAGTTCTGAAGCCTGAAGGTCGCTTGTTCGATCCACGCTCACCGCATTGTTTTTGTCAAATAATCATATCATCGCACAGCATTTTTCTTTTATTTGGTGCTCGCCGTTTTGGCAAATACTCATATCATCGCATAACATTTTTCTTTCATTTGTTGCTCGCCGCTTTGTTTTTGACAAACACACCAGCATAGCATCTGGTCAGCATTGTTTCTGGCGAACACACGTATCGTTTATCTTTCATTTGTTGCTAGCATTAGCAGGTTCGTAGCCCTTCCCAGCTATGAACGGTTCAAGGTGTTTTTGTCTCATTTGTTCAAGCCAGACAACTAATTGTCGATTTTTCTTTCCTTTCTTGCTAGGGTTTTGTTGAAGTCAGACAACTAATTGTTGATTTTTTTTGTATTTTTATGACTTCTACGCATTTTTATTTCATTCGTTGCTAGGAAATAGAATCGGTCGAAAAAAAAGAAACGCTAGTAGAGTTGGAGGTTTGTCATCAAGCAGAACCAGAAAATAAAAAGGTCCTTCAGTCCCCCAAACCAGCATGTCAAGCTCTGGCTCCCTAGTCCCTACCACATCCTACTACGTGATTTACACACATCTGAAACTATGGCTTCACTCGTTGCAAACAGACTACGGACTACCCCTGCTTCTATCCTTCTACCGTCATTGTCAACCTACCTGCCTCTCCCTCTGCGCTTCCCAGTTCCCGACGACTTCTCTGAGCCGGTCGTCGTCTTGGCCCTCTTGGCCGGCGGTGGCGTGGCCGGAGCCGGGCCTCGTTTCAGCGGCCGCCCGACGCCTCTCTTCGTCCCGTTACCCCTGCCGCCCCTCCTGGAGCCACCGCCACCGCCGCGGCCCGTGCCCTCCTTCCTGCCACCGCCTCTCTTCCTGGTGGTGGTGGTGCTCCCCAGCTCCGCTGATGCGGCAGCGGCCGACGCCGACCGCTTCCGCGTCGTCCCCAGCGGGGACCCCCGCTTCCTGGAGGGCGACTGGTTCAGCCGCTTCAGGAAGTCCACTGCGTTCCGTTTCTTGGCTGGCCCTCCTAACGCCGCGCCGCCACCGTCCTTCTTGTCGCCCTTCTTAGCTCCATCCGTCGCCATGGACGTGTCGTTGGTCCTCTTCGCTGGCCTCAGCCCAAGACCCGACGGGTTCCTGGCAGCGCCGCCGCGGCCCTTCTTTGTCCTCAGCCCTCGCACCTTATCCCTGGTCGCCGTGGCCACGGCCTTCTTCTCGTCCTCGCTCTCTTCTTCTTCCTCCGCCATCTCGGCCTCGGCCTTCGCCACGCTCTCCTCCTTCCTTGCGGCGGCTGCGGCCTTGGCGATGGAGCTCCGCTTGCGGCACACGATCAGCGGCTTCCCCTTCTCGATCAGCGACCCAACAATGTCAGCGCCGACGGTCGCCGGCGCTGCAGCTACGCGCTCTTGCTTCGGCTCGGGGAGGACCGCCAACGCCTGCGCGGTGACAAGCGCGCGGGCCTCGACCGCCGCGGCGTGCTCGGGGGCGCTGCGCGGGAAGAAGACCACGGCGTTGGTGCAGAGCAGCAGCAGGTCGCGGTAGAGCTCGTGCGCGGGGTAGTGGTCGTCCTCGTCGGCGCGGGAACCCGCCGACGTGTCCAGCCTGCGCCGCACGGCCTCCAGGTCCACGTGGCGCCTGATCGTGCCCCGGTACGCGGTGGCCTCCTGCAAGTGGATCGAATTGACTCAGACGTAAACCAAAAGAATAAATTTGAAAGGAACAAAAAAAAAAACGGAAAAGAACATGGAAGAAAATATCTGTGAGCGTCGTCTAGCTACAAGGCACCGAGCCATGTCTGATTGATTGCAACGCTGCACCCAACTTGGGTTACTTGGCCGTGCTAGAATGCAAGGAGCAGAAAAGATGCCAACTTTCCCCGTGAAAAAAATTTACGAAAAATAAAACTGATTACAGGTGACTTCTGAAAATTACGAGAAGAATCTAATAAAATAATTAGAGCATAATTAATTAATAATTAACGGATGATTAATATATATAGTCACGGTTGTAAATTATATATTAAAAATGCTCATTAGATTCATCTTGCAACTTACACGCCACCCATGTAATAAGTTTTTCTTAATCTACATTTAATATTTAATACTGTATGCATTAAAAATTGTACGGACGAATTTTTTTGGATAGAAACTAAACATGATGGCCTTCTTTTCACACGAATGGTAAATTCACTGCTACTCTGCTAAAGATTATCTGCTTGCTAGATACAAACTGTTGCTAGACGTCATCCATGCCAAATTTCCAGAAACAGGTTTGTTATTTTAGGAACCCTGGAAATTTTGCGCGTTTGCAGCCACACCTACCCCACCAAACCTGAAGTCATCTTCCTACTCGCAAGCACGCGCAGCGCTGCCCTGCTCGAACTGTCGAACACGCCTGGCCTATGTAAAATCAGGTAGCTCACGGATTAGGGCAGCTAATCACAGGTCATCATGCATGCCACATGCACGCCCAAACTTATCCAAAGATTTCCACATCCAGGAGACCCGCTAATCAAGAGGGTGGGACCCGACGCCTGACATCTCACCGGACCCAGTCAATTTTTCACCGGCAGGTTTTACGATTTCGCCCCTTCCGAAATTTTTAACCTTTGGCAGCCTCATATCCCGCGGGTGAAAAGATGATGATGAACAAGGGGGGAAATTATTGGGGGCACCTACCTCGCCTTCGTGCTCGTGTAGCCGCTGCAGGACGGAGCCGAGCTTGGCCGCGACAGCGTCGAAGAGCGCTGCGAGAGGAGCGAACCGGGCGGCAGGAGGCGGGCAGGGCGCGGACGCCGCCTCCTCGTCCTCCTCGGTCTTCCCGCTGCCGGTGACGCCGCGGCGGCGGCACAGGCTCGCCGAGCTACGCACGTCGCTGCTTTCCTTGGACGCGGCCGCGGACTCGCCGGAGGCCTCCTGCTTCTCCTCCTTGGCGCCGCCGCCGCCGCCGGCCCCGCCCTTGTGGCCTGGGGGCTTCGGGGGCTTCAGATCTGTGGAGTTGGACTCCCGGCACGACCGCCCGGGCTCCTCGCCGGAGACGCCATCGTTGCCGCTCGCCTCGTCCGGCTTCGCCTCGCCGGAGACGCTCCGCTCCCGCTCCTCCCTGAGCCGTTTCACTTTCGTCTGCAGCGTCCTGCGCGAATAAAAAAAAACCCAAATTATTTTTCAATAAAATAAACCGTGGCCGAGCGATCGCCATCAAACGGCTAGGAGAACGGGACGAGGGTTTTCAAAAGGTATTAGTTTTTCTTGTTTGGATTTTCCTTCTTTTTTTCCCCTCCTCCGGATTCCATACCCGATGGAGAGATCGCATCGCTCGACGTCGCGGCGGAGCTCGGCGACGCGCAGCCGCCGGAGCTCGTCCACCCACCCCTCGGCGGCGGAGGCGGCGGGGTCCTCAACGACCTCGTCCTCCTCGCCGCCGCTGCTGCCGGCGGTGGAGAAGCGGCGGTGGAGGTGGCGGAAGCGGAGGCGGCAGCTGTGCGGCGTGAGGCCAGGCCGGGCGGCGAGGGGGCTCCGCGTCTGAACCTCCATGGCCACCGAGTCCCAGCTCGCCGTGCCGTGCCGGGTCACGGCGCACGCCAGGAGGAGCTCCTCCAGCGTGCCCCAGATCTCCACGCCCTTCTCCGGTGACGCCGTCGCCTCCGATTCCGGCGACGCCTCGGTGCCGTCCGACCCGTCCGCCATCCTTCCTGCGTGCCCGGCTCGCCGTCAGGACTCAGGAGGTGGTACTAGTTGGAGGTGTGGTTCAGCCCTCGCGATGCGTCTCTTGCCCTCCTCCGTTGCTTTCCCCCGTCGCTTTTCTCCTCGGCCCCGGTTTGATTTTTATCGGTAAAGAAGATGGCAGGGTGGTCATGGCAGCCAGCCAGCCGAGCGCCCGAGCCCAGCGCGCGTCCTAGAACTTGCGGAAAAATTTCCGAGTTCACCAGGGGTGTTTCGGAGAAATTTTCAGAGTGGGGCCCACAAGCAACTGAAGCAACTGAAGTCAAAACCCCAAATCCTAAACCCTTCCGTTTCAAATTGCAGGTGGTTTAACTTTTTTAACCCTAACTTTGATCATTCATCTAAACCTAAAAAATTATGCAGATTATCATATTTTTTATTATGAGTTGCTTAACTAATACAAATACTTCAACAATAATTCAAATTTGATTTGCATAAATTTTTTGAATAAGACGAGCGGTCAAACTTGAGATAAAAAAATCAAGCGACCTATAATTTAGAACGGAAAAAGTACCAAGATTTAAGTTTTTTTAAAAAACATACAAGATACAAACAGCGGGAAAAGAAGCTTTGGTCTGGAAGGTAAATCCCGGTGAGTTTGCGAGTGTGGCATGCCAGTTTTGAATTTTATAATTTGTGTGCGACCGAATGGACTAGTGCAGGTTGATCCGTTGATAGATGACAGTATGCTCGATTTTCAACTCGTATCAAGTTTGTGCCGAATCTAACATGGATCTTCGTCCAGATTGCTCGAAAACGACGCAGGATTTCCATAATAAGTTTACTGAAACAATTCAAGGTTTTGAAAGAAATGGGCACGACAGACCATTATTTCCCAATTCCACTTTGCAGGAGATATAGTCATATCGAGTTATTATCCACTCACGTCGCCCCCCGCGCACGGGCGACCTAGCGGCTCCCCACCACCGGCTTCCTCCTCCGCCCTCCCTCCTCTCTCTCGCTGCGCTGCCGCCCGAGCGGGGCACCGGTGGCTCGCGCGTCCTGCAGTGAAGGCGGCAGCAGGGCGTTCTTCCTCTTCTCCGGTAGCTGGGGCGGGCGCGGCTGCCTAGGCACTTCGGGGCCCTTCGCTGGCGTTGTGTGCCTGCGCGGCGNTGTTGGACATCTATACTGAAAAGGCACAGCTGAAGGCCGAAGCAGAGTCACAGCATGCTCGTGCCAAATCAGCAACTATCAGCGACTCCTGGACGCTTGATCTATACAGCAAGAAGCCAAGAAGCATGGTAAAAAATGACATAGAAATGGAAAAGCAATCGGACATGGTTCGCATGGCTAATCCAATCTGGAGCCTCACTTGCACTCCACCCCTGCCTCGGCAGCTCGCCGCGGGGTGCTCTTGCGCCGGCTCCCATGGTGCCGGAAGCCGCTCTGCTTGACGGCCTCGTCCTTCTCCGTCGCGGGGTCGCAGCCTCGCTTATTCGGCTGCCGCCGCCGCCGCCTCTTCTTCCCTCCGTTCTCGGCCGAGCCCTTGCCCTGCGGCACGGCCGGTTTCTCGCCGTCACTGTCCTCCATGGGCTCCACCTTATTATTAGCACTGTCCTGCTCGTCGTCGGTGTCATCAGCCTTGAGGTGCTTCTGCGACCGTCCCCTCCTCTTGTAGGCTGGCATCACGCCCTCCTCGTCGCCGCTGCCGGCGTCGGCGTCTCCGTCCTCGTTCTTGGTAGCTTGGGACGTCGGTCGTTTAGCCTTTCCTCCTTTAGGCCTGCCCATCTCTAGAAACCCTCTCACACTTGTTGCGAGCTTCTTGTTCTGGTGTCAGGACCCGGTCAATCACACAGCTGAAAATATCCACAGGAAAAAAGAGAGATATCCAGGCTGTTTTCATACGCATGTCAATAGCTAGAAAGGGAAAACAGTGGGGAAGAAGTAACAGGAAGAATTATAGGCTACAAATGGTTAATAGGAGACTGACCAAGCAACTAATCTTTTGCCTATTTTGTGATATGCTACTGAAAATGACATTCATATTTTTTTTTTGAAATAAGAATGACAATCAGATAACGGAGGAGATACATTGCAACCATAAATCTGCTATCGAAGCGATTAATACCAAAGTAGAACCAACTACAGAAGAGACTAGTACTCCATCTAATGCAAAAAATCTGGAACAAAGGCAAGAAGAATGTCCGGAGCTAAGCCTCTCACATCTCCTATGTTGACCTCCATACACTCACCAACACAACGATCTCAAGATCGATACATATGCGGAAGAATAACGCAGACATCGAGAGCAAGAAAACGAACCGAGAACTGACCGGCTGTGGACCTGCGGTATCAGTATCATGCAGAGACCAGCGAGCTATAAACTTGTCTCCAGATGAAAACACGCGATTCAGAGAATCATATGGTTTCTATCCGCGAGAGATCTTCAAGGTTGAGCAGAAGAAACTACCAACCAACCGGGGCAAGAACAAGGGGGTAGCGCTGGCGGTGGCAGGGCGGTGATGGATTCTTAAAGAGCGGCAGTAGAGGTAGAGCTGCCAGCGTCCGATCGAGGTTTCGCGCAAGAGCTCCCTCCACGGGTATTTGAGCAGCGAAGGCGGCCGGAAGAACTGACTGGCCTCGCTGTTGTGCAGAGAGGAGAGGGAGGACGAAGGGAGGAGGATGCTTGGCTTGGCCGCCAGAAATATGTGATGCTCTCTCCCTGACCCGTACGAACACCAGCGCGGGCGAGCGAACGTACCAGGGACCCAGCCCCATGGACAGGCGCCAACAGTAAAAGCCGTTCCGCGCGCTGTTCCCGCTCCTACAGGTACTAGGAGCCGGGTAGAACGGCCAATGAAACGGGAGCTCGCAACCTGCGACACGCCAATGTGCAATGTCCCTGGCTCCCTGCTGGGCTCAGTGCACGCACCGGCACTGCTCCTCCCCGTACGGAGAAGAAACGCGACGCGACGCGACAAGAGTACGAGAGGAGACGAGACGGAGTAAACCAGTCACCACACCAAACGGGGAAGGAACACGGGGCCGGCCGGGGACCTCCGCCCCCTCCGACTCCGAGGCCGGCACTGCACGGCGGGCGAATAATCAGCCTGCTTGTGCTCCGTCGTGGACGGTTTTCGAGCGAAACCGTGTGCCGCGAAACCGGGTCGTGCCGGCCGGCCCGCGGATCTGGGGCCAGGTACGTGTTGGGCCGCCGCCGCTGCCTGCCTTGTGCGCGGAAAATGAAAATCTCAGCGTGCGGTGCGGTACGCCCGACCAAACGCCCGCACTCGGGAGTGTCGAGATCCAGTGAAAAGGAAGGAAGCCCGCAGCGGCCGTGAGGTGGTGGAGGTCAGGAGCGGGAGGAGCCGTGGAACGGAAGGCGCGCTGCGCGGCGGTCGCGTCCGGCACAAGGAAAGCAAAGCTGGCGGCCGGCGGCTTCCCCCTCACTCACACTACGAACCTCTCCGCTCCCCCCGTCTCCTTTCCTACCGCATCATGGGAGCGGCGAAAGTCACGCACAAGCACAGCTCGTCGTCGGTGTGGCGTTCTTTTGTGATTTTCCTTCATTTTTTTCCGTCTCTTTGTTCAGGAACTCAGACGAGGCCGCCGTGGCGCCGAGCCGTCGATCGGGAGACAAGGGAGTACAGCGCGTGGGCGCGGGCAGGCGCAGCGGCAGCGCGCGTTTGTGGTGTCTGCCGGTGCCGGCCGCGGGCGCGCGCTGGCCGACAGCCTCGTGCCAAGGCCTGCGGCCGCGCTCGTGCCCCGCTCCCGTGCTCGTTTTGCCGGGTTCAGACTTGAGACCCGCGAATAAAACCACGCCGCGCTCTGCCCTGCTGAATGAGTGCAGGGCAGCGAGCGCCACGGGCGCCCGTGTTGCAGGCTTGAACCTTGAAGCAGGGGAGGGGAGGAGGGAGCCGGACGCGTGCGTGCACACGCTTGGGGTCAAGGCACCAATGATCCCGTTGGTCGCCACGACGCGGGGCAGGGGCAACTCAGGGGAAGCAGAAGCGTGTTGGGGTGTTGCTGCCTTGCTGACCTCCCTTTATTTTTTTCCTTTTCCCTCCTTGTTTTACACCTAGAGAGGCACCTTCTTTTTAGTTTTCTCTTCTTCGTTTCTTTAAGAGGATGGTCTGTTCAGCTGGTAGAATGAATAGTGCTCGGCTAACAGAATAAATAGTATTATGTAAGAGAAAATAAGCCGAAACTTACCAGCCGAACACTATTCAACGTGGCAGACCAACGGGCTCCAAATCTCTGTCCGAGTGACGCTGCTGGTGAATGGTGAGGTCCTTTTCATCTATGGGGCCGCCCATTTTGTTCTATACAGCATAAAAGCCCATGGACTGAATCGTATGCTAGAAACGAGAAAAAGGCCCATTTAGTATGCTACCCCGCTGTTGCAGCCTGCAATTGAGAAGGCCCCGTTCCCACTTCCGACCCATCCTGCTGCGCGGGCCGCTTCCGATCCATTTGCACTCTCTCCAGTTGCAAAGTTTAGTCCACGACATTGTCCACCAGCCCGCGGCCTTCTTCCGCGACGTGATCCTGGGCTTCTCCCTATTTCCAGCAGCCCCGGCATTTCTTCCGGCAATCCTCCGCCGGTGTCATCCTCGCCCAGTCGAACGAACGGTTCAGAGCTCGACAATCGACGACGCGGGCCCATATCCCGGTGTTCGACGCATCGAGGGATAGATTGTGCTACCGATTCCTTCAGTCAAAGTAAAATCAGTATCTGACAGAGACATTGGGTTTCACTTAACTGATGACAAACCTTGAAGAGGTTTACTACGGACAGAGATAGTTGCCGACAAGAGTTTCCACTCTCATCCACACAGCACACACCCCAGCACCATAGCCGTGCGTGACGATCTTTCCAACTGATCGACCCCCGCTGTAGGAATTCATGCACGGTTCAGAGCTGACGACGAGCGATCATTGCTGGTTTGCTACACATGCATCCTCTGCAGAAAATGGAACAGCCAGCTACCACTGCATCAACTACATGCTCGTGTTGCAGGGCGGCAGCGGCGTGCCGCACAGGCACCTGTTGTGCGCGTAGCACTCCGCCCCGTGCGCCGACATGAACCTCCCGGCGGGGATCTCGCCGCAGAGCTCGTTGTAGCTGACGTCCAGGTGCTCCAGCCTCACGTCCATCAGCGACTTGGCCACCCTCCCCGTGATCCGGTTGTGGCTCAGGTCCAGGAACCTCAGGTGGTGCGGGAACCTCACCTCCGTCATGTCGAACTCCAGCGCGTTCCACGACAGGTCGATCTTGGCCGCCGGCCTCGTGATGCCGAACAGGAACGGCGACGGGTCGCCGGCGAGCTGGTTGCGCGACAGGTCGATGGTGTCCACGTCGCCGTAGTCGTCGCGGGGTATCGCCCCCGTGAGCCGGTTGTTGGAGAGGAGCAGGAACCTGAAGCTCCCGTGCAGCAGCCCCGGCGGGATGGCGCCGGTGAGCAGGTTGCCGCTGAGGTCCAGGTACCTCAGGTTGGGTAGGGCGGCCAGGGACGCAGGGATGGGCCCCGCGAGCTTGCTGTTGGCGATGACGAGCGTGCTGAGGTTAACGGCGCCGGCGAGGAGGAGGCCCGGGACGGGCCCGGAGATGGAGGTGCCGTTGATGTCGAGGTCGCGGAGGCGCGTGAGGTTGGCGAAGGAGGCCGGGACGGGGCCCGACAGGCCCGGCACGGAGTCGACCTGGAGGATCTCGAGCGCGGCGAGCTCGCCGAGCGCCGGCGGCACGCGCGCCGAGACGTCGGGGAGGGAGTAGAGCGCGAGCCCCCTGATGCGGCCCGCCGCGTCGCAGATCACGGCGGGGTCCCACGCGCAGCAGTTGGTGGACGCCTGCCACGCGGAGAGCCGGACCGGGTCGCCGAGCTGCGCCTTGACACGCAGCAGCGCCGCGCGGTCGGCGGGGTCGCAGTCCGCGGCGGAAGAAGGGGCGGCGTGGCCGGACAGGACGAGGAGCAGGGGAAGCAACACGGAGGAGATCACTGGTGAGCTCGTCGACATTGTGTTCGAATCTTTGATCGCCTTATTTTTGCTCTGTCCGCCATTGCACAGCTTGTGGCGCGGTTGATTTATAGCAGAGTTCAAGGCTCAGGCGGAGGCGGCGCGGCGCTGTGGAGGATTTGGATTGGAGCAGAGCTAGCATGCATAGCGCGTGATTCCGCGTCAGACCGTAGTCCTAGCGTGCGGCTTTCTCATGTGTGCCATGTGAGCATATTTCTCTTCTTATAAACATGAACAATGCTTGTAACGACCCATTTGTAATCAACACGTTAAGCATTGCATCACGTGTATAGTTGTTTGCCATTATGAAAAGTTTAAGCTTTGTTGGAACGTATTTGAATTTGAGTTCAAATTAGTAAATAAAATAGAAATGTGTGCTTCATGAAGCAACTTGCACTTTCAATATACACTGGTGCTTGGAATTACCTTGGTAAAATATTAGTTTCTAGAATAGGATTTTAGGTGATTTTTCTCGGATCTTAGGGAAACATCTCGATGCCAAACAATTTATCCGAAATATGTTTTTACCATTACCAAGTAAAATGGGTTGCTCTTAAGTTCTAATATATAAAAAAAGGATGAATTTTCTGGAGGCTTGGAAGACCAACTTTCGAAGATGGAAGAAAGAAGTCACAACAATGTTATGTGAATTTATCCATATCCATCATGTACGTGTGGACGGTCTGCGATGAGCACCGTGTAAGTTCGGAGAATAGCTACTCCCTCTATTCCAAAATAAATGCACATATGAAATTTGAAATTCGTCCTATAAAAATGTTACTTTGACTTATTTATGACAAAAAAACAAGATTGTGTGGAACCTTCTCACACAAAAGACAAGCCAATGTTTAAATGTTTCTCACAAAAGACAAGTCAGTGTCTAGATTTCTCAAAAAACAAAGAGTGTTTTCGTAATTTTACACATAATATTGGTTTATGTGTTGGTTCTAAAATTGTATTTATTTTAGAACGAATGGAGTATGTCACATGCTGCCCACCTGGCTCCTATCTTCTTCCACATCCAGCCACCCACCCCTCCTCTCTCTCCTCCTTGCCAATTGACTTTTGAGAGCCGCTTCGAGGCGTTTCATGCATGAGTACAAAAATATGCTTGAGCACGCGCCAAAGGACATGGAACACTTTCTGTTTGTGTGTTCGTACTAACAGAAGCCAATGATTGTCGAAACTGCCTTTGACTGGTACCGAGCACGACTTGTACTACCAGTTAGTTAGCAGGCCGCGTGATGAACACGGAGACGGAGGAGCGAGGCATCCATGCAGTCATGCGGATTTGCCGGTGTTCAGCGGCGGGGGCAGTCCGGGGGGGTCTCGTGGAGGAAGAGCGTGAATAGGGCGCGGGGCTCCTATCTATCTTCCGGAAGATTTTTTGACATCAAATCTATAAAGCCCAATAGCATGGTANTAAATAGGAGAAAGCCCAACTTTTTCCGTTCCACCTTCCTTTTTTCCGTTCCACTGGCCGCCAGAACGGAAAAATC
>JAZFNS010020000.1:46119643-46129940 GCA_037127165.1 Alloteropsis angusta | reverse complement strand
ACCGACAGATGGAATCTGGGGGGGGGATCTACTTTCAATATTGGTCTTGTTCCTACCATGGAGTCTCAGCAAGTGCCCAAAGTCACATACATTGGGGTAAAACCTGGTGCAGTAAGGGAAGAAAGGAGGAGGTGTGCTAGGCTACAGAAGGACATCATGTTGACTACTTCTGATAAGCTGGACATGATGGGGAAGAAGAGGAACCTGGAAGGTACAAATTTAAACTCATCTAATTCTTTTTCTGCTCTTGATAATGAAACCATTGTTCAATTAGCTTCTGACATGGGCATTTCTATGCCAGACAAGTTTGCCCCTATTAATATGATTACTGCATTAGAGTTGGCCACACATTCTCTAATTCATAAACAAACATGTGTAAATGAAATCCCTGATGATGTGCCAATGGATCCTGAAACTAATATTATGGAAGATGTCTCTGAGGAAGAAGTAGAGGAGGAACAGTCTGAGACTGAATCTCTCATTCAATATACTCCCAAAATAAAAAGCAAACTTGTGACCGGACTCTCCCTTTCTGGTCCAAGGAAGAAGAATAGTAAAGGCAAGGAACTTCCTACCAGAAAGAAAGGGGTTAAGAAGGATTGCCTGGGACTCCCTGGGCCTTCCAAATCCCCAAAAAAAGTCACAAAGAAAAAGTAAAAAATGAAAGGCCTCACGTGGAACTGCAGAGCGATTAAGAAAAAAGGAGTATCTACTTTTCTTAGAGATAATATAAGAGAGCACAAATTTCAATTTCTGGGCCTGCGAGAAACTATGCAGGAAAACATTGAGGATAGCATCACCAGAAAAATTGATCCCACCCAAAACTGTCTCTGGAAATGGACTTCATCCAGAGGATGGTCTGGGGGGATTTTGGTTGGCATTAGAACTGAGTTCTTTGATGTTGGTTCTTTTAAAGAGGGGGAGTATATGCTGCAGCTGAACCTTTGGGATAAGATAAATAAAATCAAATGGAAATTCATAACTGTCTATGGTGCTGCTTAGGATGAGAATAAAGCTGCCTTTTTAACTGAGCTTTCTAGCTTTTGCCATCTTTCCAAGGACTCTTATTTGGTTGGTGGGGACTTCAATATTATTAGCTATTGTTCAGAAAAAAGTAAAAATAATGCAGTGATTAGTAGGTTCTCTTCCATATTCAATTCTCTCATAAACACTCATGAACTGAATGAGATTGTAATGACTGGTGGCAAGTACACTTGGTCAAATAATCAACCAGATCCCACCTTGGTCAAGTTAGATAGATTTCTCACGAACAAAGAATGGGAGTCAATTTTCCTAGAGTAACTGTGTCCAAGCTTTGTAGAGAAGTTTCAGATCATAACCCAAGTTAGATAGATTTCTCATGAACAAAGAATGGGAGTCAATTTTTCTAGAGTAACTGTGTCCAAGCTTTGTAGAGAAGTTTCAGATCATAACCCCTTGATTTTGAGTACTGATTCAAGTCCTCCTTTGAGATTCTTGAGTTTCAGATTTGAGTTGGCCTGGCTTAAGAATGAGGAATTTTACATAAATGTGGAAAAATGTGGTCTCAACCCTGTATTGCTGACTCAGCATTTGACAGGATTTAATGGAAGCTTAAAAAATTTAAGCAATTATTTAAAGGGTGGGGGTTTAACCTTCAAGGAGAAGTTAAGAAAAGAAAAATACAAATACATGATGAGCTTGCAGATATGGAAGAATCTGAAGAGCTTTCCCCTCTTGATGCTCTACAATTTGAACATAGAGCAAGACTCCAATCAGAGTTGATGCAAATTTTTGAGGATGAAGAACTATACTGGTACAAAAGGTCACCTGAGACCTGGTTGTTGAAGGGTGATACTAATACTGACTTTTTTCATTGGGTGGCTAATGGGGAGAAAAAAGGAAAAATAAGATTTTCTCTCTACAATCTGGTGACAGGACTATTGAGGGTGACAAAAACCTGCTTCTCCATGCAACTGAATACTATAAAGAACTCTTTGGACCTGCAGTAGGGAACATAATACCTTTGGACAACAATATGTGGCAAGGGGCAGAACCCTGTCTGAGCAGGACAATAATGTTCTACGCTTACCCTTTAGTGAAGGGAAGAGATTAAAATTGCTTTGATGCAGATGGAAACAAATAAAACAGCTGGTCCTGATGCTATACCAATTGAATTCTACCAAAAATGTTGGAATGTTATCAAGGCTGATATTTGTGAAATGTTTGATGATTTTCATAAAGGAAAGCTAAATGTGACTAGGTTGAACTATGGAATCATACCTTACTTCCGAAAGTGGCTGATGCAACCAAAATTCAGCAATTCAGGCCGATTTGCTTGTTGAATTGCCTATACAAGTGGATTACAAAGGTTTTGACTATCAGGATATCCCCTATGGCTGAAAACTGATATGCAAAGAGCAGACTGTCTTCATGAAAGGGCGCAATATTATGACAGGGATTATGTCTCTCCATGAGGTTTTACATGAAACAAAAAGGAAAAGAGAGTGTGGGGTTATTTTGAAAATTGACTTTAGAAAAGCACATGATAAGGTAAATTGGGCATTCTTACTTGAGTGTCTGAGACAAAGAGGATTTGGTTCTCAATGGCGTGAGTGGATTCAACAAGTACTTACTGGTGGGACAGTGTGTGTGAAATTAAAAGATCATACTGGACCTTATTTTGTGAGCCATAAGGGAGTAAGACAAGGGGATCCTTTATCCCCTGTCCTATTTAACTTTGCAGCTGATTTCCTAACCAGAATGGTGAAGCATGCTCAGGAAAATCAGCTGTTGACTGGATTGACTGACAATCTAATCCCAAGGGGGGTGGCTATTTTGCAATATGCAGATGATACCATTTTGTGTATCAAAGAAAACTTTGAGTTTGCCAGGAATTTGAAACTATTGCTCTACTTTTTGAAATCATGTCTGGGTTAAAAATCAACTTTCGAGAAAAGTGAAGTGGTGTTGATTAATGGAGACCCCGGGAAGGAAACATTGTATGCTGAGCTATTCAATTGTTAGGTTGGTTGTTTTCCCTTGAAATATCTTGGTGTACCTGTGAGTCCCTCAAGATTACATGTAGCAGATTGGATTCCTTTGAAAGAGAGAAATAAAAAGAAGTTGGATATCTGGAAGGGAGGAACAATGTCTATGGCTGGGAGGACTATCATGATTAATTCCAGTTTGACAAGTGCATTTATCTACCATATGTCTATATACTTGCTACCCAAGATAGTTGCTGAGTCTCTTGATAAACAAAGAAGGATATTTTTCTGGCAAGGAGGGAGTCAAAAGAGAAAATATCATTTAGTGAAATGGGAGATTATATGCAAAAGTAAAAAAAGAGGTGGCCTGGGTATTAAAAATATTAGTAAGATGAATGTAAGTCTCCTATGTAAATGGTGGTGGAGATTGAAGAAGGAATATTGACTTTGGTAGGATATCATTAAAGCTAAATATCTGAGAAATGGCACTATCAAAAGTGTTTCTTGCAAATGGGATGACTCTCCCGTTTGGAAGGATTTGCTCAAAGTCAGAGACACTTACTTTCTTGGTAGGAAAGTGATTACTAGGAATGGATGTAGAACTCAATTCTGGTCTGACCCTTGGTGTCAAAATATACCTCTGAAAGAAACCTATCCAGTGTTGATAAATTTATGTGAGAATAAAACAATCTCAGTTGCTACAGCTAAGAATAATGGGTACAACTTGTCTTTTAGAAGATGGTTACCAAACCACCTTCATGAGCAATGGGTTGAGATAATAGATACTGCTCAGAACTTCTCTTGGGCAGAGGGGGATGATATCATCTCCTGGAAATGGGGGGCTAAAAAATAATTTACTGTTAAGTCCGTTTATGATCATATCTCTGGTGGTGGTTCAAGAAACTCAAACAAGAGGATCTGGTCCGCCAAGATCCCTTATAAAGTCAAAATATTTTTGTGGCTGATTGCACAGAATGCAATCCTGACAAAAGAAAATATGCGAAAGCGAAAATGGCCTGGCAATCCCTGTTGCCACTTCTGTGACAATATTGAAACCACTGATCATTTGTTCTTTCAATGTATAGTCGCCAAAGGGGTGTGGGGGACGGTGGCTGTATGTCTAGGAGCTAATAGTCGGCCTATGAATCTAGAGCAATACTGGGTTTGGATAAAGAGATGGCTTACGAATGGGGAAAAAGTTTACACATTTGGCTTGGCTGCTATTTGTTGGGCTATCTGGAAAGTCCGAAATACTGCCTGTTTTGAAAGAAAATGGCCTAAACATCCTGCTGAGATCTGAAGTTATGCGTGTTCCTTAATGTTGTTTTGGACAGGACTTTTCAAGACGGACCTCCATGAGTCTGTGAAGGAAGGGATCAATTTGATCCTTGCTATGGCGTGCCAGATAATAGCTGCTCAACAACCGGTGACCAGACGCCTTCTGCCAGCACCCGAAGAAGAGAATGACATCGAATCGGAAGAGGAGAAGGATGCCTGAATGGTGTGACAAAGTTCTATGGTTACGGATTAGTGACTGTTGGTAGTCGGCTTTTGTTAAACTCTGAGACAAGTCTGTAATGACATTTAGTGTTCTCTCTCGAGGTACTCATGACCAGTAGCCTGACTCAGGTTATGTGGTGATGAGTTTAGGACCCCCTCCTCTCTATTTCTCCTTGTTCTGTTACCGTAAACTCGCGTATTTCCGTTATCAGTAATGGAAATGGGGGCTCCCTAGATTCAAAAAAAATTAATGTCAAGTAGAGCATTTAAATTTACAAACAGTCAATTTAATTAATCAAAATAGATATTATTAGCTTCAATCTATATAATATATTATAAATCTTATATGTATAATCCGATACATACTACGATACTATTCTGCAATCCGATACCGCGGGACAAAAAGACGATAATATCTAGTATCCACGTACTGGTAACCTTGGTCTGGACGACGGTTCCCTTCGTGAAGCTAGATTTTGCTGTAAACAGGTGGGAAACGGCAGGCCGCCCCCTGCAGATCACCGAGAAACCCAGCCTGCTCGCAGAACCCGACGGTGTCGGCGATCGTCTTCTCCTCCAGCGGCCGGCAGCTGCACCCCTCAGCTTGTCGGACGTCATAGGAGCAGGGTTATCCATGTCGTCGATGCTCTCCCTGCCAATCGCCGAATGAAGCTATACATCAGCGTTCTTTTCGTGTAATCGCGTGTCCAGCGTCTGAAACTTTGTCAGAGACCGAAAGAATGGTTCAGACTTCAGACAGAGATGAAGAGGAGCACGCACTCGTTTATGCAAGGGTAACAGGGGTACATGTCCTTCAGCAGGCGAAGCAGGTCGCGAGCGCTGATGGTATGGGGCGCGCAGATGTGGCGGCCGGAGGCACCAGGCGCCTCGTAGAGCACGAGCAGCGCGTCGGCGACGTCGCGGACGTCGACGATGTGCCAGAGCTTGTCCCTCATCCGGTCAGCCTCCCCTGCGTCGGCATTCCGCATTCCCATTCAGAACGTTTGTTCAGCAATCAGATGCAACTGGTGTGAACCAAAGGATCAAAGGAATGCAGCAGTGGCAGTGCAATTTGTCAGGTGACCCGTGGTGGTCAGAACCTTTCAAGAAGTATACGAGGCACATCGGCTGCAGCAGAGGGCCAAGCACCAGTCCCGGGTTGATGCATGGTCACGACGTCCAGCTCGATCTGGCACCCGTACTCGAGCGCCACATCTTCTGACGTGATCTTTGCTACTGAATACCAGTCCTGCACATTGCAGAACAAGCGCTAATGCTCTGAATTCGAAATGAATCCCTATTTTGTTTCAGAGGCGGAAAAACACAAACTGATCGAACTCCCGCTGTTGCCAATTACCTCGTTGTTCCTGCAGAATTCTTTGTCTGACCAGCAGCTCTCATCCTTGATCTTGTCTCTGGGCCAGTTTTTCGGGTTGATCTCGACGGTGACCATGGACGAGACAACCACCACTTGTCGAACTTTGGCTGCTGAAGCAGCCTCGAGTACATTTTTCGTACCAGTAACGGAGGGACCTAGCATTTCCCGCTGCATGGTTGTGTCGTATAGCACGAATGCACGATATGTCAATCGGTAACATGGTTGAACTGAACAATGTAATGAACAGAAAGCGAAAGGTTTAGTAATTGTTCTCTTGTCAGCTGAAAGTGGCCAAGAGCCAATGCCTGCACTTCTGATATCTCTCATCTTTTGCGTTCCATGTATCATTTTCATTTCCAGATTCATTCCCTTTCATGTCTGTTTCAGAATTATTGCCTTGGTCCTCAACAGTTGGTTTGCCAGAACAGTCCCTGAACAACCTGTACTAACTTCGTACATTTGTTTCCAAGATTAACAAATTGCGATTAGCTGACTGCAGTTGTTTTTTATTGCATTAACTTGGTTTTTTACCACACTTTTTGCATCCCGGCAACTGTATCAATTTGCTATGTGGAATCAAGTTGTGCAGACTGCCTTGAACAGTTGAACTGGCGCAGGTGTTGATAAGGTTGGAGAAAAAAACTTGCCTCTGGATCAGTCAGGTTTCCGGATGGAACCGGGGTCGCGACGTGGAAAACTCCCTGGCACCCCGCGATCGCCGCCGCCATGGCGCCGTAGTCGAGCATATCGGCCCTGAAAAGCCTGAGGCCTTCGGCGTTCGGCAGCCGCTTCAGGTACGTTTGGATGAGTGCCCATAGCTGCCTGGCCAAAGTTTGGCCTTTGACCGTGGCTGGTCGTGATGCTTGGATGCTGTCCCTGATTTGGCCTGCCGCTGCCGTCGTAGTTCAATTTTTCCTGTCTCTCCGGCCAATTCGTGGGCTGACGAATCCGTCGCCAAATTTTGGCCGCAGCCGATATTTGGCGGGGCCACGCGAGGCANAGGTGCGCCGTCTTCTCGTCGCCTGAAACAACAACGGCAGGAGGATGGGTTCAAGGAAACGAATCTCGGTCGTGCCAGGGCCCAAGGGAGAAGGCGATGCATGCGCGCGTACTGAGGTCGCGGACGGTGGCGTGCACGACGTAGCCGCGGGCGAGGAGGAGCTTGACGAGCCACGACGCGATGTACCCGCCGGCGCCGGTCACGCACACCACCATCCTCCCGCTCTCGGCGGCAGCTTCCGCCTCCGCCGCACTCCCGGCCATGGCGTCCGTCTCAGTACTGGTGCGGACTGGGATATCAAGATCGGAGCAGCCCGATAGCGCGCAGCCCACCACGTTAGGTGGCCCGTCAAATCGAACAACGAGCGCCCAGGGCACCAGAGAGCAGCGGGCCACAGCCCACCACAGAGTCAGCCAATGAGCCTGTTGCTTCGTTTTTCCTTTCTACTAATATCAAATTACAACTCAGAAAAGTTATAAATTTAAAGTGAACTACAACCAAATTCAACAAAGCCTTCTTATCCATAAAACCCAAACACAAGCAATGGGCTTTGCTATGATGGTAAATTGGTAATAATCCTTCCGTTCATACCTATTTTTTTTTGTTGACGGAAGGATGAGTTAATCCATCACCGCATCACTACAACACAGATGGGATTTTTTTTTAAAAAGCAAATATATTGAATTTAAGGCGCTTCGGATAGTTTAAATCCGAATACATAAATAGTTATTAGGAAAGAGGGTGCTTTATTCGCGTTTCTGAGGCAAGATCATTGTTTAGGCTGGTAAACAAATAAGCATCAAGCAGCTGAACCAAATTCTTTCTTGAGCTAGATTTTGTTGTAAACATCAGGGAAACGGCAGGGCTTCCCCTCCACGTCCTCAAGAAACCCAGTCTTCTGGCAGAACTCAACTGTATCCGCGATACTTTCCTCCAACGGCCTGACCTTCCACCCCAACTTCTTCAGCTTGTCAGACGACATTGGAGCTGGGTGATCCATGTCACAGATACTCTCCCTGTGACAATTTCAGGTCATGTTGAAGTTAGAACTTAGTACTAGGTTCTCCGCTTATCATCAGTACATAAAAGAACGAAAGAACAGCATAAATGCCATGTAAGAGAAGTGTTACTTGCTCATGAAAGGGTATTCAGTGTACATGCTCTTCAGTAAGTCCAGCAGGTCACGGGCGCTGATGAAATGAGGTGCGCAAATGTGCCTACCAGAGGCTTCAGGTGACTCATAGACCAGCAAAAGGGCGTCGGCGGTATCCCGAACGTCGACGATGTGCCAAAGTTTGTCCCTCATTTGATCAGGGCCTCCTGCATGAAGATGAAAGATGTTGTGTATCTACCACTTTAAGAGAAATGTTAACATCTGAGCATAAGATGTAAAGATAGTCAACTGAAATCAATAGTACAATAAACTG
Source organism: Alloteropsis angusta (assembly GCA_037127165.1). NCBI lineage: Eukaryota > Viridiplantae > Streptophyta > Magnoliopsida > Poales > Poaceae > Alloteropsis > Alloteropsis angusta. The sequence continues at coordinate 46,121,666 of JAZFNS010020000.1, read as the reverse complement.
CAACAGCTAGTTTCACTTTTCCAGCAAAAAAACAAAGGAAACCAGCGCATATTTGGGTCATATGTGTGATGAGTGATGTGAAACCTTTCAGGAAGTAGACGAGGAACTGGCAGCTTGTGTTAAGCGTTGTCTGCAGAAGGGGACCAATGACAACGGCTGGGTTGACAGTCACAACATCCAGCCCTGTTTGCTTCCCATACTCAAGTGCGGCCTGTTCCGAAGTGATCTTGGCAACAGAGTACCAATCCTGCAATCATACAGGGTGAAGTGACAAATTCAAATTGGTGGATGGTTTTGAATGCAGTTGGAACTTGATAAATAATATCAGATCTTGAGTTGTTAATGTTTTCCTTAGTTCCATTATTCCATCACTGATGCTAGTTTACAATGTACAGTAATAGTTACCTCGTTATTCCTGCAGGCTTCTTTGTCTGACCAGCAATCTTCATCTTTGATCTTGTCTTTGGGCCAATCTTTGGGGTCGATCTCAACAGCCACCATGGATGAAACAACGACCACTCGGCGAACATTCGCAGCTGTGGCAGCCTTGAGTACGTTTGTGGTGCCATTAACAGCAGGACCCAACATTTCTCTCTGAAAAGTTGTGCACCGCGTGATATATGTGGACAACAAAATATGTAAGGGGGAAAAAACAGAAAAGCTGTGAGCAAGTTGTAACAGACATCGTTGTCGGACAGTGAGCATTTTGGTTTGCAATATAGAAGTATCGGATTAACGTGTGCGCATAGTTCTGATTTCACTTCTAAATTCTCAAACTTGTCTGGAAGTGTCATTGAGGTATCTAAACTCTCACTATTATCTTCATATCACCTAACTTATCTCGATATGTCATTTATGTCTCTAAGCCCCCAAGGTGAATTTATATTGCTGAAAATCGTCATTAATTGTATTCAAAATTGACTGTTTATTAGACTATCTTTCAGCAAGTTCATTTATAAATGTTACCACTAGGTCTATTTTAATTCTGAATTAGCTGCTTATTAATCATTTTAATCACTTAATCAAGACCATTGGACCATTAAAAAATATTTATACTAACCTTGAATATTTCCTACTAACAAATTATAATTTGTATGCGCTTTGCATAACTTTAGTAAGATAGCTTGTTCTTGTTCTCAATATAAATCAAAATAGTTTTTTATATTAAATTTAAAGTAGCAAAAGAATTCTTGGGACAGGTTTATGGACTAAAATGTATTTTGAGATATTAGGGACATATGTGACACCTTAGAACAAGTTCAGTAATATGAAAATGTATTTCGAGTGTCCAAGATCTACATAACACGCCGACAAGTTCATGAACCACTGGTGTACTTTACTCTAAAAAAAATATAATGATACCTTTTTTTGGCCAATGGAGTGTCACGGTCTTCACATATCTGTATCTCCGTCATCTAATGTTGACATACCCAGTATAGGGTATAAATGTATAATAGCCTTTTCTAGGATTACCCATTCACGTCTCTTTATGAATTATATGGGTGATACTGCTGTTCATTTTCTTTTTCTCCTCAGTCGTCAACCGAGACGCATTTGTCTTCTTCGTCGTGACAAAGCTGGATATCCTAGACTCAACCAGATTGGATCGACTAATGGTCTTAGATTTTGATCCAACGAGGCTTTAAAGTTACAATGGGCTGCAAAAGTTGAAGGCCCGTTTGTGGCGCCTATATATTATATATTATGAGGGGTAAATCTTATATATCCTCTAGAAGATTATTTCGATAATTCTTCCCATGTTTGAGATTTGTGCGGCCCACCGTCTCTTTATTCCTCCTCGCTCTCCCTCTCTCGCTCACTCAGACCGCATCAATGGTAGCTAGGCCCGTTCAGTCACGGGTTACAGTAGAAACCACTGGTTTTAGAGCCCAGCCCGTAGACGAACAGTTTGACTGGGTTATTCTGGTTTTTATGATTTCGCATGGGGTGACTGCGGGCTGGGCTGGGCTGGTTCGACGGTTTCACTGGTTTAAAACCAGGTCGCAAGTTTCAGCGACCAGTC
>JAZFNS010020000.1:45971315-45983779 GCA_037127165.1 Alloteropsis angusta | reverse complement strand
TACGCCTTTATTACCCCACAAGCACGCCTGCCTGCCGGTGCCTGCTTGCTTGCGCGGCTCGCCCAAAGCAACAGCGAAGCGATAGATCCAGGCATCCAGTGATCCAGCTTCCGGGCCGGCCTGCTCTTTCACCGCGCGGGCTTGTTTATTAGAGGTGCTGCCACCACCACGTCCCGATCATGAGGGATTAAAAACTAGCTGAACCCAATCCAGCATCCATTTGTCGCGGTGAAAGCGCGGCGCGATTGGTGAACTTGGGAGGGGAATATGCGCGTGCCCGTGCCTCTGCGCGCAGCGATCTCCATACGATGACGCGACCACGTCCGTGTCACTGTCACGAAGAATTCTACGTTAGTTTATTAATCAAAGAGTCCAACGCAACGGAGGCCTGTTCCGTTCTGTGGCCTCAGCGCCAGCGGCAGCTCCCCTCTCGTCTCCCCAGATCGCGGCGCGAGGCGGTAACGGTGACGGTGACGCGGGCCGCGGGTGGTCTCATCGTGGTCCCACCTCCCTCGCCCTTGCCTCCGGCTCCGAGGTCCCGTGCGCGAGCGAGCGCGAGTGACGGACGGACTGGATGAGAGACGAGCCTTTTTGCCCCCGGTCCCGAGCCCGCGCGGCCGCGTGCGCGCCGTCGCTTTCGTCCGGGTCGGGAGATGGGCGGGGGGGGGCGGTGGGTGTGGTTTGGTTTGGTTGTGTGGGCGGTGGAGGGCGTGGCCCCGCCCCCGCGCGCGCGTCCCCCTCGCTCGTGTTTTGTTCGTTTGACCCAGCGCGATGGGTGCCCGGTTGGGTCGGTTCTGGCCGTCGCCGTCGCGCTCGTTTCATCTGCTGGAAACCAGCCGGAAAAACGGCGCACAATGGGAAGAAGTCACGGCTCGACGCCGGCGCCGCGAGTGGTGTGGAGCGGGGCCGAGCCGGACTCCTCTCGTCTCTACTGCTGGTGGGCGCTGACGAGCGTGTGTCATCAACTAGAACTCTAGAAGGCGGGCGGCGCACTAGTTCTCCGATTTCCATCGCTGCCTAATTTCTCGGTCACACGTGCAGTCACCTTTTGGATTTTGCCCATCGACTAGTCAGGTCAAACGAACCTACCGGTCCTCTTCGGTACGTATACATTTTCCCCGACGAACACTTCTCCATCGGCGTCGCACCGACGACGATCTCCCACCCGATCGCTGACTGCGGGCGTTGCCTTTGTGCGTTTGTTACGGTACGCTGAACTTTTTCTCTCTCTTTCTTTGTACCACCAGAAGTTTGTTACGGTACGGTGAAATTTCTCCCCCCAGAAAGTTGTTACGGCACGGTGGTACAGGACCTACCGGTCGTGGCAGATACTACCATGGCGTCGTTGTCATCTGCCAAACACCAGCGCGACGTGGTGGTGTTCTGATGTAAATGTAACGAAGCGTCCCTCTCTCGTCTCATGTACGGCGCGGCGCGAGGAAGCGTCCAGTCCATGTACGGGTATGGTGTACATGCTTTTTGGCAAGGAAGCATCCAATTCTGCTCGAAACACGTCTAGCAGATTTCAATGACACAGTTCCAAGTTTACGAGTTGTCGTTAATCGATTGCCTCTATTATGTTGTGTCCAATCCGTGTGGGTTATATTATGAAGACCACCTGCACTGCACAAATCACCTAACTTTGCTCTTAGTTTTAAGATTTCGTTAAGAGTGGTACGATTTCAAGTTCCAGATGAATACGGAAGAAAAAAAAAGTATAGAGAGTGTTTAGTCCTCCATTTTTAATCAAGTTTAGAAATTTTTTTGCCATTGAGAGGAGTGTTCGGTGAGAAAGGACACGGTTGTCGGTAGGAAAAAACTTTTTGGCAAGTTAGCCACGACTGCCAACCTAGCCATTACCGTTATTTTTTCTGTTTGCCAATTGCAACTTGAAGTTAATCTCAAACGGGTAGGAGAGCACAATATCTACCACAATAACAATACTAGTTGTTAGTATTATGCAACAGACTTGCCCTTATGACGATAAAACATGCTACTAGATCTTAATCGTCGTCTTTTTGTTTGGCGTGGAGGAGTCTGTGTCATCCATGACGTAACTTGCCCTTATGACGATAAAACAGGCTACTAGATCTTAATCGTCGTCTTTTCGATCGTATATTCATATTTGCGACATTCTTAAACATATACAGCAAAATTGGAGCAAGTTTATAAGAAATAATGAAAGGGAAACATACTGCCTAATGATGAAAAATGGTGGGATACATCATGTAAAAATAGAGTGACTTTGCGCACAGAAAGATATAGATAGATGGTTGATGAGAGGACCTAAGCTCAAGAGAGTAAGATGTAGAAGTGACTGATGCCATTTACCATCCAAACCTAGATCTAGTAATTGTAATGTTCATATAAGCGTTTTCCGCCATGTCTGCTTGTGCTCTGGTTTAGTTTTTTAGAGTGTAAATTTCACCGTCAGGAAGCGTGTACACATGGCAACTGACTAGGTGATTGAGCGGAGGAGAGAAGACATCTATGTTGAGAACAGGAATCAAGATACGAATAGAAAATAATGAAAACATGTATAAATAAGGAATCAACAACATTAATAGATCTGAAGTATTAAAAAACACTTCTAGGTTAGAAGCGGTCTTTTAAGTCTCTTGAAAGGGCACTATTCAGGAAAAACAAAATATGCATGTAATTTTAGGGACATGAGCCGCGGAAGGCAAAGAATTTTTTGGACGATAATGCATGTCGAGCTGTTGCATTGATCGGATTTGAATAAAGAGGCGACATAGTAACGTACTAACGTGTACACACATGTATATTGGAGTTGATGTTTCTTGTGGTTCGAAAATACGTTGTCAGTTTGTATGGTCAAGTGAATACCGTTAAGTGATTGTGGTTGTCGGATTGGAAACGGACAAGACGTAGAGTATGTGGTCAACTCTAGCATGATATAATAAATGCTTTTACGTAAACTTGCATTTCTCGCAATATCTTGGTCCATATTCTGCATGCGACTCGTATTTAAAGGATAACACTCGACAAACCTTACACTAAATGAAGATATCTGAATGCTTAAAATAGCCGCACAAAAACGTCGAATTCTTTCATGTTCCTCTCGCGATGCTCTGTCCACAAAACTAGAGTACGTTTATCACACCACAGTTTCCAAGGGGCGAAAGGATGAAAAAGGAGCAAAAGGCCACGCACGGGCTTCTACAAGCGCTAGACCCCAGCAGGATTACGAAACATTTATCCCAAAAGGCCTGCAGATATCTATCCCGGCAGTCCGGCACGACGTCACCCGAGCCCCTGACGCAGGAGGAGACACCGGCCGGCCGGAGCCTGTCGGTGGATCGCTCTCTGCTCGTGCTGCCGTATCCAAACCAAACCACAGTTCGGCCGAACCACGTCGTCCCCGGCCCGGTTTCTCGCAACAACGATCTGCGAGCCTAGCAGTGTGACAGTAGACGTAGCAGCCGCAAAGCCGTCTCGTGAGGCGGAATTCGGCGGCCAGGTTCTAGTAGGCCCCGTATAAATCCACAGATCCCGGCAGGGTTAGGAGGCTAATCCGCATCCTCCAAAACCTCTTCTTCCGAAAGCGCACACCACCACAACAACAACAGGTAGAGACAGATCCATCCTTGAGCTAGTCCCCACCCCCACCTCCTCTCGCCGATCGGGGGTCCGCCGCGCACAGATCGCTTCGGTGCGGAGGTGGCCGAGGGGAGGAGCAGCCTCCCGGATCCGCCTCGCCGTCAGCTGTGAGTGCTCTCTTACTCCTCGCTCGATCGATCTCTGTTTCTACGAAGAGCAGCTTGTTGGTTTCGTGCTGCTGTGGTGTTTGTTTGAGGTGGCAGTGCAGCGGTGATCTCTGATCTGCGATCTCCGGCGGTAAGGCTTCTGGCGTCTAACAAAGCGAGGTGCTTTGCTGTGTTGGTTTTTTGTGTTTTCAGGATCGGGGCGTGATCCGCGGGGGGAGCAGCAATGACGGCCGAGGGGACGGCGTGCAACGGCGCCGGCGAGGCGCGGAAGGCGGAATTCTCGCCGGAGAAGTCCGCGGCGGCGTCGCCGGAGGAGGCGGTGGCCGCGTCGCCGGAGGCGAAGGCGGCCGGCGAGCGCGAGGGCGAGGACCTCGGCGGGCCGTTCGTGATCGTGAACGGCGGCGACTCCGACGGGCACTCCGACCGCGGCTCAGATCTGGGCAAGGCGCAAGACGAGGACTCGCCCTCCGAGGAGGACGACGCCCCTGGCTCCAATGCGGCTCCGGACGCGGCCGCGGGCGGAGATCACGGGGCCGCTGGTGGGGAAGTGACTGCCCCGGGCGCGGCGCCAGGTGCTTCGTCGGTGGACAGGGGCGATCGTGTCGCTGAAGGGTCCGAGGGTGGCGCGGACGATGGCACTGCTGAGCCAAGTTCCGATTTTGTTCCTCAAGTGCCGCAGCAGGAGGCTGCCGGTGATGACCACGATGAGGCTGCTGCTCTGGCGTCCAGTGGGAGCGACCCTGCAGTCACTAGTGCTGATTCTGAGGGACCTGCTGTGGATTCCGAGGTTCAAGGCAAGGAGGACACAGTTGATGAAAGTGCTGCTACTGATATCCCTGAATTGGAGGTGCACAAGGCTGCTAGTCAAGAGAAGGATAGGGAGAATGCGGCTGAGGAGTCCACTGGGCTTGCCAATGCCCTAACATCTGACAAATCCAGTTCTGCTGTCATGGAGTCTCAGATTAATGGAGATGTTAGGATTGGTAGCAAAGAAGAACAACAGAGTGCCGCTGATGTTGTTGAGCCAGTGGAGCAGAGTACAGGTGGAGCAAGTGTTTTAGTGGAAAACGGGCATCTTTGTGCCGACATTAGGGATGATTCATTTGAAGCTGCAATTGAGGCTGAGAGTCAAGAGGATGCTGCTGTAGCATCCCTTGGGCATGATGATGCCCCGGTATCTGCCAAGTCCGGTTCCGCTGCCATCGAGTCGGAGGTTAATGAGGAGGATAGCAAGGAACAGAGTGCTGCTGATGTTGTGGAGCTAGTGGAGGATGGTACCGATGGCGCATGTTCTTTGATGGCTAATGGGCATGTCTGTGCTGACACGAGGGAGGATTCATTTGAAGCTTCAGTGGAGGAGAATGCTGCCTGTCAGGATGGCATAGATGCAACGCAAACCAGTGTTACTTCAGAGTCCGAGGCCCATGCCATTGAGACAGAATCGCAAGAAACTGATCAGCTAGAGGAGGGAGCTCCCGCAACTGAGGCTGAAGTATCGGAAGGAACAGCTGAGGGTGAAGTATTGGAAGGACTGCTAGAAGCAGCTGACGGGAACTGTGCAGGTAGTGTTGAGGAGCCCACAGGAGAGGTGTCTGAGGTTCATGCCATTGAGACCGAAGGGAAAGAAACTGATCAGCAAGAGGAGGGAGCTCCGACAACTGAGGCTGAAGTATCGCAAGGGATGCTAGTAACTGATCAGCAAGAGGAGAAATATCCAACAGCTGAGGCTGAAGTCTCGGAAGGACTGTTAGAAGTAGGTGACAGAAACTGTGCTGTTAGTGTTGAGAAACTCATAGGAGAGGAAGTTGATGCAGATGTACATAGCGATACAGAAAGTAGCGCTGATACTTTTGGGGAGCCAGAAGCCATAGCCAAGCAGATAGAAGGTGAAAAATTGGGCAAGGATGGTGTAGACAGTTCATGTCATGACTGCATATCTGGTGTGATCTCTAATGAGGAAGCAGAGCTTCCTGTGGAGCAAGCAGTAAATGAAGCTGTCGCTGGTATCTGTGAGCCGGATGTAGTAACTGAGAATACAAGCCAAGTGACCGTGCAGGGTGATGGATCGGAACTCAAAGACCAGGAAGAAGTTGCTATATTTGATGAAACCGCAGCAGAATCAGATTTGAAAGCTGACAATGTGGACCATGTCATGGAAGTGGAAACAGCAGCTTGCAAAGGTGAGGTGACGGAGGTAAAAGATGAGGCAGATCTAGCTCCTGTCTTGTCTCAGAACTGTGGATCTTCAATAGAAACTGTAGAGCATGAGAAGATTGAAGCCCCAGCTATTGGTCAACCTAATGAAATCGAGAATGATGTAGCAGAAGTTGAACCGAAAGAAAAGGTTGAGAGGGAGGTTGTCGATGACTTTACATTGCAAGAAGGTGCAGCTTCTGCAGCCTCTACTCTCCACAGTGAGCCAAGGTCCATTGATTTGGTTGACAGTGATAGCAGTCCGGCTAGTGAGTTGGAATCCATGGACCATCTACACACTGGAGAGAGCAGATCCCAAGAAATATCACAGATCACTGTTGGGCAACTTGTATGCAATGCTTCTTTGGAACATGAACCTTTGGTGGCCAATGAAGCTGAAATCACTTCTGAAACAGAAAATGGATCTCAAGAAAAACCTAGCGTGGATCAGTCAGAAATTTGCAATGCTTCTACTCCGTCTGATGAGGGTTCCACCATGATTGGTAATGAAGTTCCCTCACCAATTAACACGGTGACATGCAATGGTAGCTGTTCTGATATAAATGTGTCTACTAAAGCTTCTGATGAGGTTGAGACCAAATGCTTGGAAGGTAAGCAGCCATTTTTTCTCTGGGATATTTTATTTCCTTAAATGTACTATTATTCTCCTTAATGCTAATTATATCCCCTTTGGGAGTTAAATGCTTATTATTGTAATCCTTTTATAACAACATTAGAGCCTTCTTCTATCGACACGATTCTTCCAACAGAACACAAGGGCAATGATGAACATGTTCCCGCTAAGCTGCATGGAGATCATGTAGAGGTCACTGGGCCACAGCGGATCTATATGATAAAAATTCCAAGATTTGCGGGTGAAGATCTGTGGGCTAAGATACAAGCTGCGCTGTCTCACTTAGATCAACTGACCCAGGAAAGAGATGCGATTAATCGTCGTAAGCAAAAACAAAAGGTAATAAGCTTCCCAGTGTTTTGTATTTTTAGAAAACAAGCCTCCTAATGTGTACCCTCTTACTTTTCCTTCCTATAATGCTTCTTATTTTGAACTAATGTATTGCAGGCTGTATGTGATCAATATCGGGAAAAATTAGACGCAGCACGACGAGAAGAGAGGGAAGCTAGGGTTGCACATGGAGATAAGAAGAATGATTTAAATAGTGTGCGGTCAGTGATAGGGAAAATGCACCAAGCCAATTCAATCGAAGAAATTGATGAGCTGGTAAGAATTCTGCTATGGCATACCGACTCGTTTCCCTGCTCTTTAATATTCCATTATGGTCTTCATGCCTTAACTCCCTTTCTTCTTTCGATGTTTTAGATTGCAACAAAAGAGAGGACCATGCAACATGAGACCATCTCTTTGAAAGACGAAAAGAAACTAATTAAAGAGATTACTGACCTAAAAGCCCAGCGAAAGCAGCTGTCCTCCAATATTGGCTCAAAGGCTGAAATCAATGAGGCATTCGACCAAAAAGATCATATTCACGAGCGGCATAAGGTATTGAAAGAAGCACATCATAATTGTCCTCTTAGTACCATTGTTATGTATTGACCCTTTTTTATCTTGTCTAGGTGTTAAAGAAGGATTCTGATGTTCTATTCACCAGCCTGAAATTCCTAGAGGAGAACACAAGAAAGATTCTTAAATCCTTTGAAGAAGAAAAAGTAGCTCTTAGAAGATTGACTGAGGCATACCGAGCTGCTAATGAATCACGTCAAAAGGCCTATATTGAGTGGTCTGATCTTAAGGCGGAGCCCTGGAAGAAGGTAAGAGTCTTTTACTTGTTGCTCTTCGTGTGCATTTGGTTTTGGCAACATGTAAGATAAGGGCGTGTTGAATTATTTATGTCTCGATTTACACCATCCACACATCTGAACTGTGAGGTGTGGTTGAATATTCAGAAAGCCATGTAAGAAACAGTGTACTAGAGGAAAGCTTGGGAAGATACATGCTAGTATGCTACCAGTGTACTGAAGATATCTTTAACTGAGCACTGACGATGCTCCTGCTTCTAGGGGCAGGGAGCGGTTCCCCTTGCCAGCAAACAGACATTGCGTAGAACACACCTGCACACATGCAACTTTCTTAAAGGGAAGCATGCGATCTAGATTGCAGAGGCTTCAGTTATACTGTAATAATCTTTCTTGCAGAGGATTTCAGACATTCTGAAAGCTGAATATATCCTTCACGTTTGTTTTGGATTGCAGAACCAGCCCTTTTTCACATACAAGGAGAACCGGAAGACTGCAGAGAATTTCAAAATTTCTGGTGATATGCATGAACTTCACTCGTACTGTAGTAATCAGGTAAATCACCCGTCATGTCTTCAATACGGCTGCACTTGTGCATTCCAAGCTTCCAACTATATCAGCATTTAACCTGGTTTTGATATTCTGCTGATTAAGCTGGTTTGGTATTAGCTGTGCTTTATCCTAATTAAGGAGAAGTACAAGCTCATACAATTAATTTTGTTGAGTATTGCAGTACTACAGCTAAGCATTGTGTTCTTGGTCCTTGTCCTACCTTATAAGCGCCAGAATTGTAGTCCTGCCTCCTTATAAGCTGCTCCAGAATTAATTATCTATTAAATTCCAGATCTCCCTGCAAACATGCCCTAAAATCCAATGGTCGTCATGCCTTAACATGTTGTATTACTGACATTTTTTTCTCTTTCAGATCAAGAGAGTTATGGAACTGTGGAATGAAGACGAGGACTTCCGCAAGCAATACGTTGAAGCAAACAAGTTTAGCACACTAAGGAGATTAGGGACTCTTGATGGACGGAAACTTGGCCCTGATGAAGATCCTCCAGTTATTCCAAGCAGAAAACCAATGAATACATCTCCATTGACTGCGTCAAGCTCGGATGTGCCCACTTTAATTTCAATACCAGCACCTGCATTGGCTGCTCCAGCTTCAGTCCCTGCCAAAGAGGACTCCTTTCCTGTTTTGCCACCCCCCCAGATCAGTAAGCGTGCCAAATCAAAAGCATCTGGTATCTCTACCCAGAATGAGAACAATGCTGTTTCATCAGCAGAAGCAGAAGATATTAAACAAACGGAAAAGGAAAAGGCTCGCCTAATGGAGGAACAGAGGGAGTTAGCTAGGAAGGCAGAGGAGTTAGCCCGTAAGGAGGAGGAGTTAAGAAAAGAGAGGGCCGCAGCTGAAAAGGAGCAGCTCCGGTTGGAGCAGAAGGCCAAGGCTAAGGAGGCCGAGGAGCGGAAGAGGCGTAAAGCCGAGAAGGAGAAGGAAAGAGCTGAATTCAAAGCAAGGAAGGAAGCTGAGGAGAAAGAGAAGGTATGATATCTCCACACTTTTCTGCTTTGACATTGAGTTATACTGAATACAATTGAGACTGTTGAACAAGTTTCTAATTGAAAAGCCACTTTTTTCCTCCAAACATCTGCAGAAGAAAGCAAAGAAAGATAAGAAGAAAGGAACAACGCCAGGTGACTCGGGCGCCAATGGCGATAGCACTACTGCAGCATTGGGTACGGAGGATACTGACAGCAACTCTTCAGATAACCCAAGGGAAATCGAGGCTCCTCAGCCCAAGAGGCTATCTAGACCGGCAGCTGCCATCAAGCAGCTGAACAGGTTGCAGCCCATGCCAGCGCCCCTGCGTAACAGGGGAAGGAGGAAAATGCGGCAGTACATCCTGATCGCCGCGGCGGTGCTATCTGTGCTCGCGCTGTTCATGGCGGGCAACTACCTTCCCAGGTTGAAGTCGCTTCGCCACTAAGTTCATCGGCACTCCCTACGGATGTCTGAGTCCACAGGGAGGGGGTGGTTTCTGATAGAGTGATAGTACAAGGGACGGCAGGGCGAGGCCATGGACAAGGAGGCGTGGTTTCAGATAGTGAAGGGACGGCGACTCTGCCGTGGCTGCTCTACCTACCTTTCGACTGTTCCGGTTGATTTGTATTTATTTTTTTTCGCTTATATTATATAGGTTGTGAAAGCTGGGGTGCATTGTGTTAAAAGTTATCGGATGGTGGTGATATATATTCGTTAGAAACATGGTAATAATAACTATAGATTCTTTTTTGTACATACGTCTCGTGTCTGGTGTTTCATCTCGCGGCATTGGCTGTCGGTGTCGCCATCGTTCTCCCCTGTCGTGATTTGAATGATGTCGTCCCTGTCGTGATTTGAATGATGTCGTCCACTCTGTTTGTGAGAGAGGTAAGTTGCATGAATCTTCTGTGCAGTTTGGGAGCCCATCGTTGATGGGGAACCATCGTAGTAGAGCCGAGAAGATATGGGCCGGCTAGCCGAAGAAAGAAGATTGGCATATTGAGCCGAGGAAGATATGGGCTGTGCGCTTCTGGTGCGCACTTGCTAGTTGCTACTCTAAATTTCCCTTAAAAAAAGAACTTGCTACTCTAAATGATTCAAGTAATTTTGATACTGGACATGTGTGATTAGCTTTTGGTTATAATTTTGATTGTCCTTCTGAGACATGCACGCCGCAAATGCAGTGCTACAGCTTTTATACAGTACACACACTACAGTAGTATAGTATATATATGTACGAAGTGACGGGCCACACGAAGAAGATTCAAACCCCAAACACACACACGCCCACGCATTCCGTTCATCTGAAGCTCCTCCTGCTCCTCCCGATGTTCTCGACGAAGGCCTCGCCGATGCCCTCCCCGATGCCCTCGATCAGGCCGCCGAGGACCCCGAACAGGGCGTTGACGGTGACCCTGGCCGCGGCGGCGATCACGCTCCGCCTCTCCGGCGGCACGATGCCGTGCGCGTACAGCCCGTTCACCATGTCCTTTGCGCATCGCGCGTGGAGGTAGTACCCGCACGGCAGGCACTGGTACACGTGGTGGCACCCGGACCGCCTCGTCCGCCTGCACACCTGGCACACGAAGCTCGTCTCGGCGCCGTCCTGCGCCGCCGGCGCCAGCGCCAGCGGGTGCTCGTGCGCCGCCGGGAGCTCCATCCGCCGCTCCATCGCCGCGCAGCACGGGTGCATGTCGAACCCGCACGACGCGCACCGGAACGAGAAGCCCTTCACCGACTTGCCGCAGATGTCGCACTTGCACCGAAGGAAACCACCTGCAAACATTGTACACGTACGGGGCTCGATCGAGCATACTGAGCCGTCAAAAATCTGCGATGACCCAAACAGGGGCTCCAGCTCAAGAGCTAGCATTATTGCGACTTGTGCAGTACACAAGTACCTGCTGGTTTGACGAAGAAGAGGAGGTGCGGGTGCTTGGGGTGGAAGGGGTGGTCGTGGAGGGAGGGCGGCGCGAGCGCGCAGAACTCGTGCAGCTGGAAGCCGCAGGTCTGGCACATGAACCTCTTGCCGGCGCCGTACTCCTTGCACCCCATGCACAAGAACAGGTACGGGAAGTCGAACCGGGCCAGCGGGTGCTCCGGGTGGCTGAAATGCACGAACCCGCCGTCATCCGCCGCCTCGCGCTCGCTCGTCTCGGGGACATCTTCGGACGACGACGGCGCCCTGCCGCTGGGCCCTGTCGTGTTCGTGGACACGCACCTGCTGCCCATTGTTGCTTGCGTTCTCTGCTATGATGGATTGATGGTTACCATTGCTGCGGATAGCATTTTGGGAACTTATATATGGCAACATATATGGAAAGATTGATGGGGAAGAATGGGAGATCGATCTCGCTGATGGGTGCTACAGAAACTGCTGGTCTGATCTACAGCTACGACTGGGCAGGCTGCAGCCTTTTTTACACCCTGTGGTAAAGCTAGGTTTTGATGCTTGTGTGACGGACAAGTCTGGTCCCCTGTGCAGAAGTAACCGCTTAAGAAATCTTTCGTCCCCTCCCCTCTGCGGCATCCAATTCCTGATATGTTCAGAACCCATGCCAAGCTAGGTAGAGCAGAAATGGCCACTTTTAGAAACATGTTACTTGCATGATGTGAAGAGGTCCTGATACGTGTAAAGACACTGGTAGATGCAAGATGTGCACAGCATCTAGAAGATGTTGGTTGGACTTTGGATCAGCCTGGCAGAAGAGGGGTCATCTTAGCTCTCAAGGGGCAATGAACCAACACGGAAGAAATATTGGACTAAATGGGCCTCCATACTGCTCGGGGTCCATCCCTGGCTCATGAAAACCCAAAAGCTTGCCCAAGTGTGTCAATCCCGCTCATGAAAACCCAGGGTCCATCCTGGCTCATGAAAACCCAAAAGCTTGCCCAAGTGTGTCATTCCCGCTCATGAAAACCCAGGGTCCATCCCTGGCTCATGAAAACCCAAAAGCTTACCCCAAGTGTGTCACTCCCGCTCATGAAAATCCAAAAGCTTACCCAAGTGTGTCACTCCGTAGGTTAACCACAACTTCCGCTAGATTGGGAGAGAAGACCAAACATTAAATTTTGATTTCGGCCAAGGTGTGCTAGGCTTGGACAAAAGAAGACACATCGAAACTTTCAATTCTGTATTGGTTGGGTTTGCCAGTCCTAAGCAATAGTGCAACACATCAAAACTTTCAATGAGAGAGCCTTGCCGGAAGTCCGCGCGTGTTCGT